>LPNX010509333.1:287780-472541 GCA_001517045.1 Pseudotsuga menziesii
TACTCATCTAGGTGTCCAATCCATTTTCTTCAGAGAGATCATATACTTCCAGTTTTGGAAGTTGTCAACTTCCGCAAGCTTTTAACTAAGCTGATGTGATATATCATATTGAAATGAGAACCTCAAATGGAAATAGCAAAGGATTAGATCTTACCGATTTGAGGTGTCCGTCCTTGTCCCAGAGTTCGTTGATCTAGGGTTTGTCACAGAAACCCTAATTTTCAAAAATTGGAATCTTTCAGATCTAATTGGATGAATAGATAGATCTCTTCAAATGGAGCTGTCCAATGTACTCCTTTTCTGAAAACAGTGGAGGGAAACTCCCGGAACAGGAAGCCCTAATTTTCTGATTTCTTCTGCAGAAATGCCTGTTACTATTTCTGTGATATCTCTGAAATTACTGATCCTATGTGTCTGAAATTTCTCACTAAGGTAACCTCGTATGTATCTGATCCAACACCATAGGTTTCATCATAATTGGTTTCACCATTTGGGATTTATGATCCTTTTCCCAAGGTGACCTGTTACAGGACTGTTCAGAACAACGAAGTTGAACGGCATGCCACATGTCACTGATTCATCTTCTGAGTTTGAAATTTGGACCAAAGAAATTAAAGTCCGTTCCCTTTTTGGAACATATTCAGTAATTCAATTTGGACATCTGTAGCCCAAGATATTGCAAATCTCCCCAGGTGTCCTGTTTATGGATGATTTCTAGAAGAGGATGGAACCCTAACTTGGAGAGATCATATCTCCCAGAATATAGTGAATCAGAGGCTGAACTTTGGACACAGTGTTCATCAGGATTTTATCTTCAGTCCCTACAATTTTTAGCTTCTGATACTTAGCCAATCTCGGAATATAGCGACTGTACCAAAACTTAGCAGTTTTAGTATTTAGGGTTTCTCCTAGCTAGGGGTCAAACTAGGGTTTGACTTTCCCGGAGATTTACCCAACCAAATTTCTTGATCCAGGTCTCTAAATTTCGGTTTTTATGAGGAGAAAAATCCTATGCTGGTCTCACCCAAAAATTCCTCTTCTGTAGAAAGCCCTAATTTCCACATCGAAACTGAAAATGATTGAAATTGAATTCCGCATCGACAGAAAGATGCACCCTTCAATGGAGAGTCATCCTAGCATACTTTTGCTGAAAATATGTGGAGGAAGATCCACAAAATAGGAAGCCCTAGTTTCTGTAGCTGCACAATGTCTTCTTCTCAGGTTAGCTCTGATACCATGTTAGTTTTTCAACATTTAAGCTAGCATTATGTTAGGATGTTTTCATTGAGAGAATAACAAGCACAACAATAACATAAGCACATCACATGAGACACGAGACACAAAGAGTTTTGATAGGGGAAACCATAAATGGATAAAACCCCTCAACTTCCTCTAAGATAGTATCACCACAAGATGTGAAACCCAAAACAGTAAGATGACCTCCCAACACAACAGCAGCCTTCTGTCTTCTGTCAAGCCAAAGTATTTCCTTCTCCAAAGGTGCGCCACACTTAAGAGAGCAAGTGATGTAATTCACAAGTGATAAATAGAGAGACTCTCACTCTCTATTTATATTCTTCCATTCACTTGAAGTGCAGTCAACCATGTAGGCTTAACTTACAATTACTTACTCGAGCCTACACCTTAATTAGTGTATAATAACCCAAGTGCCTCGAAACTGTGGGGACTTACCTAATGACTTGACAAGACTTGTTTACATTAATAATCCTCCCGATCGAAACATCGGGGTAAGAAAATATGACTCAAATACATAATAGAAACATCCCAGAATAAACATCGGGTTACAATATATAAAATACATATAAGAATACATTCCGAAGTTACATATACATCAACAGAAAGATGATGCTAAGATGCTGGTACGTGGTCACAACAGTTCATGGCCATTACATGTCTTTAACGCACATAAATCTACTACCAATGATGGTCGGTCTGTTTAGTGACCTGGATGACAAGCTGGATATGCTCTCCATATATCTATCTGAACACGTGTTTGTTTGTTAGCTGGTCTAAAAGACCATATAACCTGCAAACAATTATACACATGGAATAATATATCGAATACGCTTCATATCATGTCAATTTTAATCATTAAAATCATAAAATGATAATAATAAACATAATTTACATAAACCTTAAATTCATTCATACCTGAGGCTTGAATGGTGATCTGTATGGTACAAAATATGCCAAAAGGTAATAAAACATGTGTTAATATGTAAAGTATTTAACCCAAAAATGGTGACAAAATGGGGACCAACATTCCCCCAAACCTGAAGAATGTTAGGTCCCACTGGTCAAAAGATAAAAGATAGCATTAGGAAGGAGGTAGAGCTAGGTTAGCATCCGCCTTCGACTTTGATGAACCGGATTGTTTGAACTTCAATTTCTTAGCCTGAGCTTTCAAAAGGGCACACCTTGCTTGCTGATCCCTATGTGATAAACTAACGGTGTTGTGGAGGTCCTCCATATTTTTAATCTGTAGGTGCAACTCTTTATTTTCCTCCCGAAGCTTTGAAATTAACTTAACATACCCTTCATTCTACTTTGTCGATTGAGTTAACTCAAAACTTAACTGATCTAATGTTGGCTGCAGTGGCGTAGATGGCTCTGGGTACTGGCTGAAATTCCATGGAGGACTCATTCCTATTGAAGGCGGATCCAAATCGATAGTAGGAAGGGGTTCTTCAGGGCTGATATCTTGGTCAGATGTAGGAATTTCCATTTGGTCGACATCATTTAGTAATTTGGAAGAAAGACTGGCTATTGCTAACATGGATGAATTTGGGTCAGGTTTCTCTACCTCAGCCTCATCATCTGAATGACCAGTCTGCACATCAGACTGAACTATGGTTTGGGTACTGGGATAGAGCATATGCTGAACACTTTTATCCTTTTGTCTTCTAGTACGAGGTCGTGAAAAGGTACAAATTCAACAGACACAGGATTGGAAGGGGTATTTTGGGCAGACGATTTAGGTTTTGAGATATATTCATCAAGGTGGAAAATGTTGGGGTTTTCTTCTTCTACACGCGAGTTTTGATTAGTTCCCCGATGAAAATGGAGAGATCGTTTGTGAATATTAAGGTGGGGGTGAAGCACCTTGAATAAAAAAGTCGCCCAAGGTTGGTCTCGCTCCTTGAGCTACTCCAAGATTAAAAGTTTGATTAAACTATGGTGGTACAAACTACTCTTGGGATGAAGGGTATTCTTTCTAACCAAATTTGACATTTTTTCTAAGCTATGAAGGAAAAAGAAAGGGAAATTTAAACATCTATCATCGACGAAGTGAGCTAGTAACCGAAGGTGACAAGATTTGAAAACGCTAAACTTACCTTCACAGGTAACCAGATGAATAATGACTGTCACTGGCTTGATGTATTCCGACTTTATGCAACTATGACGGTATCCTTTTACACCTGATACATACCAGAATTTGGGCTTGATAGAAAAAATATGTGATGCTCATGGGATGAACCAATGTTTGTGCCATCGCTCGCCCTCTCAGGGAAGCTTAGTGGTGCATACAATCGACTCCTCCGTGACTTGGAAGGAAAGATGCCCTAGCCCTTCTATCCTCCCATCAAACCCCATTGAGAAAAGAAATGAGATTTCCTCATCGTAACCTTGCAGTGAATGGAGGAACGGGTTCTAACCGAAGTGAAAAAACACTTGCCTACATTCTCTAAACTCTTCTATTTGAAATTGATCTTGGTAACTCTCTGGCTCGAATCGGTTCAGCATGATGTAAACAGAGGAAGAGATACAAGGTAAATCTACTTAATGATTGAATTCCATAACAATATAACCTAAGCTAATTTCATAATTTGAAAAGGAAATTACATCATCGAACAGACTGAAATATTCTTAAGCAAATTCATGAGAAAAAGAGAAATAAATAAAACTAAATTTACTATGATTTAATCAAAGGAATTTTATTCTAGAAATCAAACAATGAATTGTAAAGACTTTGCAAAAGAATTTGGAAACTATTCTAGGTGCAATCGGTTTCTAACTGGTAAAAGAAACCTACATAATCAACATAATAGCAATGGAATATATACTACAGAAAACATAAATGATTACAGGAATAAAACTACATAAACAACTTATAAGCAAAATTATACTAGTTACAAAGAAAGGAAATAACACAACATACACAAAGATGTAAAACTCTGTTGTTGGGGGGCCCTCCCAACAAACAGAGTAATGCTCTTCTAATAGAACATGATCATGCACAACATAATGGAGTTTTCATTAAACCAAAGATGGCATTACAGAGTCTTGTGGAAAACTTTTAAAACAGCTAACTATCTTGCTATCCTAACTAACTCCATTGATGCTATCAGCTACTAACCACAAGCTATCAGCTATAACATTCAGCTATTAACCTTATCCATTGCACGAGATCACCTCTATATATAGTGTTTACAGAAGGCGAGCAAGTTGACCCTTTCAGTGGTCAACTTCTCTTACGATAAGGTAGTCATTATAACAAATAATTACATTGATAACTAATAGATGACAATTCCTTCTTCTTCGCAGGTCTTGTTCCTTTCTGGTGCACGATGTGGCATATGATTTCATTCTTAATTGAATCTGGTGTCAAAGTGTCACACAAAGAAATTAGATGAGCACCCTTATAGAAGAAGGCTGATGCTAAGATGCTGGCATGTGGTCACAACAATTCATGGCCGTTACATGCCTTTAACACACAGAAATCTACTACCAATGATGCGTGGTCTGTTTAGTGATATGGACGGCAAGTTGGATATGCTCTACATATATTTAGCTAAACGTGTGTTTGCTTGTTAGCTTTTCTAAAATACCATATAACCTGCAAACAATTATACACATGAATTAATATATCGAATACGCTTCATATCATGTCAATTTTAATCATTAAAATCATAAAATGATAATAATAAACAGAATTTACATAAACCTTAAATTCATTCATACCTAAAGCTTGAATGGTGATTTGTATGGTACAAAATACACCAAAATGTAACAAAACATGTGTTAATTTGTAAAGTATTTAACCTAAAAATGGTGACAAAATGGGGACCAAAAGGGACCCAAGGTTCTTGGCATGTAAAACATAGCTTCTTTCGTCTAAGCTCTTGTTTTCTTGTCCCTCTTTTATTTTATTTTGTATAGGAGTCTTTTTTCCATGGTTTTTTACCTTCCTTGAACTTGGAATGGAAATTTGGCTTAGGAGGATATTTGGTTCTTGGAAACACATCCTGCAAATCCCTTGTCAAATTCATGACATCCTTCAATGTGGCTGGCTTGTGGGATTTCACTAGCCCTATCAAAGGTTCTGTTGATCCTTTAGTAAACAATAAAACCAACCTCAACATATATACATATGAAACCATTACTGAAAGCTTTTCAAATTCTAACATATATGCTTCAGGAGTTCCTACTTGCTTCAATTGCACTAGTTCTTTGAAAGGAAGTTTGGGGTCTTTCCTCTCAAATATCTCCATCAATGCATTAGAGAAACACTCATAAGATAAAATTTGATCATGTCCCAAGGTTCTAATACCATGGAACTACCAATCACTAGCTTCCCCTTCAAGATGCAGAATGGCCATTTTCAATGCATCTTATTCAACCATAGGATTTAATTGGAAACATACACTTAATTTCTGCAATCAAGCACTAACAAAAATTTGTGAGGAACCGTCAAAGGAAGGAATGGTTACTTTTACCATGGTGTATTTTAATTCATTGTTAATATGGGATGCCCTATTCCCATTTCCTCCTTGTTTGAACTGAAGAGAAGCTCTAATAAACTGATCAAATTGTAGGACTTTCCTACATTCATCACTTAATTGTTGCCAATCATTTGCTGCTTCTCTAACAGCATAGGTGGTGTAAGGGCCTTCTTTGGACTCTAAAAACTTAGGTATTGCATGTCCACTTTGATTTTTGAACTCATAATGAGGTCCAGTCTTCAAAAAAATGGTTTCTCCATTAGTATTCCCCTCAACATGGGGTGTACTACTACTACTCTCGGGTACTGACTTTCTCCCAAATTGGCTAGCCATCAATTTGAAACCTTGCATGATATTTTTTGCCATAGTGTCAAAACATGATGTAATGAATGTATTAAGGTCCTCATTGTTTTCTTTTTCATCGATATCTCTGAGTTCTAGGTTTTCCTTAATCTTCTTATAAAATGAACTAACCTCTCCACTTCCTTCCTTTTCACTGTTAAGGTTTCTAGTCTCATTTTCTAATGGAGGGAGGTTAGAATTATAAGTTTTAAACCTATGTAGAGAAGCAAAGCATACAGATTCTTTTAAGCAAAATATAGATCACAACACATCATTCACACATAAACATAGATATTTACCCTGGAAACCCTTAACTGGGAAAACTAGAAAACCTTGGAGCCACACCTCCTATTTTCTCTTCATTACATTATGAGATCCTCACAATAAAAAATATAGGTATTCCGCAACATCCAAATACCCTAATCCGTTAACCTGGATTAGAAAAAGACTCTAATCCCTTAACCGAGATTAAGTCACATACTTTTAGAGAACTTCTAAAAATAGCCACAAAGAACTATAAATAGCCATAAAATCTATAAATAGCCAAAAAAATTTGCTCGCTGCGCTCGCATCGAAAACGGCCTAACGGCCATTTTCGTCGAAGGTTCCTTTGGGATCGCTGAACTGCAACGCTGACATGAAAACCTCCCCTCCATACGTACATGCAAAGAATATAACATATACCCAACATTCTCCCACTTGTTGTTTCCTTTGCATAGTAATGAGTCATGTACTCATAAATTCACAGGTTCAGGGCATCAATGCCCATAGATTCTCTACACCAAGAGAACTTCTCTGTACTAACACACTTTGTTAATGAGTCTGCAACATTTTTCATGGTGTCAACCTTCTCTAGCAGCACCTTCTTTTCTTCAACCATATCTCTCACAAAGTGATATTGCACATCAATATGCTTTGTCTTAGCATGATAACCGGGGTTCTTTGCCAGGAATATTGCACTTTGGCTATCACATTCTAACCTTACACCTTTCTGTACAAACCCAATACCTAAACACAATCTTTGCAACCACACAACTTCTTTGCTTGCATGAGTGGCTACCATGTATTCAGCTTCTGTAGTTGAGAGTGCAACTACAGCTTGTCTCTTGCTCATCCAACTGATAGCTCCTCCAAATACGTTAAACACATACCCACTTGTAGATCTTCTATGATCAAGGTCTCCAGCCCAGTCTTCATGAGCAAATCCATGTACATTTATTACTCTGTCTGGTCTAGGCCTTCCTTGGTAGCAAATTGCATAATCTGTGGTGCCACGCAAATATCTGAAGACCCTCTTTACAGCTGTCCAATGCTCCTTTCCTGGTTTTGACATATATCTGCTCAAAACTCCCACTACATGAGCAATGTCTGGTCTTGTACAGACCATTGCATACATCAAACTACCAACTGCACTGGCATATGGAACCCGTGACATGTCTTCTTCTTCTTCTTGTGTCTTGGGACACTGCTCTACAGATAACTTTACACCTACAGGAATAGGAACCTTGACCGACTTACTTTCCTGCATGTTAAATCTTTGTAGTACTGTCTCAACATATTTTCTTTGATTTAAACTGATCATTTTGTTTGCATGATCTCTTCTTATCTCCATTCCCAGAATGAAGTTTGCAGCACCGAGATCTTTCATATCAAACTTGGAGGACAGTTGAGACTTCACCTCCTTTATAACATCTTTGTTGTTTCCAATCAACAACATGTCATCAACATATAGAACTATGTTAATGAAGTGATCACCAACTGGTTTGGAATATACACAGTGATCAGCTTTGCTTCTCACAAGCCCCAATCCAAGTATGTATGTGTCAAACTTTTGGTACCACATCCTTGGAGATTGCTTTAGACGATAAAGGGACTTCTTTAGTTTACATACCAACTCATTCATTCCCTTTACTATGAACCCTTATTGTTGTTTCGTGTATATTTCTTCTTCCAAATCCCCATGTAAGAACACTATCTTCACATCCATCTGCTCTAATTCAAGATCAAAAGCAACAGCAATAGAAAGAAGAAATATAATAGAAGTTAATTTTGCAACTGGAGAAAATATTTCACCAAAATCAATCCCCTCTACCTGAGAATATCCCTTTTCTACCAAGTGGGCTTTATACTTATCCACTTTACCTTCTGCATTCAACTTCTTTTTAAATAGCCATTTGCTCCCAACAGATTTTCTCCCAGCTGGTAACTGGACTAGCTTCCAAGTTTCATTTTTGTCCAAGGAATCCATTTCTTCATCCATGGCCTTTTTCCAGAGATCACTATCCTCTGAATTAACATCTTCCTTCACATTTCTAGGATCATCATCAGTAATAGACATAGCAAAATGAGAGCAAAAATCAGGAGGGGAATACCTTTCTAGTTGCCTTATTTCTCGAGATGATCTCCTCAAAACTGGAGTATGAGGTTCTTCTTCTTTTGATTATGTTTCTTCTATTGAGTCAGATTCTTCACCTTCTAATTTAAACTCTATTTTCTCTGGTTCCATTTCCATTGGATTCACTTCCAATCTAGGGACTTCTTTGACCTCTCGAAACACAACATCTCGATTGTAAACAGTCTTCTTAGTTATAGGATTACAAAGCTTATACCCTTTCATACCATCTTTATAGCCAATAAAGATACACTTCTAAGCTTTGTTATCCAACTTGCTCCTTTTCTCCTTTGGAACATGTACATAAGCATCACAAACAAAAAATTTCAGATGCTTAATAGAGGGTTTCTTACCAATCCATACCTCTTATGGAGTTTTATCAATCAAGGCTGATGTGGGTGATCGGTTTACCAAGTAACATGTTGTCTCCACTGCTTCTGCCCAGAATTCTTGTCCTATCCTAGCATTGCTTAGCATGCTCCTTGCCTTTTCCATCAACATCCTATTCATCCTCTTAGCAACTCCATTTTGTTGAGGTGTGTATGGATTAGTATTTTTCCTTGCTATTCCACACTTCTTACAAAAGTCCTCGAATTCGTTCCCACAGAACTCTCCACCTTTATTTGTCCTCAACACCTTTGTTTTCTTTTCTGACTGATTTTCTACAAGAGCCTTAAATTCTTTAAACTTGGCAAATACTTCAGATTTCTTTCGAAGGAAATAAATCCATATGTTCCTTGAGAAATCATCTATAAATGAAACATAATACACAGATTTTCCTAATGATGGAACAGGAACAGGTCCAAACACATCACTATGTATTAATTGTAGAATTCCCTTTGCTCTTGTAGCACCAGATGCAAATATTACTCGATTTTGTTTTCCACATATGCAATGTTCACAGAAATAAAAATCCAGAGTGCAATCAGTCATAAATTCAACCATAGCTTTACCTTGTAATTCTCGAAGTCCCTTTTCTCTGATATTCCCCATTCTTTGATGCCACAGCATTGTCTTTCCTCTTGATGCAGTCAGGGTTTTGTCATCTTTACCTCCTTCCTCTAGCACAACAGAATTGTTACATTCGTCAATGATGGTTTTTCCCAATAGTTTGTACAGAGTTCCATACCAAACTCCCCTCATAAATACCATTGATCCTAGAACCATTTTGCAACCACCATCTCCACACACAGTCTTTACACCTGCAACATCCATCTTTCCGACAGATATCAAGTTTCTTGCTAGATTTGGAATGTGTAGCACTCCAGGAAAAGTTATAATCCTTCCATCCTTCAGTTTTAGCTTGACTCTACCACATCCAATGATACTGGATGGTGAATCATCTCCCAAGTACACATCTCCTCCATTGTACTTTTCATATTCACAGAACCACTCCCTATGAGGGGTCATATGACATGACACACCTGAGTCAATCAACCATGTATCACGTTCTGAAGGATTACCTGTGGAAGCTAGATACACATCCCCTCCTTCTTTTGAGGAGTTATTTGCCTCTATGGAAGGGGTATCCTCATATCCCTTTGCTTTCTCAACATTCTTAGATCTGCAATCCTTTTTATAGTGCCCAACTTTACCGCATTTCCAACACTTACTTATTCCTTTTCCTAGGGATTTAGATATACCCTTAGATTTAGATCTCCCCCCAGATCCTTTATTTTTGTTTCTCTCCTGGGGACGACCTCTCACAGACAAGGCATCCATGCTATGATTATCCATGGTTTTCCACCTCATCTCTTCTGATAGTAGGGATGATACAATTTTATCAAATTTTAAGGTCACCTGGCTAGAACTACCTATTTCAACAATTAGGTTATCCCAAGAATCCGGCAAAGAACACAATAACGTAATACATTTATCTTCTTCAGCCATTTTAATACCAATAGAGGTTATCTGACTTACCAGAGTATTGTAGACATTCAAATGCTCTGTTACAGTGTCATTCTCATCCATTCTGAGGTGAAACAACTTCTTTTGCAGAAACAACTTGTTCACAAGGGATTTTGATTGATACAAACTCCCTAGTTTTTCCCATAGCTTTACTGCACTATATTCACCAAATACTTTCAACAACATAGAGTCTAATAAGCACAATCATATTGTACTCCTCGCCCTTCTTTCTAATTTATCCCAATATTCTTGTGACGTTGCAGTGGGTTTCGTACCCAGATCCACAGCAATCCACTGTTCTCGATCTACCAGAAGATCCTCCATTTTGAGCTTCCATAGTTCAAAATTCTGGCCGTTAAATTTCTCGATCTTGATTCTTGAAGTGCTCGCCATTCTCTTTCAATGCACAAATAAACACTGCAAAGCTCCCACTGAACCCAGGTTTATCACAAACCTAAGATCTATCAACTGCATCGAACCCTTAGTAGTAAAGGCATCCCCCTGATGCCAAAATCGAGCTCTGATACCACATGCAAGTTTTAAACCTGTGCAGATAAGCAAAGCATACAGATTCTTTTAAGCAAAATAGAGATCACAACACATCATTCACACATAAACATAGAGATTTATCCTGGAAACCCTTAACCAGGAAAACCAAAAAACCTTGGAGCCACACCTACTATTTTCTCTTCATTACATTATGAGATCCTCACAATACAAAATATAGGTATTCCGCAACATCCAAATACCCTAATCCGTTAGCCCGGATTAGAAAAAGACTCCAATCCCTTAATTGGGATTAAGTTACATATTTTTAGACAACTTCTAAAAATAGCCACAAACAACTATAAATAGCCATAAAATCTATAAATAGCCAAAAAAATTTGCTCGCTGTGCTCGCATTGGAAACGGACTAACGGCCATTTTCGTCGAAGGTGCCTTTGGGATCACCGAGCTGCAACGCTGACATGCGCACCTCCCCTCCATACGCACATGCAAAGAATATAACATACACCCAACAAGAATTAGAAAAAATGAATAAATATCTCTATAGGGTGCCAAGATCAATCTCTTATACCACTTGTAATGTACCAATTCAAAAATTCCCAATAAAGGAATAATTTTGGAAAAATTGTTTTAACTAGTTTTGACCCAAGGGGATTCGAATGGCTCAAGAGTGTTAGGATTTATAATCCTCCCTAGACCAAAATTTCTATTAGATTATTTTAGCCTAACTTAGGAGTTTTTATTTAATTATTTGGGTCCACATGGCCTAATGGGGCCACATGTACCAGTTATTAGAGTGTGGGGAACTCGGATAGAGGATAACTACCACTAACTGCACTTGCATGACTAATTTTAGGTGCCTCCTAGGACATTAGGCTACATTTTAGGAGCCACTGGGAGTCTCTACACCAACCTCCTTCAGTCAGTTGGAGTTGGAACTAGTTAAGATTAGTTGTTTTTCAGTTAGATCACAATTAGCTCAGCTAGCACCAGTTAGACATGACTGCATGTGGATAAGGCGCTTTTCCTCACCTACCACTTCAGTTAGACTGAGTTAATTGATTATAACTAATTGTGTGACTTGATTAGGCATATGGAGTTAACCACTTGGAATCCGATAGTGATTGAGACATCCTTAGTTAACTAGTTAGTCAGATACAGTCACATCCAGTTGGGAGATTCGAATTCATCCCCAATGATTCAAATTATTTTCCTATGTAACACTATTGTAACACTAGATTAATTAATGAGAATGACATCGTAATTATCTGATCTATACTCTTTCATTTCTTGTGTGGTTTGATTTGTTTAGTGTGTATCTTCATTCCTCAAATACTGCATCAATAATATTTGACTCATTGCTTGATGATCTAAATGGAACCATAATTATAACATGGTATTAGAGCCATTTCAAGAAAGCTTCATGCCTATCTACTCTCCATTGAATACCAGAAGTGGTTGGGTTTCCACAGAAGTCATGCAAAGAGTGCCTTGCTTCCTCTAAATTTATTTAGAGTGGTGGTGCAGGCGTGACAGACCATGAGAAAGTGTTCATGTCTATAGGGAAGGCATGATTCTAACATAATCTAAATGTTTTAGTGTTTTGCAGTGAAATTATACAGGTGCTATGTATCTTGTGTGAAGATATTGTATTTTTGCAGCCGAATAATTATGGATTCTCAATCTCCTACACCTCGGATCCTAACACCCTTCAATTATATTGATTGGAGGATAGATATGCAGTTGGCCTTTCGTAAGCATGGCTACCTAAGGATAATACTTGGTAGGAAGGTCGATCCCCATCATCCAGTTGAAAGAAACAAGTTTCTAAACCACTTAGATTAAGCTTTCGGTTATCTATGTACTCACATATCCAGAGATCTCTTCTTCCACCTTGAAGGTTTGAGGACTCCCAAAGAATCCTGGGAGAATATTGAATACTTGTTTGTAAATAAAGATGAGCTTTGGGGACACATTCTGGAGAATGATTTGATAGCCTTACATCAGAGCAATTTTGAGATGGTACACCAATTCTTTACTAAATTCATGTTTCTTGCACTCCGATGCAGATTGTGTGGAATAAAAAGAAAGGATGAGCAACATGTGTTCTCAATACTGAGCAAACTAGGTCCTGAGTATTCTGTATTTGTCTCAATAATCCATTATGGAATAAATTCCATTCCTAATTGGAACATTCCCTCACTTGATTCCTTTGTAGAGTCCTTAATACAGGAGCAATAGAAGTTGATCGAGATGGGAGTCATCAAGACCTCCAAAGATCAATCTTTCCTAGTGATATAATCTAACAAAGTGAAATATAAATGGAAGTCTAAGGGGAAGGAGCATAAAAAAATTGATTCAAATCCTAAAGAGAATCATAATACTTCTAAAGGAGCCTCTGGATCTAAGAAAAAGAAGAAGTTTGAAAAGAAGATGTGTCCCTATTGTATGTGGGGTTTTCACCTTGAAGACTCTTGTATGAAAAAGCAAGTAGATCAGCTAAATGCTCTCCTCAAGAAGAATAACATTTCCCTCCCATAAAGAGCAAAAAAGTTTGATGATGTACATGAAAGGTGCCATGCTTTGAAAGCTGGCCTACCTTAGTCAACAACCTACTTGATTGATTCTGGAGCATCCAACCACATGGTTGCTTCCAAGGATTTCTTCTCCACTCTCAATATCAAAGAAGGGACCACTATTCAAATGGGAGATTATTCCCAAATTCCAATAGCAGGAAGAGGCACCATCAAAATCCAACATGGTGAGTTTAGAGATGTTCTCTATGTTCCCTCCCTTGCAACTAATCTGTTGTCTGTATGTTAGATGACTCACACTGGCTCATCAAAGCAAGTGGTGTTTGGACCTGACTCAATAGAAATCACAAAGATATAAACTGGGGAGATTGTATTGATATAAATTGTTAATAATGTCTCCAAGGCATATATTTTCTCTCACTTCATTTCATACACAGCTCCAGCACAACCACAACTTCTATTCGAAGTAGATAAAGGTATAAACATTCCATTACTTCCTATTGCAGATACAGTTTTATTTCCTGACATTTCATATTCAGAAGAGGAGGAGCACCAGCATGATCCAAATAATGAGCTTAAACCTCAAAGAGATCTAGATATAGATCCAACATCTACCTCATTGCAGTAGCCTAAATGGGCTCAACAGCTCATAGAAGCAACTGGAAATGGTGCTGGGGATCCATATGACAAGAGAAGAACAAGGTCCCAGTATCAGAAATAGAATGTTGCACTATCCCACATAAATCGACTTCTTCCTGAGAGGTGTTTTTTGATGTTGGGGTCAGATCATCAATATTTCAAGGAAGCTTTCAATGACCCTAAATGGAAAGAATCCATGGATGAGGAGTTTGATTCACTACATGAAAATAGAACCCGAGAACTTGTCTCCTTACATCTAGGAAGAAAACCTGTTCAGTGCAAATGGATCTATAAGACAAAGATAGCTTCATATGGAACTACAACTAAGTACAAGGCTCGGTTGGTGGCCAAAGGATACTCTCAAGTTCAAGGTTCATACTATAATGAGACATTTGCTCCAGTAGCTAGAATGGATTCCATCAGGCTTGTCTTGGCAGTTGTAGCTTCCAAAAGATGGGAGGCACATTAAATGGATGTGAAAAGTTCCTTCCTCCATGGTGATTTGAATGAAGAGATATACATGAAACAACTTGAGGGGTTTATTGATGATCCATCCTTATTTTTCTAAGGAAATAACTATATGGACTCAAACAAGCCCCAAATGCATGGTACCCTAATATGGATGCCTTCCTCCTATCTCAGAAATTTGAAAGGTGCAAATCAAATTCAAATGTCTACATGCAGAAGAAAGAGGGGTTTTTCTTTTGATTGTATTGTATGTGGATGACTTGCTCATTACTGTTGATGTAATTGTAACTTTAGAATGTATTTACTTATGTATCTTATGTATTGTACCCCGATGTTTATTTCGGGATGTGTCTGTAATGTAATTGAGTCATTTCTCCATTTATGGTTTCCTCGAGGAAAAGCACTATGTTCATTGTCTCTTGTGTTTGATTGATGTGCTTGTTATTCTCTCAGTTAAAGATCCTAATATAATGCTAGCTTAATGTTAAAAATATAACATGGTATCAGAGCTAACCAGAGAAGAAGACACTGTGCAGCTACAGGAACTAGGCCTTCCTACTTTGTGGATCTCTCTCCACAGTTTTTCAGCAAAAGAAGGTTGGAATAACTCTCCTCCCTAGGGTGCATCTTTCTGTCGAAGCAGAATCCAATTCTAAGGTTTTTCAGTTTTGGACCCGACACTGCTGCAGAAAATTAGGGCTTTCCACAGAAGTGGAATTTTTCAGTGAGCCCAGTCCTATATTTATCTCCTCCTCAAAATCAAAGTTAGAGATCAAGATCAAATCATTTTGTTGGACAGAACTCCAGGAAAGCCAAACCCTAATCTGCTCCTGAACCAACACTACAGAATTTTAGCTCCAAACCCAGATCCGACATCTTGACCTGGTAAGATATAAATATTTTGTATTTACATTTGTGGTTCTCAGTTAAGATGTCTCATCATACCAGCTTGATGAAAATCTTGAGGGAGCTGATAACTTCCAAGCCTGGAAGTATAGGATCTCCCTGGTCCTGAAAGAAAATGAGTTGGACTCCTATATCAGTGAGGAGGTTCCAATTCCAGAGGGAGATGAGTCTAAGGCCTTACACAATAAGAAGTTGGTTATGACAAAGAGGTTTATTGCTGATTCAATCAAGGATCACCTCATACCACAAGTGTCCTCCCTAAAGACACCTAAAGCTATGTTTGATGCCCTAACCAAATTGTTCTAAGGAAAGAACATAAACAGGAAAATGACTTTAAGGAACCAGTTGAAGAACGTGAAGATTCAGAATACAGAGACCATCTAGTATTACTTCACAAGAGTCTCTCAGATCAAGGAATAGGTAGAAGCAGTAGATGATGAAGTGGAGAATGTTGATATTGTAATGACCACCTTGAATTGTCTCCCTAGGACATGGGACTCTTTCATTCAAGGGATCTATGCCACAAAGAATTTATTCAAGTTCAGTAAACTTTGGGAAGAATGCTCACAAGAAGAAGCTCAGATAGCAGCTTGAGAAGAAAAGATGGGAAGTGGAGATGAATCTCTCACAGTTCAATCCAAGAAACCCATAAGGGACCATCATCATCACCATTCTAAAGGTAAGCACTCTTCCTACAAGAAATCTCAACTCAGATGTTATACTTGTGATGAAATAGGACACTTTGCCAGAGATTGTCCTAAAAGAAAAATAAACCCTCACAAGAAGAAAAACAATAAGAGAATACATCATGCTCATGCTGCAGAAGATGATGAACCTTCCTCAAAGAGAAACAAGCAAGAAAGTGATGGTTCTTCAAGTGATGAAGAATATGTTTTGATTTTCGCTCTCACAGGAAACATCACACATGGAAGCAATTATTGGATTATAGACAGTGGGGCTTCCAAACATATGACGGGATTCAAAGAGTCTTTTGTGAGACTATCAGAACATGAATCACCTCACAAGGTGAAGCTTAGAGATGACTACCAATATCCAATAAAAGGTAGTGGGGAATCCTCCTATAAGCTAGACTCTGGAAAGTATAGGAAGATGAAGGATGTATTGTTTGTACTAGGACTCAAGAAGAACCTCCTCTCCATATCTCCATTAGATGTAAAAGGCATGAGGGTTGCATTTGTAGATGGCCAAGTTGTCATGTGGCCAAAAGGAAAGACCTTCGATGATGCAGTAGTATTTGGGGAACAAGAGGGAGGTTTGTACAAATTGAAGGGCCATCAAGAACAAGCCTTGATCCATGACACAGTAGATAGAAATGAGCTTTGGCATAGAAGGCTTGCACATGTGCATTACAAAGCACTACCACTTGCAAGCAAAGCTGTTGAAGGTCTTCCAGAAATTCAAGAAAAACATGATGGAGTCTGTAAAGGATGTGCAAAAGGAAAGAATACAAAGAAGACATTTCAAAGTAGCGAGAGAAAAGCAAAATGAATCTTGGAAATCATCCACTCCGATGTATGCAGACCAATGTCATCAAGTTCACTAAGCGGGTATGTATACTATGTTTCTTTCATTGATGACTTTTCTAGGAAGACATGGATTTACTTCATAAATAACAAAGATGAAGTTTTCAGCAAGTTCAAGGAATTCAAAGCCTTGATCGAGAACCACACAGAAAAGAAGATCAAGGCCTTTCGATCAGATAATGGCGGAGAATTCAAATCGAATGAATTCAAAGAGTTATGCAAAGAATTAGGGATTAAGAGGGAGTTTTCCACTCCATATAATCCACAAAAAAATGAGATTGTAGAAAGGAAGAACAGAAATATCATGGAAGCTGCAAGAGTTATGCTTCATGATCAAGATCTTCCTATGCATTTATGGGCAGAGGCTACCAGAACAACGATGTATGTACAGATCTATAATCCACACAGAGTAATTGAGAATAAGACACTTGAAGAAGTATTTTTCAGCAAGAAACCAGAAGTCAGCCATCTCAGAATATTCGACTGTCCAGTGTACATACACATTCCAAAAGAGAAGAGGACAAAATTAGATCCTTCAGGAAAGAAGGGTATATTTGTGGGATACTCTAAAAGCTCGAAGGCTTATAGAATATACTTCCCAGGATTCAAGAATATCGACATCAATAGGGATGTGACCTTTGATGAAGACTTAGCTTACAACAAATCCAGAAAGAAACCTATTGAAGTTCTTGAAGAATCAGAAGCACCCAGAATTCATGACACAACCATGAACGAAGAAACTCAAGAAAGATTGAGAATTTGAAGAACCACAAGAACCTATAGATCCACCTCAGGAGAAGAATCCTCATAAGAGGAAACATACTTGGGTACGAGAAGCTATCCAAGGTGTGGAAAGATACGGGGATCTAGAAGAGAATCACAGAGAAAGAAAGAGGACTAGTTCCTGCTCCAGATATGTAGCTTTATTATGTGATTTCATTGATAAAGAACCTTCCAATTCTGAAGAATCGGCAGAACAGAAAGAATGGAAGGATGATACGATCGAAGAGTATCAATCAATCATGAAGAATGACGTTTGGGATGTTGTCCCAAGAGCAAAAAGGAAGTTTGTTGTAACTTCCAAATGGATCTACAAGATCAAGCATGCTGCAAACAGTAGCATAGAAAAATATAAAGCAAGATTTGTTGCTCGTGGTTTCTCCCAGAAAGAAGGAATAGATTATGAAGAAACTTTTGCACCTATAGCCAGATACACTTCCATCAGATCAGTACTTGCTCTGGCTGCAGTGATGAAATGAAAGATACACTAGATGGATGTCAAGACTGCTTTCTTGAATGGTGTAGTGGAAGAGGAATTGTATGTGTAGCAGCCACTCGGTTTTGAGACACATGACAGGGAGTCTCATGTATGTAGATTGAAGAAATCCCTGTACAGTTTGAAACATGCACCCTGGACATGGTACGATAGAATTGATAGCTTTCTATCCAGTTTGGGATTTTCCAAGAGTAAAGCAGATTCCAACCTTTACTACAAGGTTGAAGGTGGAAACCCAGTGATGCTCCTACTATATGTAGATGATCTATTTGTAACAGGTATGGATGGGTTGATTGCTGATAGGGAGAAAGCTTGCTGTCGATTTCTAAATGAAGGACTTGGGTATGACGCATTATTTTCTAGGCATGGAGGTGTGGCAGAATACAAATGGAATTTACCTAGGACAAGGGAAATATACGGTAGAGATCCTGAAGAGATTCAGGATGATGGACTACAAGTCCATGACCACACCGATGGCATTGAACCTGAAGCTATTGAGTGATGCTACGATGTATCGTCAGATGATTGGGTCCTTGATGTACCTGATGAACATGAGACTAGATATTTTCTTTGTTGTGAACACCTTGAGCCAGTTCTTGACAGATCCAAGACATGTTCACTTGATTGCTGCAAAGCATATTCTGAGGTACCTAAGGGTTACAGTTGATTATGGGCTCAAGTATGAGGCGAGTCAAAAGATTAACCTGGAGGGTTATGTTGATTCATATTGGGCAGGAAGTGCCATCGATAGGAAGAGCATTTCAGGGTGTTGCTTCAGTATGGGATCTGGTGTGATATCTTGGTTTAGCAGAAGCAATCCTATGTGGCACTAAGTACAGCTGAAGCAGAGTATGTCGCAGCTTGTTCAGCTAGTTGTGAGGCAATATGGCTCAGGAAGCTACTGTCTGATTTATTTGACCTCCAGTTGGATGCTACTTGTATATATTGCGACAACCAGAGTTGTATGAAGTTGTTGGAGAACCCTGTGTTCCATGACAAGTCGAAGCATATCAAGATCAAGTATCACTATATCAGGGATATGGTGTAGAGGGGAGTAGTGAAGCTCCAATATGTTGCGATGGATGAATAGATAGCTTATGTGTTGATGAAGCCATTGGCCACATTGAAGTTTGAGTACTTCAGTGAGAAGCTTGGTGTTCTCAAGATCGAGGTTCCTTCCAAGGGGAAGTGATGAGTCCATGAGCCATTCTGACATGGTGAGAGGATTGGTTCCTTCCATGGTTAGATGTAAGGGCTGAGTCATTCTGTAATGGTGAGAGGATTGGTTCCTTCCATGTCAGATCTGAGTGTTGAGCCATTCTGATATGACTGTAGGATTGGTTCCTACATGATCAGATATAAGGGTTGTTTCCATTCTTGGAATGGAGGTGCCTGGTCAATTACCGGGAATACTCGGTATGGGACTAAGGGCCTTTCTGATATGACTGTAAGATGTAGTCTTACATGATCAGATGTGAGTGAATGGCCATTCTGATGTGATTGAGGGATTGGTTCCCACGTGATCAGATATAAGGGTTGATGCCATTCTCTGGGAGAATGGAGGCACTTGGTCAGTTACCAGGAAATATCAGTATGGGACTGGGGGCCATTCTGATATGACTATGGGATGTGTTCTCACATGATCAGATGTGATTACAGGTCCATTCTGACAAGTAGGTCAGATGTAAGGGCTGGGCCATTTTGACGAGTAGGTCAGATGTAAGGGCTGGGCCATTCTGACAAGTAGGTCAGATGTAAGGGTTGGGCCATTCTGATGAGTAGGTCAGATGTAAGGGTTGGGTCATTCTGATGAGTAGGTCAGATGTAAGGGCTGGGCCATTTTGTTGAGTAGGTCAGATGTAAGGGCTGGGCCATTCTGACATGGGAGAGGATGAGGTTCCTTCCATGGTTAGATGTAAGGGCTGGGCCATTCTAACATGGTGAGGGGATTAAGTTCCTCTCATGGTCAGATGTGAGTGTTGGGTGTGCCTTTCTGACAATTCAAGGTCAGATGTAAGTGTTGGACGAGCCATTATGACTTAGGGTCATATATAAGCGCTGAAGAAGACTTACATGGAGGCTAGGCCTACACCCAGCATGAAAAAGGGTTGGCTATGTAGAACTTCTTGTGACGAGAAGAATCATGAGATAGTACCCATGATGATTTCAGTGATGATGATCCAGTAGTGATGATCCAGATTGAGTGATGATATAGATCTAGTGATGATGCTCCAGTGATGATCCAGATCGAGAGATGATCTAGATCCAGTGATGATATTCCAGTGATGATCCAGATCGAGTGATGATCTAGATCCAGATGAAGATGACGAGAACTCGAGCATGATCCAGATGATACAAAGAAGAAGACTTGTGCTGATAAATTGTGTCAAGAGAATACCTTCCTAGTTAAGAGGGAGTGTTGATGTAATTGTAACTTTGGAATGTATTCACGTATGTATCTTATGTATTGTACCCCGATGTTTATTCCGGGATGTGTCTGTAATGTAATTGAGTCATGTCATGCCCTGATGTTTTGATCGGGAGTTTCTATAATATAAATAAGTCATTTCAAGTCATTATGGGTAACCTTCCTATTTGTCAAGGGTTAAAGTCCCTGTAGTTCTGGGGCACTAGGATTGTTAGACTCACCTAGTGAAGCCGGCCATAGTAGGGTTTTGTCAAGTCAGGAATTAGTATAAATAGAGAGCTAACCTCTCTATTTATCACACACTCACTTACACTCGGTTGTAGTGCATAGATGAGGAAGAAGAAGGCACTGGGGATAGGAAGAAAGAGGTTACTACTATCAGGGGAGATCATCTTACTGTTTTGGGGTTTTACTTTTGGTGTTGATTCTATCTCTGAGGAAGTTGTGGGGTTTTATCCATTTATGGTTTCCCCAAGGAAAAACACTGTGTTCATTGTCTCTTGTATTTGATTGTTGTGCTTGTTATTCTCTTAGTTAAAGATCCTAATATAATGCTATCTTAATGTTAAAAATCTAACAATTACTAGCAGCTCTACTGCTGGATTGAGAAGCATCAAGTCTGATCTAAACAAAGCATTCATGATGACTGACCTAGGAATGTTAAGACAGTTCATTGGTCTCGAAGTAAGTCAAAATACTTCAGGAATCATGATGTCATAGTGCAAGTATTCATCAGACATGCTTAGGAGATTCCACATGGAGGATTGCAAGGAAGCCCCTTGTCCCTTTCTATCTGGCATCAGGCTTGAAGAAGGTGGCTCCACACCTTTGGTAGATAGCACTCTCTATAGAAAACTTATTGGGATCCTTTTGTATCTCACACATTCGAGACCAGACATATCCTATGTTGTGAGTGTTGTTGCCAGGTACATGCAAGAGCCACATGTTGGCAGGGGTTTTGGTAAGTGAGTTGCGCAGCATCGCAGTAGCTGTGCAAGCTCACACGGCACTGTGCAAGGCCAGATCAGTGCGATGGGAAGAAAGATAAGTGTTTTTGAATATCTAATATATTATTTGACCATGTTTTGTCACCATAGTTCATTAGTGGTTAGAAGGTAGTTAGAAGTGGACCTTCAATGTAAAGGTGCAAGCCTATATATAGAGCTAGTTTTGCAATTGTAATAGACATGATTGACATCAAGATCACCTGGATTATGATCATGATCATGAATAAGATCACAAGCTATTAGAGGTTAGAGATAATCGCATGAGGTCTAGTGTGATCTGTCTATGGTTTTGGAGAGTCTTCTATTGTAGCTGTGATATGTCTGGATTTTTGTGATGTATTTTGTCTACTGTTATGGAGAAGAATTGTCTATTTTGGATCTATCATGCAGAATTAATATGATATGATAGTTGTTGCATGAATATTGTTTTTTGTTTTCTCGGTTCCTCTATTGTGATATCAATGAGATGTGTGTTGGATCTGTTATGATTTATGATGCCATGATCTATCCCAATTCTATCGCATTTCTGTTATGATTTATCGATGTTGCTGCGATCTCTTTCAATCCTATTGCATTTCTGATAATTGATGGTTTAAGTTGTTTTATACTATCATGTTGATACTGATGCGACAAATGAATGATGCAAATTGTTAGATATGTAGAAGATAAATTATGGTCACTATCTTAATTCTCTAATATGATGTTTATGCTGCTCTACCCGTCGGATTCCATGTCTTCCCTTCTTACTACCAAAAACTTGATTCTGACAGCTCTTTATTGAACATCTCGGGTGATACTTCATCCACTCTATGGATGTTGCTAGGAAGGGTAAAACATGTCTGGGCCAGTGCTCAGGGAGATCACACTAGTTGGGCATCGATAGAGTGAGAACCCCTATCGACGAGGCTTTGTTGGTGGGTTTTTCGCCAACAAATGGTTCCAATGCCAAGACCTAGTTGCGATTGAAAGGAGGATATGTTTTAGCATCTGACTCATCCGGAGATTGAGGGGTGGTTTGGTCTAAAACTATGAGAGTTTGCTGAAGCCAAAAATTAGAATCTGAAGATGTCAAGAAGCAATTAGTTGGATAGATATATTCACGATGGTCCTCATGAATGGTTCTTCTGTGAGTTTCATGTCATCTTGCATGAGTCGCTGGAGAAGTTCGCTTCTAAGAAGAAAAACTTCCAAGGAGGAGAGCCGACATCCTGGACTCCGGAGCTGATCCAAGAATTACAAGAAACAGACAATAAGGCATCATGAGCTGTTGAGGTGTGGTTGGATAGTATCTTGGAGGGATACACTACCAAGTTTGTTGTTGATACCAATAAGTCCTTTAGCGAAGCAGAAAGGGAGTTCTTCAATAGACTGCGAGGTAGATTTTTGTTGACTCTACAACTATTTATTAAACAGCTTGTTTGCTAAAAAGGTATTCTAAAAATGGACCAAGAGTAGTGGAACTCTGGTGTGCGGAGGATGTAGGCACCACGATGAAAGAGGGGAGATGCATGGAAAGGTAAGGGGTATATGGGCATGAGTTATGGTGAAAGTGCGAAGGCCGCTGAGGAAACAAGTGGTTCTACAAGAGGAGGAGCAAGGTTTCGAGAGAAGAGGCAGAGGACAGGAGAAGGTCCTATTATGATCAAAGCACGATACCATGAGGAACAATCGCACAAGACAAAGCGACCTTTCAGTCACAATAAGGATAACCAGGCCTAGGCTATGCTAGGAAGGACGACAGGATCGAGCCCCAACAGCAACGTTTCCACACCTCCGTGCACTACTCCACATTCTACATCGACTTGCCCGACGTGTCAGCAACAGTATAGCAATGGAGTACCAGCCGGAGGAAGAAGGCCCAAAATGGAAGGCGACGAAATGAAGCTACCAACATTTCATGGAAACGACAATAATGACCCATAGAAATACTAGTTCTTGTGCAAGGTGATCTGGACCGCCCGACAGATCGTAGATGATGATGTCAAGAAAAGCTAACTGGAAACCACCCTCAGGGGTCGTGCACTCAAGTGGTACATTATATTCATGTTGGTTCCTCAGGGAGGTACAATGAAAATATTGGATGAGATCCCTGAGGGGTTATTTGAAGAATTCAAGAAGCCGAAGTCTGAGGCTCAGTACATTACCGAGTTTAAAGAAATCAAGCAGTTCCCTAAAGAAACAATTTGGGACTTCGATCAATGGTTTAAGGCATTGATGGCTCAAGTCAGCTTCAAGATGAGCGATGTTCACTATAAGGAGTGGTTCATCGCTGTTCTTGTCCCATATATCAGACAACCACTAATGCAGCAAAATATTGCGACATAGAGCAAGGCTCTAGAACTCTTGATGAAATTAGAAGCATCGCTAGTAGGAGAAACCACGGTTGGGATGAACCAGATTCAAGCATAGTTGGCCAATCTGACACTCCAACTACAAGATATCAAGAAGGGTAAGGAATATCATAACAACCTTTTTGCACCCAGTGTCATGCAGACATACACACCAAGGATACATGTCCAACGTTCCAGAATTATTTTCTTTCAGGAGCCCCGAACCCGTTGACCTGTGCCAGTATACCATGGTGCTGCATATCTCAGGTCTATGGGAATTGACATGAGAACTGTGAATACATGAAAAATATGGTTACCAAGGAAGAGAATCTCTACTATACCTTTTTTCGGTTAGTAGGACATGATGATAAAAATTGTCGAGCTTACGAATTGCTCCAGGAGAGGACATATGATTCATACTTTGTGAAAGGTGAGGATCCCCGAGAAATGTAAGCACAGCCACATATGGCACAACTAGCAGCACAGGTATAGTATACACCACTTCCCTAGATGTAGTTTATCCCATCGCAACCGCATCAACAGTTTACATCGCAGCCACAGTTTGCACCTCAGCCACAACTTGTAGCACAACCGTAGTATGCACCACGACCATAGTATAATCAGGCACTGCTCATTCAGTCTCAGCCACAATATGTTCAAGCTTCGCACTATGTCTAGCAGCAACCAAACCCATTGCAGTAGCAGATTCCCCAGCCTCAGTTTCAGTAAGGAGGAGTCCGAGGAGGATTCTGTGGAGGATTCAAAGGACGAGGAGGAGGCTTCGGTCGAGGAGGAGGATGAGGTCGAAAATCAATCCAGTGTTATACCTATGGAGTATTCAGGAACTATTAGAGGGATTTACCTCATGCGCAATGGACATACTATGTGGCTAGTGAGTATAATGTTGAAAATTTCCCTCATCTGATTGCAAAATGGTAGGTTGGAAACATTCCTCAGTTGCAGAATGTGCAGACTCAGAACCAACCAACGTTCCAAGTACGGAACCAACCGATGATGCAGAATCAGATCCCACCACAGACTCAAAGTCAAAACCCGCCACAGGCTCGGAATCAACCATTGAATCAGAACCCACCATTGAACCTGAATCAAGGATAAACAGTTGCAACAATTCAAGCCGAACCGTGAACGAAGGATGTCAATGTTGGGGTTTTTGCTCACACTGGTGCGATGAATGGAGAAGAAGGACCACGACAAGAAGTTTGACTCACTGGAAAGACAAAGGTAGAATTTGATATTGCAATGGAGAAAGACACCTTATTCGAGACCAAGCATGCAATCAGGAGAAATCAGGGTAAGTTATTGATTATTGACATGCCATTTCCTTTTGATCCATCTGTAGAGGCAGGACCATCATGACAGCATGGTACCTTGCAATAGTTCTTTGAGACTTGTCTGTCACTAGAAAGGGACCTTGAAGCCCTTGTCAAGCTTGACACGTTATTGTATGTTAAATTTTCATATGCTTAGCTAAGACATCAGTATTTAATTTCATTTTCATAACAAAAGCATATAAACAGGATCACTGAAAGATATACAAACACAACCATACAAAAGGAACACAAAGAATTATCCTGGGAAAACCCTAAAGGGAAAAACCCAGCAAAAGCTTCCTCAATATAGATGCCCCAAAAAGATAAAAGATAAAACCAACAAGGAGATCAAAGCCTGATCCTCCTCCTTCTCCAGCTACTTCTCTTCTCCACTAATGCGCTACACAAGTGAGAGTGTGTGTTCCAAATGAGGAGCACTACATCTCTATTTATATTCATCCGTTCACTTAAGTTAACTCATCTGTCATGTAGGCTCGAGTTAATCATGTAGGCTCAAGTTACACATTTAGGCTCAAGTAACCACACTGGGGTGCTAAAGACCCATCTTTACAATTAGAGGGGACTGCCTCATGACTCTTATTAGTTCTTCTGATTAGGAGTATCGGGGTACAAAGTAATACAAGTGTTTCTCCCTGTAGGACCATTGGGGACCACAAAGAAATACATATAGAATATTCTTCGAAGTTACAATATTTCAACACTCCCCCTTAACGATAAGGGTATTCTACAACAACAACAACAATAGTAGGAGAGGACATCATCAACATCATCAGGGTAACACATCTACAAATCATTGGAAGCTTTTCAACATCATATAGTCTTCGTCTTCAATTTTCAACGACAGCAACTCTTTGATCAGCATCAACATCTTTTGACCTTTTGATTAGAAACATATTCAACACTTTGACCTTTTGATTAGCAACACCTTCAACAACATCTTCAGCAACATCTTCAGCACTTTGACCTTTGGAACAACAACATCTTTAGCACTTTGACCTTTCGAACAGCAACATCTTCAGCACTTAGACCTTTCAATCAGCAGCAACATCTTCAACACTTTGACCTTTCGATCAGCAACATCTTCAACGTTTTGACCTTTCTATCAGCAACAATATCTTCAACATTTTGATCAGCAACATCTTCAGCACTTTGATATTTCGATCAGCAACAACATCTCAAACATTTCGATCAGCAACATCTTCAGCACTTTGATATTTCGATCAGCAACAACATCTTCAACATTTCGATCAGCAACATCTTCAGTACTTTGATCTTTCGATCAGTACATCATCATCGTCATACTTTGATCAGTACATCATCATCATCATACTCTGATCTTTTGATCAGTACATCATCATCATCACACTCTGATCTTTCGATTAGTACATCGTAATCATCATCACACTCTATTCTTTCGATCAGTACATCATCATCATCATACACTAATATTTTGATCAGTATGTCATCATCATCATGAAAAAATCATTATCATCAAAACATCAACATGATCCTTCCTTTTGGAATTACGGGATTTAGGTCTTTACGGAGTTACCAATGATCCTTCCTTTCGGAATTACGGGATTTAGGTCTTTACGGAGTTACCAATGATCCTTCCTTTCGGAATTACGGGATTTAGGTCTTTACGGAGTTACTAACGATCCTTCCTTTTGGAATTATAGGATTTAGGTCTTTACGGAGTTACTAATGATCCTTCCTTTTAGAATTACGGGATCAACACATTTGTGGAACTCAGACAATCCTTCCTATTGGAATTACGGGATCAACACATCTGTGGAACTCAGACAATCCTTCCTATTGGAATTACGGGATCAATTCAATGATCCTTCCTTTTGGAATTATGGGATTTAGGTCTTTATGGAGTTACTAACGATCCTTCCTTTCAGAATTATGGGATCGACATAGATGTGGAACTCAGACAATCCTTCTTATTGGAATTACGGGATCAACACACGTTCTTGAGTACCGAAGTCACCGAATCTGTTCTGAACCGAATTTCAAGGATGATACAATCCTACCACATTCACGGGGACCAAGATCTCCAGATACATTTTGAACTAAGGTTCAGGGATGATGCAATCCACCACTTTCACAGGGGCCAAGACCTCCGTATACATTTTGAACTGAGGTTCAGGGATGATTCAATCCACCACTTTCACAGGGGCCGAGACCTCTGGATACATTTTGAACCGAAGTTCAGGGATGATGCAATCCACCACTTTCACGGAGGCCGAGACCTTCAGATACATTTTGAACCGAAGTTCAGGGATGATGCAATCCTACCACATTCACGGGGGCCGAGACCTCTGGATACATTTTGAACCGAAGTTCAAGGATGATGCAATCTCACCACATTCACGGGGGCCGAGACCTTCGGATACATTTTGAACTAAAGCTCAGGGATGATGCAATCCCACACATTCACGAAGACCAAAGTCACTGGATCTATTTTGGACAGATGTCCCAGGATGATACAATCCCTCTTCATTCTCGAGGATCGAGGTCACCGGATCACTTTTGGACATATGTCCCGGGATGATACAATCCCTCTTCATTCTCGAAGACCGAGGTCTCCGGGTCACTTTTGGGCAAGTGCCCAAGGATGATACAATCCCACCACATTTTCAATGACCGAAGTCACCGGATCACTTCTGGACATATGTCCGAGGATGATACAATCCCTCTTCATTCTTGAAGACTGAGGTCTCCGGGTCACTTTAGGGCAAGAGTCCAGGGATGATACAATCCTACTGCAACATCAATACTCCCCCTTTCGGGGAAGGTCTTTCTGAACCACACCAAGCTTGTCTCGAAAGTGTTCGAACTTTACCCAAGACAGAGGCTTTGTCAACACATCATCATCTAAACCATATTCATCTACATCTTCAGTATGTGAATACTAAACTATCACCATCTGTATCTCTAGTATGTGAGTATTGAAAGCATCATCATCTACATCTTTATCTTGAATGTAGAAATACTAGATTTCTATGTGTTACGACGGAACACAAGTTTCTCTGTTATCACAACTCTCGTTATCACATAGAATCAATGTAGTATCCATCTTCAATTCAAAGAGACCTGATATCAGCTTCCAAATCCATATGACTTCACAACTTAACAGAGCAATCTGCTATGTATTTTTCTTCAGGCATGCTACGAGAAACACTAGACTGTTTCCTGCTAAACCATGAACTCATAACAGACCCCAAACAAAAGCATCTACCTAATGTGCTTTTCTTGTCTGAGATACTTCTAACCCAATATGCATCTGTGTAGCCATACAATCTATACTCATGGATACCATCATAGTATAGACCAAAGTCTATAGTCCCTTTCAGATATCTCATCACATGTATTGCAGTTACTAGGTGAACCTGTCTTGGTTGAACAAGATATTGACTTAAGGTGTTCATAGAAAAACAAAAGTCTAGTCTGGTATTTGTTAAGTACATCAATGACCCAATGATCTGTCTATAATGAGTCATATCCACTAACTCTGATGAGTCATCAGCTAACAGCTTCAGGTTGGAGTCCATGGGTGTGGCCATGACTTTGTATTCCAACATATTGAATCTCTTCAATATCTCTACCGCATACTTTCCCTGGTTGAGAAATATTTCTTCTGAACTTTGCCATAATTCCAGACCTAGGAAATAATGCATTAACCCAAGGTCTTTCATCTCAAATTCTTCTACTAGTTTCTTCTTTCTTTCCATGATCTGTTTCTCATTTCCTGTCAAGGATAAGTCATCCACATATAATAAAAGGATGACAAGTTCATCTTCTACAACCTTGAGATAAAGGTTAGGATCATATTTACTCTTGGTAAATCCCATGCTCGACAAGAAACTATCTATTCTTCCATACCAAGCTCTGGGAGCTTGCTTCAGGCCATAGAGGGCCTTCTTCAACTTGCATACATGATTCCATCTAGCTTCAACTTCAAATCCTTATGAATATTCAATGAAAAAAACTCTTTCTCAATCATACCATTAAGGAAGGCTTGTCTTTACTTCACCATGGAAGAAACTACCATGATAGTTCTGAAGGAAGTGTACCTTACTTCCTGGAGTAAGTGTCTCTTCGGAATTAATTCCCTTTTTTTTTTGAAAGAAACCTCTGGCCACAAATCTTGCTTTATACTTCTCGATACTTCTGTCAACTGCATGCTCTATTTTGGATATCCATTTGGAGGATACAATACTCTTTCCTTCTGGTTTGGGAATTATATCCCATACATCATTCTAATATTCTTTCATCATAACATCTTCCATGAGTTCGTCTATTCTTTCTGAGGCAAATCACGAACCTTTCTTTGTACACTTGTTCTTGTAGATCCATATGGAGGATACTATGTACTTCCATTTATGTCTTGAAATCATATCATATACATCATTCCCCATGATCAACTGTTATTCTTTTATAATAGTTTCTTTTATAGCATTCTTTTCTTCATATTGAGTTATCTCTCATACCCATGGTGGTCTTCATCCTTTGAGGTGGATCTACCGCTCTCTGAATCTCTTTATTCCATCATGGTGTCTCTGACCCTGGGAGCTTCAGATTCATGTTTATTGAATTGTCATCACTTATTCTTTGGAACAAGTCTCGACCTTCTTTTCTTGTAGGAGGTTGTATAGGACCTTTCCTACAATTCAAATGCACCAATTGCATGGTTAGAACTATTTCATAAAACATATTCATAACGACAAATTCTTATGCATCATGCAACTATTTAGCCAATACAACATTCATCCATATTTCACAGAAACTTTCTAGATTCCTTCCATCTCTACCATGACATCATTGAGATTGTGCACTAATCCAATATGTCAGCAAAGAGGTTTGATAAGTAGCACTGGAGAGTTGTATAGCACCATGAGCTACTTATCCATCACATGCATATTAGTAGTGTTAATGTAAACAATCTATCATGCATAACACATCAACTAAATATAATGAAATGTATAACAAAACAATATCATGAAATGGCAATTGAATACTTATCTTTTATTTGTTTCATGGGTAGACTCCATCTTGATCATTATGCTTTATCATCTTCTTCATTCATGAAATCATCATTTCTTATCCAAATGATAAGATGAATAAGAGGTTCTTCAAGAATTGAGTTTTTCATATTCCTCATCGCTTGAGGGATCTTCTTTGAATGGTGAGAGCTTGATCTTCAATTGCTCCCATCTTCTTCTTCTCTTATTATTAGTCGAGCTGAAAGTAATCACTTACTTCTGGCATACATTCTTCACATGAATGAATCCCATGATCCTGGGAGGCCATTCAAGGTGGCTATCACCACTTCTGCATACTTCTTCTTCTACCGCTTCAAGTTGTTCTACATTCTGGATCTTCACATTCTTCAACTGTTTTCTCAAATCCATCTTCTGATTTAGTTCTTATCTTCAAATAGCTTGATCAAGGAATCAAACATCTTCGGTGCCTTTAGGGAAGACACTTGTGGTATAAGTTGATCTGTGATTGAATCAACAATGATCTTCTTGGCCTTGATCAAGTTCTTCTTGTGTAAGTCTTTGAGGCTCATCTCCCTCTAGAACTGGAACCTCTCTACTCATGTAGGTGTCCAATTCATTTTCTTCAGAGATATCAAATACTTCCATGCTTGGAAGTTTTCAACTTCACCAAGCTTATCATCAAGCTGATGTGATAGATCATTTTGAAATGAGAACCTCAAATGCAAATAGCAAAAGATTAGATCTTACCAATTTGAGGTGTCCGTCTGCTTTCGGAGCTGGCTGATCTAGGGTTTGTCAGAGAAAACCTAAGTTTAAAAACTTGGAGTATTTCATATCTGATTGGATATAAAGATATATCTCTTCAAATGGAGCTGTCCAATGTACTCATTTCCTGAAAACAGTGGAGGGAAGCTCCCGGAACAGGAAGCCCTAGTTTTCCAATTTCTTCTGCAGAAATGCCTGTTACTGTTTCTGTGATATCTCTGAAATTAGTGATCCTCTGTGTCTTAAATTTATCACTGAGATAACCTCGCATGTCCTTGATCCCACAGCATATGTTTCATCATAATTGGTTTCACCAATTGGGATTTATGATCATTTTCCCAAGGTGACGTGTTACAGGACTGTTCAGAATAGTGACGTTGTATGGCATTCCACGTGTCATTGGTTCATCTTCAGGTTCTGAAATTTGGACCAAAGAAAGTAAAGGCCGTTCGATTTATAGAAAATCTTCAGGAATTCCATTTGGACTAGAATATAGCGAATCTGAGGCTGAATTTCAGACACAGTGTAAATCAGGATTTTATCTTCAGCCTCTGCAATGTTCAATTCTTGATCCTTCTCCAATCTCAGGAGATGGTGAATGTACCAAAACTTAGCAGTTTTAGTATTTAGGGTTTTTCCAGATCGGGGTCAAACTAGGGTTTGACTTTCCCGGAGTTTCACCCAACCAAATTTCTTGATCCAGGTCTCTAAACTTCGATTTTGATGAGGAGAAAAATCCTATGCTGGGCTCACTCAAAAATTCTTCGTCTGTAGAAAGCCCTAATTTTCCGCACCAAAACTAAAAATGCTCGGAATCAAATTATGCTTCGACAAAAAGATGCACCCTTCAATGGAGAGTCAGTCTAGCCTTCTTTTGCTGTTCGATCATGGATAGAGACCCAAAAAAAAAGAAACCATAGATTCTTTAGCTGCACAATGTCTTCTTTCAGGGTGGCTATGATACCATGTTAAATTTTCATGTGCTTAGCTAAGACATCAGTATTTAATTTCATTTTCATAACAAAAGTATATAAACATGATCACTGAAAGATAGACAAACACAACCATACAAAAGGAACACAAAGAATTATCCTGGGAAAAACCTAAAGGGAAAAACCTAGCAAAAGCTTCTTCAATATAGATGCCCTAAAATGATAAAAGATAAAACCATCAAGGAGATCAAACCCTGATCCTCCTCCTTCTCCAGCTACTTCTCTTCTCCACTAATGCGCTACACAAGTGAGAGTGTGTGTTCCAAATGAGGAGCACTACACCTCTATTTATATTCATCCGTTCAATTAAGTTAACTCATCTGTCATGTAGGCTTGAGTTAATCATGTAGGCTCAAGTTACACATGTAGGCTCAAGTAACCACACTGGGGTGCTAAAGACTCATCTTTACAATTAGAGGGGACTGCCTCATGACTCTTATTAGTTCTTCTGATTAGGAGCATCGGGGTACAAAGTAATACAAGTGGTTCTCCCGGTAGGACCATCGGGGACCACAAAGAAATAAATATAGAATATTCTTTGAAGTTACAATATTTCAAGATTGTACCACCAGGATAAGGCCTTGAATGATTCTGCAATGAACTCTTCGCAAAAGAGGAAGGCAAGGAGATGAGGATGAATATCCAAATCGGATATTATGAAGTTGACTCGATTTTTTGGGATCTTGGATCAGATGTAAACATTATAACCAAGAAAACTTGGTAGTTGACGGGGAAGCTGACCTTGGGATGGTCGCTGATGCATTTGCAACTAGCAAATCAGGAAAAATTTCTGCCCATTGGTCGCGTCTCAAACCTAGTTGTCGATATTGAAGGTATGAAAATGCATGCTGATTTTTATGTGATAGAAATAGTTGAAGATGGAGGTTCTTATCTCGCACTGCTAGGGATTGGGTGGGCTAATGATAGCATGGTGGTCATCAATTTACAGAAATGGGTCATGACATTTGAGAACTAGGATGTTAGGGTCATCGCTCCCATGGACCCTCAGGAAGGACACCGATATATTGAACCAGTGAAGGATGAAGTTGGTAGAAGTTGGGATCATGCTTATAATATCTCTAAAGACTATATCCATCGTACCATCAATGGCAAACTTGAATGGGGCAGTGCTAGTTCTGCGTCCTCTGAATCTGATGTTGCTATGAAAAATTGGCAGAATAAGTTGCATGAAATGTCATTCAGGAAATGCGGGTTGATTACATAGTCTCTCTGTCATGTCATGACTGAGATGGTTGAGTTTCCAATTTATGAAGGGCTTCCAGCATTATCATAATTCCTTCAAGAATTTGAAGAGAAAGTGTTGGAGCCCCAAAGGGTATTGGCCCTAGATGTAGCACTGAAGGCTACCTCGAACTGATGGTGGGCAATGCACAAGCTAATGATCCATAACTAGGAATAGTGTCAGAGATTGATGATGGTGTGCTTTAGTGATTTGAAGGTCTATCATGCTGGGAGATACGATGGGAAGAATGACCCCGCCACTCATTTGATAGAATGTCAGTCCCTATGGGAATCTTGGCCCAAAGATGAGTGGGTCCATTCTTTTTTTCAAACTCTGGATGAGATGTCGAGATCCTGGTATGTAGCGACAGAATTGCGTAGAACCATAACCACTTGGGAGGATTTTTCCGTTTGCTTTATGCAGATGTTTAGTTTCCAGGATGCCAACCTAGAAGTTCATAATGCATTGCAAATCATCCATGATGTAGTGTTGAAATTTGTCCCTGTCGCATACCCAGTTGATCCACACGCACATTGCTTAATACAGTCCATGATGACATGATACAACATGTTTAGGGAACCTGAGGATGATGATGAGTTGCAGAATGTTAATATTCTGGAATCAGAAGGAAGCCACAACGTAGCAACACCTGACATACCGATGGATTCAATGAGTCAGTCATTGAAGATCAGGAAAGTCAACATTGGGTCGGAAGAGAACCCAAAATTTTCCAACGTCGAGGACTATTGGGACGAAGAGACAATGGCCAAAATCATGGACCTGCTGCATGAATTCTAGGATCTTTTTCCGATGTGGTTTTAGAAATGAAGGGGATATTAGGGGACCTGGGGGAGATGAAAGTCCTGTTGAAACCAAATACAAAACCACTACGACAGAGGTTGTATCAATTGAACCCATGATACAAGGACCGTGTGAAGTCTGAGATAGACTGGATGCTGGATGCCGGGATCATCGAGCCTGTATAAGAATCAGAGAAAATAATCCCTATGGTGGTATAGGATAAAAAGACTGGTGAAATCCGCATTTGTGTCGACCGAAGAAAGTTGAATGATGCATGTGTGCATGATCCATTCCTGATTCCTTTTACAGATGAGGTCCTTGAAGGAGTAGGTGGCCATTAGGACTCTGTATTCCTTCACAGATGGTTTTTCGGGGTACCACCAGATCTAGATTGCAAAGGAGGATCGCCATAAGACCATGTTTGTCACTGAATGGGGCCGTTTTCAATATATAGTCATGCCTTTTGGGCTAAAGAATGCACCAACAGTATTTTCTCGGGTATTCATCGTTGTGTTTAAAGACTTTATTCAAAAGTTCCTGCAAGTATATATGGATGATTGGACCGTCTATGGGATAATTAGGGACCATCTTGATAACTTGCAATTGATGCTAAAAAGGTGTCGACAACATCAGATTGCATTAAATTCTAAGAAGTACATTTTCTGTGTTCTGTTTGGAATGCTACTTGGACACATAGTGTGTAAGGACGGTTTGTTGGTTGATCCAGTGAAGATCGCACTAATTCTTAGTTTTTTTCTGCCGCTGGATGTGAAGATGCTTCAGGAAACGATGGGGCATACGGGCTAGTATCACAAGTTTATCGAAGGATACGCTGTGATTACTACCCATATGAAGAAGCTACTAAAAAAGGACGCTGCATATGAGTGGACTCAGGAATGTCAAGGTAGTTTTGACACAATGAAGGCCAAGATGGCCTCTGTTCCCATACTGGTTTTTCCTTATTGGAATAAGGAGTTCCATGTGCACGTTGATGCCTCATATGTTGCGATGGGGGTTTTGCTTGCGCAACCAGGTGAGGGTGACTTGGATCACCCAATTGCATATGCCAGTAGAAAGTTGTCATTTGCTGAACGAAATTACACAATGACTGAAAGAGAAGGCTTAGCGATGGTTTATGCCTTAAAAAAGTTTAGGCACTATTTGTTGGGTGGACATTTCAAGATGTTCACTGATCATTCTTCTTTGCAATACTTGGTCAATAAGCCTATGTTGGGGGGGGGGGAATCTGTCGGTGGCTGCTTCTGTTCTAGGAATTTGACTTTGAAATAGTTGTGAAACTAGGACAGTTGAATGTTGGCCCTGATCACCTGTCTCACATTGAGACCGGTGAATAATTGACCAATATTGATGACAAATTTCCAGATGCGCAACTGTTTCGTGTCGACATCGCAGATGATGACTATGCCCTGATCATTCAGTTCTTGGCCACTGGTGTCACCCCAGAGGACATGTTGACTAGCCAAAAGAAGCATCTAGTAGTAAAGGCTTTCGATTTCTAGGTGATTGCTGGTAAGTTATATAAGCTTGGACCAGATGAAATATTGCGATAGTGTATCCTACCGCATGAGAAGGGGACTATTATAGAAGAGGCACATACAGGAATCAGAGGAGGTCACTATGGAGGAAGGGCCACTACGCAAAAGGTGTTGTGCACTGGGCTATGGTGGCCTACATTTCATAATGATGCCACAGACTATGCGAAGAGTTGTGACATTTGCCAGCGTTTCGGTAAACCGCGGTGGGATGATACATTGTTGGTGTTGCAGGTGACTCTCCAACCTTTCGATAAATGGGCCATGGATTTTGTGGGTCCTATTAATCCACTGGGGAAGAGGACTGGGGAACGATACATCAATACTGCAACCGACTATCTGACCAGGTGGAGAAAAGCTGCACCAGTTGTGGATTGTACCACTGCGACAACAACGAGGTTCATCTTTGAAAACATTGTGAAACGGTTTGAGTGTCCTTAGATCTTGATGAGTGACCGGGGAAATCACTTTATCAAACATATTGTGATAGCGCTAACTAAGGAGTTGCAGGTGAAACATAAGAGGAGCACACCATACCATCCACAAGCGAATGGGATTGTTGAAGCGATCAACAAAATTTTGGAAACACCGATGACAAAGCTGGTATATGGGCAAGAGGAATTCATGCCCATGGAATACATTGTTCGTAGTTTACGCAATGCTACAACGATGTGCATGGATGATGCAGAAGCATTAGAAGTGTACATTGAAAACTTGGTCGAGCTTAAAGAAGACCATTTTATTGTAGGCTTCCACCAGCGGGTTGTGAAGGATCGACAGAAGGTGTGGCATGCTCGCCACATTAAGAAAAAATAGTTTATGGAAGGAGATTTGGTGCTATTATACGACAACAAGTTCATGAAGCATCCAGGTAAGTTACAGATGCACTAGTTAGGACCGTATCTTGTTCATTCCATTACATTTGGAGGTGTAGTTTAGTTATAACAATCAGATGGTGCGGTGTTGCCGACGCTCATCAATGGGAGTCGCTTAAAGCCCTATAGTGAGGGGGCAGAGTTGTGCACTACTTGAGGCGCTGTGAAAAAAAATTCTTTAGCTATCAGCAAGGTGATCCTAGTGGACGAGGCTATGGAAGGATAGGATTTAGTAGCGACGAACAAGAGATCACTTGCGGCAACTGCAGAGCTGTCGGTTGGTCAAATCAGTAATAAATGCAGGTAGTTAAAATAGTTAGATGGCGATGCTTGTTGAAGCGATGGGCATTAATGGTCGATCCGACTGTTAGAAGAGTAGGATTTTTGGTGGATTTGGCGTCATTACTACTAGATTTAGTCATGATGGAGACCGTAGATTTGGCAATGATGAGTTTGAATTGGGAGGTTCCTATAAAAATATTGCAGGACATGGGAGGAATGCATTGTTCAGTTGAGTGAATAGAGTGTTGAGTAGAGTGTGAGTTGTGTAGTTATGTTGTGAGATTTTGGTGAGTTGCAGAAGGGTAGAATCATTGGGTTCATTTTAAGGTTTGGGGCATGAGGCATGCTGAGCGACCTCGATGCAATTGAGATTTCCAATGAAAAATATTCCCCTATTTCACCCATGGGCATTGAAGAAGAATTCATGAGCATGAAAATTGGCTCATCGTCCATCCTCAACAGAAAACGACAGGCTTAGAAGCCCAGTTCCACGCTGCCACAGAAGAGGCATACACGCACTTCAACTAGAGTGCAAGGAGAAGGGACTGCATAGACAGGGCCATCGAGATTCATAGCTATAGAGTCTGTGGTGCCTAGCAGCATATTTGTTCATGATATCTTGGGATATGTCGCTCCAACGTGTCCGAGAGCAAAGCCGAGGTAGCCTACGAAGAATCAGAAGTGTCCACCAAAGATGTCACCACTGTCAGAAGGGATGCCTTTCTTGGTCGATATCATCCCTACCCTGATCAGATTGAAGTTTGAGGACCACAATTTGTTGTTACTGAAATATGTTTGGGACGAGCCCTATCAGTCAGTTCCGACAGTGCCTAGTACCCCAATTCAGCAGATTCCTCAGCCATGGGAAAGCAGGTTGGACAAATTTGGATTGTTGGGGCTCATCAATATGCCTCATTTTGGGTGACTAAATGAATCCCATGCATGTGTTAAGAAACTCTTGGCCTATTTTCATGGTGGGACGCTCTGGTTGAATACACCCATTCCTGTCACAATCAACTTAACTGAGAGAATTATGGGCTTTCCAAAGGCTGAGGAAGATCTGACGCAGTATATCCATGGGAGGGATATCAACAAGAAGCTTTCCAAGCAGCTGAAGGAGCACTTTGGATTATAGCGAGATGGTCGCGCCTACCAAATTGATAGCATTAACTCACAAGCGGTGCGTATCGGGGAGCGAATTTTGGCGAGCAAGGTTGTTCAGGGGAATCGACTGGTCCAGTGTAACTCGGGCATGGTTTCATGCGCCCATAAATGTGCAGAAGGCGTACAAATGAACTAGTCCTTGTTCTTGCTTAACCAGTTGCTCAAAGTTGCTCTCGTTGCTCAGGATGGGTAGCCGTTTTCATATAGTTGGCTATTAATTCTCATTGCACTTGTCGCCTGGATGGAACTTGAAGATTACCAACTGTAACATCCTCGACCCTCTGATCGGCGAAGAGGACACTACGATACATCAATCATCCGGGAATCTAGCCCCATGAACAAGAACATACATACATATAATGATGAATCATGATACTTAAAAACATAAAACATATTACGATGCATTAATCATTCATATCCATAGCAGAAGAAAACAACATGCATTCATATACGATTCAGTTTTCAACATGTACATCACCATTCATCAATGGAAAATATAGTTTCAGACACAAGTTAGGAAATAATACTTATCTTATAGAGAACTTGTCCCGCAACTAGCTACGTCACTGCAACGTTCCACCCAACCATAGGCCCACATGCTCTTTAATCTCTCAGCAATGCTGCCACCCCCGAGCCAAGCATGATTCCCCAAGGAATAAGGAACTAAGCGGCTTACACATAGCCATGGATAACAACACCACAAGGGTACACAGTTCATCCAAGCCAACATAGTTGGGTTTATCAGGTGAACAACGGATCAGTCAAGCCAACAAAGTTGGGTTTATCAGGCCATCCAAGAGCTGGGAAAGGATAAATTCTAAGCTGGTGAGCTCATTGAAGAGATAAGGACAACTACACTAGAACCAACATGGCTTCTAGGAAACCCACACACACCCAACACAAGGAAATCAGTCCTTTCTCTGCAACGCAGTCCCTCAGACCCTGATCTCCCTTTCAGTGCTATTCAGGGGTTGTGGAGAAGAAAGCCATCCCACTAGCTCTGTTTGTGTGGTTCCCAAACCACGAAGTTTATCAAGGACATCAGACCCTCATTCACCACTCCAATGCAATCTGAGGACAAAACCACTGCGTGCATGCAGCAAAACAACTATTCAAGCTTTAACAAGGGAAAACAACTCCCTGGATCGTTCTTGGCCCTATTCTGGCCAAAACAATTCCACACCAATCTACAACAGCCAAGTCACATGGGAAATACACAGTCCAGCAATCATGGCAAACAACAACCCATGAACAACCATGAGCCCACATCACACAATCCCCACTACAATCGCTGGATACTTACCTAGACCGAAAATGGTAAAGGAACAGACTCCCAATCTCTACAAGAGGGAGAAAGATGCAACCAACACAAATATGGAGGATATCACGGTCACGATTCAATGATGGAGTAACAGAGCATTACATAGTCTGAGAATGGTGAATGGGAAAATGACCTCTTGCATGAATGGAAAAAGAACACAACCACAGACTGGCAAACGGTGTGAGGGAGGAAAAGGTGAACCCCCACACAAGGATTGTAATCCATTTTAACTCACCTCTGCATGAGGAAAAATGAACAGTCGTCAGTGGGGAGAGTGGATAGAACTATCGAAAATCCAGATCGCATCGTGGAGAGAGTGCAGGCATGTGGGCGTAGTGGTTTTCCTGCCAGCAAAATAGCAGCCCCAACTAACAATAGAATAATTAAGGTGGTGGTGACACATGGCTTTTCCCCCATGACTCAAGGTTCAACATTCCCCCTCCTTATCCTTAGGAATCATGCCCCTTCTCAATTTGGTTGCGGTGAACATAGCTGGTTGGGTTTTTTAATTAAAGATGCATAATTACTTGATGCCACAACTTAATATGTATGTCGCATGTCCCGATATACCATCGGTAATAATTTCTATCCGAAATATGACATAACCAAATCGATGGTGGGGCCTTTTCCTTTAGCTCCACACCATGATTATTTACAATATATGTATCATGCAAATGAGGTAAAAACCGGGGTGTTACATTCCCCTCACCCTTAAATAGCACTGTCCTTAGTGCTTTACAAAATTTGAACAAAATGCTACACTGGTACCGCCTCAGTGTTCTGCAGAATTGAACAAAAATGGATGTGCCAATCTCATGGCATCCTCCAGCTCCCATGTAGCCTCTTCAGATCCGTAGTGCTCCCATTGCACCTTTACCTACCCTATGGCCCGGTTCTGGAGCGTTGTGACCTTCCTGTCAAGGATGCGCATTGGCTCGATTTGGAACTCTCCCTCAGGTTCCACCTGAATCACATCCCAATTTATCACATGGTTAGGATCATGTACATATTTATTAAGTAAAGAAACATGAAAAACATTATGAGCTCTAGTACTAGTAGGAAATGCAAGTCTATATGCAACAGGCCCTATTATTTCAAGCACTTCAAATGGCCCACAATATCTAGGTGACAGCTTGGCAAAACTTCCAAGATTCAAGGAACTCTTATTTTCTTTTACTCTAAGGTAAACATGATCCCCAACACTGAACTCTCTATTCATCCTATGCTTATCTGCGTAGCTTTTCTACCTGTTCTGTGCTACTTTTAGATTCTTTCTGATCTTTACAACCTCTTGCTCCATTTCCTTGAGCAATTCTGGTCCAAGCACAACCCTGTTCACTAGGTTATCCCAAGTCACTGGTGTCCTACACCTTCTTCCATACAAAGCTTCGTACGGGCTCATCCCCAAGGATGCTTGTTGTCCATTGTTGTAAGCAAACTCTACCAATTGCAAGTAATCTTCCCACTTGGTTTCTTTTTCCATCACGTACATGTGAAGCATATCTTCAAGCACTTGATTCACTCTTTCTGTCTGTCCATCTATCTGAGGATGGTATGTAGTGCTGAAGTTTAGCTTTGTACCCAAGTCCACAAACAATCCCTTCCAAAAATTGGAAGTGAACTTGACATCTCTGTCAGAGACTATTGCCTTCGGCAATCCATGCAATTTGAAAATCTCCTTCATGAAGATCTTTGCAATGTCATCAGTCTTGTGTGTAGACTTTACCGGTATAAAATGTGCTACTTTTGTCAACTTGTCTACCACAACCATGATGGAATCATGTTGTCTCTGTTACCACCTAAGTTGTACTTAGTGGTTTTTTATGAAGTGAGCCTGGTGAACCGGACAAGGATAACTTGTTCGGACTTCAGAAGACCTTCAGTCTTGCTTCTGGGAAACTTTGTTGTACCATATCGCATGTTCATACCCCATCGAGGAATTGTAATAAATGTTCTAGCATGATAGTGTATGTTAAAGACTTGGTCTCTTAGACTTTATTTGTCAATCTGATCAGCCCAGGGTGTTTTTTCCCTTGTTTATCATGGGTTGTTGAATAAACGACTGATAATTTCTGAGTTTTTCACTCCATACCTCCAAAGTTGGGGTGGTCGGCTTGGAATTTAGGCCTATTGAGGTTATTAGAGTCTATGTGTCAATGTATAAACATTCTAGGCATCATGGTCGAGTCATATGAACATGTCTAAGTTCCCCTATGTTTTTTCAATTTTTCAATTTTTTAGTTTTTTTAGTGTTTTTTATTAAATTTTAATTTTTCCAAACTTAGGCTATTTTTTAATAGTTTAATTGGAAAAATTAATTTTGCAATAAAAGTGGGCCAAATAATCAGTTTCAATCATGTAGGTGCTCATTTTCAAGCTAAGAGCACCATGTAAACCCATGGACCCACTTTTTCCTAGTTTCGAGTGATTTTCCATCACTCAGGTCAGAAAGCCCCAAAAAATCATTTATTGATTATTTTAATTAATAAATTGATGAATAATGGAGCAAATCCAAAATCATAGATCAGTGGATTCTCAGCCGATTTGATTGAAATCAGTCAGATCTGAACCAGATTGACTGGCTCTGGCAAATCCTTGACTGAAGGAGGTGATCTGGACAGATCTAGCGTTGATCTTCAACAGCCTTTATGGGGAATTGCGCCATCTCTATCTCCTCCACATGTGTGGGCTCTTCTGGGAGCTCTATGGACTGATGTTTTGGTTTATGGGTTGATGTGTCAGTTCAATCAGCCCCTCGATTGACAAGTAGGCTCAGTTTAGCTTCAAATCTGCATTGATTGACTCTCCATTGGCTGATTTGGTCTGTCTCCTTGGGATTTGCACCCCCCTTGGGCTGGATCTCCTAGTTTTTGTATAAATCAAAGCACAAGCTGCCTCTTCCAAGCTAGTTACAGTTGGATTGAAGGGCTTGCTATTGTAATACTATTTTAATCTTTTGATTGTTGGAATAAAGAAGCTTTGGAGGCCAAATGGTGTAATGCTCTCATGTGTGTGGATTAAGCATTGTCTTACGGCGATTGATGTTGCCGGCTTTTCTCTCAATTTCTCTGGAGTGTATGATCTGCACTTGGCTGCATTTCATCTGATCAGTCAAGCTGCAACAAAATCACTTGAGTGACTAGAATAATTAGGATTCACTCTCCCAAATTGACAAACCATGAGGTGAAAATCCAGCACCTTGATCAAACCATTACAGTGGAAAAATACCCAAAGGAAGCGGGAACTCCTAAAAAGTGACCTTGAGGTGCCGATCTCTGTTACACCTGCGGGTGCATTATGCACAATAGCCTTAGAGACTCCATTTAGCCCACATATTCCTTGCGGGTTTAGTTTTGGACATACTCCAAGTACTCTCAGGTATATCTGGAGTCCACCCCTTCACCTAGTTTTAATCAACTCATATTTCACATTAACTTAAAACATACCAAGAGGCAATCACAAAACATTCACTCCAAGCACATGCAAGTACATTGATTAGTTTATGACTCCATACTAAGGCACTGGCTATTTTCTTTATATATATATATTGTGTCTCAGCATTGTGCTTTCGTGTGCTCATTTTTGTATCTTGTCATCTATGGTTGTTTATGGTTAAATCTCAAACTTCTAAGTAACTCATTCAGTTTAACATCATCATACTAAATAAGTTTTCCTTAGTAACTTAATAGGGTCTACCCCCCTTGGCTTCGTTAGGAGTTGAGCCTAAACGGAGGAGTCAAGAACAAGGTGACAGCCTTGACTTGAGACTTGTTCCCAAGGACACACCGAGTGGCTTGAAGATTTCTGCCACGTGACCCAAGTGTGTGAAAGGCAGCAACACTTTTTGGCACCGTTGCCGAGGATAAATCTTTTTATTCCCGAGTATGACTTAGCTTAATTTTTTTCTAAACAACTAAAAAGATAAAAAAAATTGATTGATCTAGTCTTTAAAAAACTTTAAAATTAAAACTCGATCCATCTGGAAACTCCACTGTCTAACATCCCTTCAATAATTTCTACTCGAAGAAATCGCCAACAATTATTCAATCATCTCCCTGATCCCGAAAGGTTTATTAGGGAAAGATTGAATAGCAGACTTCCCATAGAAACCTTGAAAATTTAGGAGACCAATCCCTCTCAGATATCCATCACATATTTGTAGAGAGCCATGTTCACCAATCTCAAGAAATGACAGAATTGTTCAAACCCCTTGACTTTTCTTAGATAGCAGGTGCTCCCCATGCCATTCCAAAAGATGCCATCAAGAAGCTCCCCATATTTCAGGGCAATAATTCCATCATTGCCAAGTCTCACCTTCGAAATTTTGAAAAGCACCTGGTCAGTTATTGCAATGATTCTTCCCATGACCACGATGATGTCAAAATGAAGATCTTTGCTTTATCCTTAGAAGATGATGCTGAAGAATGGTACCTAGACCTAGATGATGATTCATATAAAAATCTTAGTGAATTCCTAGAGGGTTTTAAGAAGAAATGGGGAGAAAAGAAAGAACCAAGACATCTGCTTGTTGCCCTTCATAACATTAAGAAGATGGAGAATGAAACCATGGATGAATTTAACACTAAGTTCAGGCATGTGGTTGTAGAATTTCCTAAAGAAATTAAGCCAAAGGATGCCTCCATCCTCATATCTTACATCGAAGCTTTCACTGGTGACTTGAGGTACCAGTTAAGAGACAAAGAGCCAGCCGATCTAAAAACTGCTCAGGAGTTGGCCGAGAAAATAGAAAAGAATATGCAGTCTTCAGGCAAATCCAACATTCCAGGTTACACTAGGGGAAACACTTCATACAACAAAGAAAATGAAAAGCCATTGAATCAGAAGAAAAGCGAGCCTCTAAAGATCCCATGGAAAAGGTAACAGACATGATAAAAGACTTGGTTACTAGTCAAAACCAACTTATGGCAAATCGGTCCGCATAACTGAATCTTATGCACAATAGAATAATCACAATGGAAATAAATAATGGACCTAGAAGCTTTCAGCCTATGCAAAATCAGATGTATCAAAAGAAGTTTCCTCAACAAGAGCCTAGGATTCCAAACCAATTAGACTCAGCTAACATGGTAGAAGAAGTAATTCCATGGTGTAGACCCTATGAACAATTCCACCAAGAAAGCACTTGTTATGTTGCAAATCAAGTCATGGAACATGGACTTCCCGAGGTCATTAATCAGGAAACAACTTCAAGCGAGCCTAATCATATATACATGGTAGGCCAGGACTACCCTTTGTCACCAACTAAATAGTACACACCTAAGGATGAAACCATTGCAGAATCTTATAGTGAAACTTATGATGAAAACTGTAATGTAAATGATGGGACTCCTACGTGTTCTCCATATAATGATGATAGTCTGGAAGGTTTACTGCCTTGTGACCTTTTCTATGAAGAAGATGAGTATGAAAATGAGGACAAGTATAGCTTGGAGCATGATACAAGTGATGAAGACTCCCTTATCCCCGACAAAGATATTGATGAGGAGTCCTGGACATTCATGGAAAATCCGGTCTATGACATGAATAAAGAGGAAAATAATGAACCAGAAACTTTTGATGGTTTTGTTGATTTTTCTATCTATGGCATATCTAAAGGAGAGAGCATGGACCATGTGGCCTTGGGTAACTTTGATATAAAAAGGAGCATGCAGTTTATCCACATGATCAGTCTGAGCCATATATCGGTATCAGTAATGAAGACAAAGAAAACTTGATATCGGAACTTGATATCAGCAATGGGGAATCCATCACATCTAACATAGATGATGGTGATGACTATTGGGATTTTTGTGGATATCTTATTAAGAATCCTATCTATGCTATATCCAGTAAGGGGAGTGTCTATTTAGAAATTTGTGGAAGTCCAATATACTATACTTCCATAGAGGGAAGCATGGATCTGGAGACCTTGGAAAACCTTAGTATGGAAGAGGAGCATTCAGAATTTTCATGTGATCATTCAAAGTCATATCATGTAGAGCCACACAAGGATATCAGTAATGAAGACATTGAGAAGCAGTGTTGTGAAAAGTCAGATGTGATGCAGTCAGTGGAATATTAGTCTTAGCCATCTTTTTCACATATAGAGGTTCCTTATGATTTGGAGCTACTTGGGGCTTGTGCAACGAGTTATCATTTGATAAGCCCCAATGATCAGTATGATGATGTAGTCAGTCTGCCTCATCATTCTGATTGGTATATCAGTCCTATCCAGTCATGGATAGAAGCAACCTGCATGAGAACATACAAGTTGGGGAAGAATTTTTATGACATTATTCATACCTGTGATCTCCCATCCATCCTGCCCATTCTGAATCATCACGTAGGTTTGCATTTTCTGAATAAGGTATCCTTACTTTGGTTGGTAACCAAAGACAAGGAATTTTTTTTTATGTTAATAAAATGCTTAGGTGGTTACATTGGATTTCTGATTACACTTAAACCTTTTTATATCATCTTAGAGTAGGAAAATAAGCTCCTTGAAAGAGAGCATTTACTTTCTGCATTTCTATTTTATACTTAGCTATAATAAAACTTTGCTTGTTTTAGTTGGTTACATTTATTTTGTTTAAATAAATCAGCTTAATGGTTCATTTGGTTTTTTATAAAACTTGTGCTACTGAGGTTTTTCTTGTCAAGTTGAGATGTTTTTACAAGGTATATAAACCAAAGATTCTAGTGCTCTCATATCCTCTCCTTGCCTTAAAGACCAGATCGAGCACACGTCCCACAGTTGGAGCTAGAAATTTACCACCTAAGTTGTACTTAGTGTTTTTTTATGAAGTGATCCTGGTGAACCGGATAAGGATAACTTGTTCAGACTTCAGAAGACCTTCAATCTTGCTTCTGGGAAACTTTGTTGTACCATATCACATGTTCATACCCCATGGGGGAATTGTAATAAATGTTCTAGAATGATAGTCTCTGTAAAATAATCGGTCTCTTAGACTTTATTTGTCAATCCGATCAGCCCAAGGTGTTTTTTCCCTTGGTTATTATGGGTTGTTGAATAAACGACTGATAATTTCTGAGTTTTTCACTCCATACCTCCAAAGTTGGCATGGTCGGCTTGGCATTTAAGCCTATTGAGGTTATTAGAGTCTATGTGTCAATGTATAAACATGCTAGGCATCATGGTCAAGTCATATGAACATGTCTAAGTCCCCTTAGGTTTTTTCATTTTTTTAATTTTTTAGTTTTTTCAGTGTCTTTTTATTAAATTTTAATTTTTCCAAAACTTAGGCTATTTTTTAATAGTTTAATTCGAAAAATTAGTTTTACAATAAAAGTGGGCCAAACAATCAGTTTCAGTCATGTAGGTGATCATTTTCAAGCTAAGAGCACCATGTAAACCCATGGACCCACTTTTTCCTAGTTTTGAGTGATTTTCCATCACTCACGTCAAAAAGCCCCCAAAAATCATTTATTGATTATTTTAATTACTAAATTGATGAATAATGGAGCAAATCCAAAATCATAGATCAGTGGATTCTCAGCCGATTTGATTGAAATCGGTCAGATTTGAACCAGATTGAGTAGATCTGGCAAATCCTTGACTGAAGGAGGTGACCTGGACAGATCCAGAGTTGATCTTCAACATCCTTTATGGGGAATTGTGCCCTCTCTCTCTCCTCCACATGTGTGGGCTCTCCTAGGAGCTCTATGGACTGATGTGTCAGTTTATGGGTTGATGTGTTAGCTCAATCAGTCCCTTGATTGACAAGTAGGATCAGTTCAGCTTTAGATCTGCATTGATTGAATCTCCATCAGCTGATTTGGTCAGTCTCCTTAGGATTTGCACCCCCCCTGGACTGGATCTCCTGGTTTTTGTATAAATCAAGGCACAAGCTGCCTCTTCCAAGCTAGTTAGAGTTAGATTGAAGGGATTGCTATTGTAATACTGTTGTAATATTTTGATTGTTGGAATAAAGAAGCTTTGGAGGCCAAATGGTGTAATGCTCTCATGTGTGTGGATTAAGCATTGTCTTATGGCTATTGATGTTGCTGGCTTTTCTCTTAATTTATGCATCTGAACCCTGTCTGGCTTGAACGATTCAGTTAAATCAATAGGAGTATAGTTGGGCAAGTAAGGTTACTTGTTTTTTCTATATCTCATAGCATATCTGTTTGAAGATCTAGATTATACATGTTTAATAAGTTTATTTGCATGTAATTCTTGTCGCTTTTTCATATATATATATATATATATATATATATATATATACATTCATATCTCATGAGGTTTCGTGTAGGATTGTGTGTTTATCTTTCAGGTAGCGAGGATTGGATGAGCTGTGGATCTATTTTGACTCCACTGTATATCCAAAAACTTTGTGAAGGCATTTCCCCTCTGTATTCCACTAACAGGTTTCCATTGCATATCCATCCAACAACGGGCCTTGCCCCTTCTCTTCCTCCTTTCTATTAAAATCAATCTTCCAGTTACCTGTCTCTTCCTCTTATAATCAGATCTAGGTCTAATAATTGAATATATATTATTAGATCTAGTTTATAAGAGTCTTGATGCTTGTATCTATAATTTCAAAAAGAATAGCATTTCATAAAGATAGATCTAGGTGTAGGAATTTCCTTTTTTGCAAGTAGCTAAAGCATAGATCTAAAGCTTGCTCATAAGGTAGTTTCTTTTTTCGTTCTTCAAAGATTTAAATTCTGCAAGAAAATTTCATATCTCATTGGCTGCCCAAACAGCAAGCCAAGATCCCAAGGAAAGCTTGCTTTCCTTGGTTCCTTTTTGCAAAACTAGATTAGCCCCTTTAACAATTTTTTACAGTTTTTTTTCGGTAACTAGCGTGGTGACCCAAAACACTTTTAAAGTGTGTTTGGGAACATTTGATTTTAATTTCTCACTATTTTTTAGCAGTTCTAACAAAAAGAGAAGGATACTCTGCCCATTTTCCAACTCTTGGACGAACCAGAGCTTCTCGGAAACTTCCACCACCGCTGTGTTTTGATTTTAGCTTGTTACAAGCTTGTTGTAAGCCTTTGGATCCCAGATAACAAGGACCAAAGTGCATCAATTTCAATTTGCTGATATTGTAAATTTCTGCTAATAAAAACAAAATATCTTTTCAAATAGGCTCTTTCAAGCCTATTCACCATCCCCCCCGGGGGGATTTGCGTTTGTGTCTTTTTTTCTGCTTTTCATTTATCTTTTTTTAATCTAGCATAGTTCTAATATATAGGGTAGTATACTTTGATTTATAATCATTTCCATATTCCATATCTGAGGTTTCAAAGTGATTTTAATACTTATCCCACGACTTCCCGATTGTCCCGAAAGGGGAAAGAGACGCATGGTAAGACTAATTAGAACACTGGCATTGTGTATCTTTGTTTTCTTTTTCATCAACTGTTTCATCAGCTATAATAAAATTAACTTCTCTTTGATTCCCCGATTGAGATCCACTTGGATCGAAAGAGGTTCCTGGAGGGTTTTCTTTTTAACAAGAACACCTATCTTAAAATTTACTAAAATTGACAAGACTCCAGTGTGTATGCTCTGCACTTGGCTGCATTTCGTTCGATCAGTCAAGCCACATCAAAAGCACTTGAGTGACTAGAATAATTAGGATTCACTCTCCCAAATTGAAAAACCATCAGGTGAAAATCCAACACCTCGATCAAACCATTACGGTGGCAAAATACCCAAAGGAAGCGGGAACTCCTGAAAAGTGACCTCAGGGCGCCAATCTCTATTACACCTACGGGTGCATTATGAACAATAGCCTGAGAGACTCCATTCAGCCCACATATTCCTTGCGGGTAACTGTGAAGTTTTAGTTTTGGACATACTCCAAGTACTCTCGAGTATATCTGGAGTCCACCCCTTTGCCTAGTTTTAATCAACTCATATTTCACATTAACTTAAAACGTACCAAGAGGCAATCATAAAACATTCACTCCAAGCACATGCAAGTCTTTTGACTCCATTTTAAGGCACTGGCTATTTTCTTTATATATATATATATTGTGTCTTAGCTTTGTGCTTTCGTGCGCTCATTTTGTATCTTGTCATCTATGGTTGTTTATGGTTAAATTTCAAACTCCTAAGTAACTCATTCAATTTTACATCACCATACTAAATAATTTTGACTTATTAACTTAATAGGGTCTACCCCCCTTGGATTCATTAGGAGTTGAGCCTAAATGGAGGAGTCAAGAACAAGGCGACTGTTGGGCTATAGGGCAGACCCGGGGTTTATACTCTAACTTCGCACCAACAAAAAGACCCACAGTGTTGGCCCTTTCGGCAACAACCTGCGAACAGGTTGCAGTCTCACCCGAAACAGCTATGGGGTGCCGCAGAATCAGGCTTCTACAAGCAGAAGAGGGATATTACTGTACCTTTAGCTTTAACAACAAATATTTATACAAAATAGAGCTTCGGCATTCACTTAGTTAGCTTTGTAGTTAGATAAACAAACGGTTTCTTGCTTAACCCTTAACTGGGAATTCACAATGAAGTTAATATTTAGCAGTTATCTTACTTATCATTTATCTACTTATCAATGCATGAAAAGAAAACAGAAACAATATCAAAGCACAACCACAACACAAGATATAACGTGGTTCACCCCCAGGGTAGGGGCTACATCCACATAACTGCGCTTTTATTCAAATTTTCACAAAACAACAATTCTGATCTGCGCACTCAGCTGTAGATCCTTTCCTTCAAGTCTAGTTGTGCACTTTGCTGCAGTTCCTTTCTTACAACTCTAGCTGCGCACTTAGCTGCAGTTCCTTTCCTTACAAAAACCATCTACGCACATAGCTATAGAGGTCGTCCATGCACACAGCTGGGACTTGACCTTAAACCAAAAATAGATCTTAACTTCACATCACATGATCCTCATGTCATTAGATACCCTTGACATCTTTACATGAGTGCATATTTATACAAGTGCACTATTACAAAATCATGGGCTTACACCCGAAATTTATGGACAATTACAAAAAAGAGGGTTTTGACTCAACCCCGACACCCCTAAGACTATTTTGACGTGCAACTCCGCTTACAAGCTTCCACAAAAACCACGGAGATACCAAAATTAATGACCGTTAAGGCACGTGCCCAAACAGGCCCCTAAGACTCACCAGTGTCCCATCCCGGGACACTCCGCTGCTTATCTGGTGGCATGATATCTTCGGCTGCTTGATCCTTATTTACGATCTACTTTCACACTCTCTCGGGCTCTGTATCCATCTGCATCTCTGTAGCATCATCTTTAATCCTCTTGTCATCATTGTCATTCCTTCTGCTACTTCTACCACGGCCGCATCTTGCTTGATCCTTTAGTAGAATACTTATGCTCCCTATAACCATCTTTCATGCAGCTGTCTTTCTTCATAATATTTATGAGGGGTGTGGGAATCATTGGGCCTTCTAAATCTATCAGCGACCCCATCCCTCGAACTGCCTCTCGTTCATGTACTATCGAACATTTGACCATCCACAGCTTTGGGTCCTTAACAGTCAGTACCCCTGGGATGTCAATGTACTTTTGCATAGGACAAACAGTGGCCTCCATTCTGCTGAGCCAGGAGGATACATCTCGGGATCCTCAGGAGTCTTTCCTGAGGGCTTGTGCCTTTCTTCGTTCCGTTTAGAGCGAACTTCTGCCTTAAATTTATTCTTGGTTGAACATCTCCACGAGGTGCAGATGCAGGTGGATTTCTTATAAGGTTCTGCAAAGCTCTCTCCCTGAACTCTCGTAACAGTTCCTGGACTTCACGATCATTCGACATGGTCTTAGCTGCAAAACTCAAAACAATGCGAAATGCACAGAGCTAAGTGGATTCTTAAAGAATTCAATGATCGAATCTATCATAATTATGCATCAAAGATACCAAATCTGACCGATCGGTGGTAAATCTTATCCACACGGCGCTAGATTTTCCCAAAATCTCATCATTGCAGGCAGTTAAGGCAGCTCACGTGCCGGCGCCGCTAAATCTAGTTTTTCCCAATGGTCACATTTTAAGCTGCGACACACCTTTCTTCTTCGGCACAACCACTAAATTCAGCGTCACCAAAATAAAGACCTTCGACACAATATTGACCATTGACCCATCCTGTCACAAGCTGCAATAGAACTTCGACCTTCGACAGCCTTCGATACTTCGTAATTTTGAGAATAGCTTCATTATAGTCTAGTACCCAATTTCAACTGTTCTTGGTACTTAGACTCTCCTTCTTGCTGTTACTTCTGATTAGGGGGTCCAGGCTTGTCCCTGTACTTCTTTAATCTACTTCCATTCACCATGGAAGGTAAAATTTCTCCATTCAATTTAGTTAACTGGACTGCACCACCATCGGTAACTTCCTGAACGATGTATGGTCCTTTCTAATGTGTCTTGAACTTACTAGGGAACTTCATGAATTTACTGTCATACAAGAGCACAAGATCACCATTCTGAAATTGCTTCTTCTTGATGTGTCTATCATGCCATGCTTTTTCTCTAGCTTTCAGTACTTACTGCTGGAAACCTGCAATGAATCTGTCTTCTTCTAGTGCTAGTATCTTTGCTAGCCTTTCATTCAACATAGCTGTGTCATCCATCTCTGTGAAGGCAGATATTCTGAGGCTAGGAACAATGTCCTCCATGGGCATAATTGCTTCTTGTCCATAGACTAGCCTAAAAGGTGTATGGCCTGTCAACTTCTTGCAAGTAGTTCTATAAGCCCATAATACTGCTGGAATTCTAAGATCCCAATCATTTTTGTTAACATTGCAAACCTTTGTTAGATCGTGCTCAAGGATCTTGGTAAAGGCTTCGACATTTCCATTTACTTGAGGATGGTAGGTAGTACTCTTTTGATGATATACTTGAAATTCTTCAGTCAATGCTTCAATAGTCTTATTTAGGAAATGTGATCCTTGATCACTCATAAGATTTCTAGGACACCCAAATATTTTCAATATATTATCAAAGATGAACTTCGCAGTTGTAGTAGCACTACGGTTCTTGACTTGTTGAGCTTTGGCCCAATGAGTAAGGTAGTCAGTTGCTGTAATAATGTATCTTGCTCTAGATTTCTTTGCAGGGGGATTGATTGGTCCAACAAAATCAATAGCCCACTTGTCAAATGCTTATAAAGTTACCTGTGGAACTAGAGGCATCTCATCCCTCCTAGATGGTTTTCCTGTCCTCTGACAGATGTCGCAGCTGTGGCAATACTCTCTTGCATCCTTATGAATTGTGGGCCACCACAATCCAGCTGTCAGAATCTTCTGAGCTGTAGCTTTTCCTGCATAATGACCTCCTGCTGCTCCAGAATGTGCTTCAGCCAAAATCAATAGTTTTTCATGCTCCAGGACACATCTGCGCAATATTTCATCTGGTCCCATCTTATATAGCTGGCCTGCTATCAAAGTAAAGTCGGCTGCTCTAACTACCAGCTACTTCTTCTGCTGTGTTGTCATCTCAGCAGGTGCAAACCCTGTAGAAAAGTATTGAACAATATCCTAAAAATAGTCATCAACCATCTGAATGGCAAATAACTGGGCATCAGGAAGACCTTCGTCCAAACTAGTGGGCTCTTCTCCTGACTCGAGCCTTGACAAGTGGTCAGGCCCTAGGTTAAGTCTTCCAGGCTTAACTATGATCTCAAATTCATATTCCTGAAATAGAATAAACCATCTGCATATTCTTCCACCTAACACAGGCTTGTTAACCAAGTACTTCAAAGCAGAATGGTCAGTGAACATTTTAAAATTATATCCTAACAGATAATGTCGAAACTTTTGCAAGGCATAAACCATGGCTAGACCTTCTCGTTCTGTCGTAGTATAGTTCTTTTCTTCCGTGGACAATTTTCTACTTGCAAAAGCAATAGGGTGATCAATATTACCTTCACCAGACTGAGCCAATACTATACCCAAAGAAATGGAGGATGCATCGACATGCACATGAAAATCCTTATTCCAATCGGGGAATACTAGGATAGGGGTAGCTACCATATTTTCTTTTAAAATATCCAAGCTTTCCTGACACTCAGGTGTCCATTCAAACTTAATATCTTCCTTCAATTGCTTTTCCATAGGGGCTGTAATCTGAGCATATCCTTTGATGAATTTCCTATAATATCTAGTATGACCAAGTGTGGTGCGAAGTTGCTTAGCAGACTTCGGAGGTGGCAAGTTCACGATAATGGCTATCTTCGCAGGATCCACCATAAATCCTTGTTTGCACACAATGTGACCTAGCAGAATTCCAAAAGGTGCACAAAAGATACACTTCTTCAGGTTCAATGAAATCTGATGCTGTCTACACTTGTCTAGCATAATTCTTAAACTGGCTATATGATCCTTCAATAAATCGAATATAGTCCAATCATCAAAGTAGACTTCCAAGAATTTATGTATAAATTCCTTAAATGCAGATATGACTACTCTGGAAAACATAGTAGGTGCATTCTTCAATCCAAAGGGCATAACTATATACTAGAAGGATCCCATTTCTGTAGCGAAGGTGGTCTTATGTCGATCCTCTGGAGCAATTCTGATCTGATGGTAACCTGAAAATCCATCAGTGAAGGAATACACTTATTGACCTCCGACATTGTCTAAAACTTCATCTGTAAAGGGAGTAGGAAAAGGATCATGCAAACACACATCATTCAACTTCCTCAAATCGACACAGATTCTGATTTCTTCTTTGGTCTTCTTTTCTTGCACCACCATAGGACTGACCCATTTGGACTCTTCAACAGGCTCAATGATTCCTGTAGCAAGCATCTTATCTAGCTCCATTATGAATTTTTATTTATACTTAGGGTTCAGCCTATAAGGGCATTGTTTCACAGGCTTCGCATCAGGTTTCAAAGGGATTTTTATCACTCCTATATCACCAAGGATACCTTTCATTTTTGAGAACTTCGTTGGAAATAGGTCCTGATACTCATGGAGAAGTTGGGTCACTTTGCTCACCATTTCTTCATCCCAATAATATCCAATGGTAGCGTACTTGGGTTGTTCTTCTGAGATGATGTTTACTTGCCTTGTCTTCAAGGGCTAAGTTACTTCAGGTGCTTTGACTACTGGTCCATGTACTTTGCAGTGCCCTTCTGACTTAGAAATGTTAATGTTGCATGGGTCATCATCCTCGTCAATTGTGAGGTTATAGCATTCTACTGCATTAGCCTCTTGTTCCTTCCAATCAAGTTGGTACTATGCTATTTCTTTATCATCAAACACCTTAGTATGGATCAACCTAATCGCTACGTCTAAAGCAGGACAAACCTCATTAATAGAAAATGTCAGCACAAAACTATCAACAAGACTATCCCAACTTACTGTACCATGGCGAAGCTCCACCTCCACATACCAATTCTTTGCTACAGGTTCCAGAGTGTGTATAAACCTATGTACCCATTCTTCACAAGGTACATGCTTCCATGCTTCATAGCACTGCTCCAAATGTTCCTAAGGGCTAGTCTTACCATTAAATCTGCTTCGCACCTCCTGAGGTCGATCCATGAATCTCAGGCGAAGGGAATTTTGACAAGCTTCCCAGCTATGAATGTACTTTTTATGACCATTCCACCATCTAGCAGCTGTGGCTCTGAATACTGAATCTAGAGTCTCCATTTTCTGTGAATCTGGTACCTGCTCTGAAAATTGCAAAATAAACTCTTCGGGGTCTGTCAAGCCATCAAAAATAGGTAAGACTCTTGTCTATGAGCCAAGCCATCTGAGAGACTTGGTAATTCTTGCACATCGATGTCCATGTAGTTCATAAATTCTATTCTGCCAATTCTCTAAGCCTTCATCTAAATTAGTCATGCAAGAACTATCACACTTCCAATCCATTATACCTTCAATCGTAGGGTTAACATAATCTTCTTCTTTAGTTGTGATGTTGTAGATATGATCCAAAACATCTTGATCTTCATCTCTGACTGGCTCTGTGTACCTTTCTCCTTGAGAAGGGTCCAAGGGTACTATGACTCTCAAGCCTTTCCCTTCAAAATTCATCTGCCTGTTCTTAAGGTTGATTACTGTTGAATTCTCTATTGCCCATTCAATGCCTAGTAATGCTGGATAGGGGTTGCTATCATCAATTATCTCAATAACCTCTAAATCTGTGAAGGTACTGACTCCATCAATACCTACTCAGACACTAGGGAATCTTCCTAGGGGCACAATATTCTACTGATTGGCTAATCTCAACTGTATAGGGGACCATTCCAGGGTAGGTTTTCCCATTTGTTCCCATGTCTGTTTAGTTAAGACATTTAATTCTGATCCCAAGTCTAAAATGATGTCAGTCATGTCATACTCTCCTACCTGAGCATGCAATCTCGTTTCTCTTCCAATTCTTCTAACTCTATTAACAGTTTTTTCTTTACTAGAGCTTCGCTGAGGTTCGCAAGAAGCAATAACTTTCTATAACTCATTTAAAGCATTTTGATTCCTTAAGAGCTTCATACAACTCTGCAAAAATGTCGACAGTGTACTTATTTTATCCGTCGAAGCTTCTTGAGACTGCGACTACTGTTGATGCTGCTGTGCAGGTGCTACCACTGTGCTCGGATCAACAAAATCTTTCCTAGCTTCCATAAAGGTTTCTTTTTCTCTTCCCACATCAAATGCTGGAATTTTCTCGGGGGTCTTACGAACCCAAGCCTCGTCAGGCTGTTTTTCCTTAGTCTGCACTTCCGTCGTAGCTCCACTCCTTGTAACAACGTTAATGGCTGGGGTAGGCCTTTGCTCTACAGTAGTCATCTGAATATTCTGAGTGGGAGGGGCACTTATTTCTTGTATCTTGGCTATCAACTGTGGGCATTGCTCAATGACATGATCGACTGCTCTGCAGTATAGACATGTCGTAGTTGGGTTCCGACAGTCTCTAGCTACATGTCCTCCCTGATTACAGTTATAGTAAACAACCTGGCCTCGACCTCTTCCTGGCATAGCACCACGACCACCGCAGTAACCATATCCATCATTGCCTGGTGCCTCGTTTTGTACCCTATAAGCATCATAGGTGCACTCTCTCATGAGGTCAAAGCTATGACACTCCTCTTCATTGTGTCCAACTGACTTACAGAACTTGCAATAAGGATTCTTTGGTACTTGCACATATCTTTGTAGCAGATAACAGTCTTCAGGTCGATGCTAGCCATTTGTTCTACAAATCTCACAATATAGAACATTAGGGTTAAACGGGTTTGGTGCACCAGTTTTCAGGTAATTTCTTAACGTCAGACACTGTTCCTTGTCATGACCTTCTGTCTTACAACATGTACACCAAACCTCTTCCCGAATAGACTTCCATTTTTTTATGTCACGAAGCTCCAAGGCCATTTCTGCTAACTGTGCTTGTATTTGAGCTATCCTAGAATTATCTTGAACAGGATTTGTCTCAAGATTCATAGCTATTTCCAAAGCTTCTTGCTGATCAGCAACCTTCTGTTGCATAAGTGGAGTCCTGATGTGAGGTAATAATGCTACTATGAACCATTCTTTATGCTGTGCTGGTCCAATAGTGAAACTTACTTGATCCAACAAAACCTTGAACCTTTGATCAAAGTCCCAAACTGATTCACCCCGCCTCTGCTGAATCTTTTTCAGTTCAGTTATACATTGTGACTCTGATTTAGGCTTCTTGAACTCTTTGATCATTGTTGCTTTAATATCATCCAAGGCATGGTTCTAAGTGCTATAAAAATTCATGAACCAGGTCAAATCCCGATCTCTGAAAGAAGTAACCAGCTGCGCTCTTCTTATATCTTGATCCATAATGTCCTTCGTAGTCCACACAGCTTCGCATAAGAACCAAAACTATTCTGGATCCTCTGATCTAGTTCCTTTGAAGACTGGTAGTTTGATGTCATCATTCATATGGGCCATTTTAGATCTAGGGGGGAGGGAGGGGGACTGGTAGTAGGCAGGGGGGGACTTACTGGGTTAGACTGACCTGCGACAGGAATACTCGGGCTAGGGTTACTTTTATACTGCGATGGGTTCTCAAGGATAACAGATCTTCACTGCAGAGTTATAGGAGGGTTTATAACAAAATGGGTTTCTTCAGATTTAGGGTCTTCTAGACTTAATGGCGTAAACTGGGTATCTTGGCCTAAGGTATAGGATCTAGGTCTCTCTTGTATCTTTTACCGCTTCACAACAAACCACTTTTCTCATCGAAGTTACTTGCACTTCCAAACATAGGTTAGTAAAAATAAATCTAGCAATCTAATTCTATAAGCAATATGCCCTTTTCATCCAAGAGCATTTTAATTTGCAAACTAAATGAATTTAGGTACTTACCCCTTGGTCCTTTGAAAAACTGTCTTTCAACTTCACTAAAAGAGGTACTTGTGTCGATGGGAAACTCTGTCACGAATGCTTCAAGGGTTTGCGTTGTCCAGAAATCAACAGCTCGTGATATCGCGTTGTTCACTCTTTTCAATATGTTAATTATTGTGGGAGTCCAATCAGGAAACTGATCTTCCTTGAAGTTGGCCTTTCTCTCTGTCAACCTAGATAACCACTGGTGCAATTCTATGTGGATACTACCAAAGAAAATTTCATGAATATCAGTAAAAATGTACCTTTGCAAAAAGTCATCTAAACTGCGACGAGGATCCTTATTTTCTTGCTCAGCAAACTTCAGATAAGTCTCTTCATTCCAATCACCGGTTTATTTTACTGAGGGCCTCCGGAAATGGAACCAATTTGTTCAACCGGAAACGAAACCAATTTGTTGGGCTATAGGGCAGACCCGGGGTTTATACTCTAACTTTGCACCAACAAAAAGACCCACAGTGTTGGCCCTTTCGGCAACAACCTGTGAATAGGTTGCAGTCTCACCCAAAACAGCTATGGGGTGCCGCAGAATCAGGTTTCTGCAAGAAGAAGAGGGATATTACTGTACCTTTAGATTTAACAACAAATATTTATACAAAATAGAGCTTCAGCATTCACTTAGTTAGCTTCGCAGTTAGATAAACAAACGGTTTCTTGCTTAACCCTTAACTGGGAATTCACAGTGAAGTTAATATTTAGCAGTTATCTTACTTATCATTTATCTACTTATCAATGCATGAAAAGAAAACAAAAAAAGTATCAAAGAATAACCACAACACAAGATATAACCTGGTTCACCCCCAGGGTAGGGGCTACGTCCACAGAACTACGCTTTAATTCAACTTTTCACAAAACAATAGTTCTGATCTGCGCACTCAGCTGTAGATCCTTTCCTTCAAGTCTAGCTGCACACTTAGCTGCAGTTCCTTTCTTACAACTCTAGCTGCGCACTTAGCTGCAGTTCCTTTCCTTATAAAAACCCTCTGTACACATAGCTGGGACTTGACCTTAAACCAAAAATAGATCTTAACTTCGCATCACATGATCCTCATGTCATTAGATACCCTTGACATCTTTACATGAGTGCATATTTATACAAGTGCACTATTACAAAATCATGGGCTTACACCCGAAATTTATGGACCGTATTACAAAAAAGAGGGCTTTGACTCAACCCCAACACCCCTAAGACTATTTTGACGTGCAACTCCGCTTACAAGATTCCACAAAAACCGTGGAGTTACCAAAATTAATGACCGTTAAGGTGCGCGCCTCAACAATGACAGCCTTGACTCGAGACTTTCCCCCAAGGACACACCGAGTGGCTTGAATATTTCTGCCACGTGACCCAGGTGTGTGAAAGGCAGCAATAGTCTCCATGTCATCGATAATCCCGTAATAAAATCCATGGAAATAAATTCCCATTTCCATTTCGTAACTGGCAAAGGCTGCAACAAGCTTATTGGATGTTGATGCTCAAACTTTACCTATTTACTTTTCATGCACCTTGAAATATATTCAACCATGTCCTTTTTCATTCCTGGCCAAAAGTACTATTTTCTAGCTGTAGCAATTGTCTTCTGGTACCTTGGGTGACCAGAATACAGAGTTTGATGGATTTCATCCATAACAACCCTCCTCAAATCTGCTACATCTGGAATATAAATTATTCCTTTATAAGTAAGAAGTCCATCTTCTTCCAATTTATATCCCTCATACCTCTTCTCAATACCTTGCTGCTGCAATTTGTCTTTTACCTGCTCATACAATTCATCTCCGGCAACATGATTAACAATATGTTGCCTTAAATTTGATTGGCAAATACTGAGAGATGCCACATGCATTTCCTGTACCTTCCTACTGAGTGCATCAGCTACCTTATTCTCCTTTCCTTATATGTGCTTGATTTCGAAATCAAACTCACATAAAAATTCCAGCCATCTCACTTACCTAGCATTCAGAGTAGGCTGATCAAACAAATACTTTAGACCACAATGGTCTATCCTGAGCTCAAATATTCTACCCATCAAGTAATGTCTCCACATCTTGATAGCATGTACTATGGCTACAAGCTCGAGATCATGAGTGCCATAGTTCTTCTCATGCTCCTTCAGCTTTCTTGACTCGTAACATATCACGTGGTTGTCCTGCATAAGGACTCCTCCAAGCCCTTGTCCACATGCATCGGTACACACCACAAAATCTTTCTCTGGATCTGCAACCTTCAATACTGGTACACTGGTGAGAAGATTCTTCAACCGCTGGAAGCTTTCTTCACACTTAAAACTTTATCCCCTTCTTTTGCAAAGAAGTGATGGCATGTGAAACCTTGGAAAATCCCTCAATGAATCTCCTGTAGTATCCTGCAAGTCCCATAAAAGATATTACATCCGTCACATTTCTTGGAGTAGGCCAATTCATAATGGCTTCAATCTTTTCAGGGTCTACCGATATACCCTCTTTTGAGATAATGTGACCCAAATAATGAATTCTATCTCTATAGATGTCACACTTGCTTAGTTTTGCATATAGTTGATGCTCCATGAGAAATTGCAATGTCAATCTCAAATGCTCTTCATGTTCTTCCTCATTCTTAGAATAAACAAGAATGTCATCAAGGAAAACAAGAACAAACTTGTCCAAATACTTAATGAAGACACTGCTCATAAGGCACATAAATGTAGCTGGTGCATTGGTGAGACCAAATGGTACCACTACAAACTCATAGTGCCCATACCTTGTCCTGAAGGCTGTCTTATGAACGTCTTCATCCTTGATTCTCACCTGATGGTATCCAGACCTCAAGTCAATCTTGAAAAATACCTTTGCTCCTCTCATTTGATCAAAGAGGTCATCAATCCTAGGAAAAGGATATTTATTCTTCACAGTAACCTTTTTCAACTATCTGTAATCAATACATAACCTGAGTGTACCATCTTTCTTCTTTACAAACAGATCCGGTGCTCCCCAAGGAGATGCACTCGGTCAGATATACTTCTTTTCCAACAACTCTTGCAGTTGCATCTTCAACTCTAGCATCTCCAGTGTACTCATCCTGTAGGGTGTCTTAGACACTAGTGCCACTCCTGACACAAGTTCAATGGTGAAATCAATGTCCCTCTTTGGAGGAAGCCCTGGAATCTCATCAGGAAACACATCCTCGAATTCCTGTAACACCTGATATTCCTCCAACCTGGGAGTTTCATCTCCTGTTGGTTCCAAAATATGAGTTGCATACAACTGGCAACCCTTCCTACAGAACTTCTTCAACTGCATTGCTGAAATCTGTCTTACTGAAATTACCTTTAAAATACCCTTCACAACTACTGGGTTTCCTTCTTCATCCGTGCATTCAAAAGTCTTATTGTAATAGTCAAGCTTTACTCTGTGAGCTTCTAACCAATCCATTCCAATGAGAACATCATAGGAACCAAGTGGTAGAACATTCAGATCTACACAAGTGATCAATCCATTCATAACCAATGGAAATTTTTCAACTACTTCACTGACCTTTCTCTTAGTCCCAGTGGCTAGCTGAACTAACCAAGATTTTCTATGCTTGACCTTCTTAAAAGAACACATCTCCACTACTCTAGGAGTAATGTAACTATGAGTAGAACTAGGGTCAATCAAAATAGAAACAGATTGTTCAACAATCTTACCTACAAATTCAACCACATTTGACTGGTGATCTACCTGGCGGTCCTCCAGTGCTGCATAAATTCTAGGCACTGCTCTTGCTACTTGACCCACTGTTTCTGATTCCTGAATGTTATAAGCTGGCCTTGCACTTTCATTCTCAAGTGGAAAATATTTGTGCAAGTGGGGTCCTTCACATTTTCGACATTTAAGTGGACCTTTATTCTGTGGTGGCTCTTTAGGCTTTCCACCTGTCACTCCAACTAGCTTACTCGCAACTTGGGATGGCTTCTTCTGCTAGTTCCTAAATCTAGAAGGTTTGAAACCTTTCCTTCTTTGGTCAAATTTCTCATTCTTCTTGTCCTTCCATGCCTTATGGTAACCAGGTTTACCTTTGCTTTGCTCATAGCAATACTTATCCTTCCTTATCACTTCTTCAAGAGTTCTTGGTTCGTAAAACCCAATTCTATCTTTGTAAGACTGAGGCAATCCACTTAGAAACTGTTGGACCTTCACCTTTTCATCTCTGATGTACCGGACATACCTCAACAAATCCAAGAACTTGTTTGCATATTCATCCATGGTCTGCTATCCCAATCTCAGCTTATGGAACTCCTTAATCTTGTCATCATAATACCTGTCAGAGAGGTATTTCTGCCTGAAATACTTTTTGAACTGTTTCCACTTCAGTTTCCTTTCACTAATCCTCTTTACTTGCTTGAAGTGTTCCCACCAAATGGATGCTCTTCCATTCAGGTTGAATATGGAAACTCTTGCCTTGATGTTTCTTGAATAATCCTGCACTTGAAAGTACTTCTTTATCCCAAGAAGCCAAGCTTCAACCTCTTGTCCAGTCTTTATCTCACCATCAAATGTAGGAGGTTTAGCTTTCTTAAATTCATCCTGAGAATGATCCCTATGGTGTCTTCTTCTTTTCCTTTTACGAGAATATGGACTTGTGTCTCCACTAGATTCTTTAGAGTCAGATGATCCACTGGAAATCCTTCTCCTCATCCTATTGCTGCTCTTACTTCCTTCTGGTCTTGATGTACCTCATCCAGAATCTATCTTTCTCTGCAAGTCTATCAAACTTTACAACATGGCACCATTCAGCTGATGCTACTCTTCCTAGGATTTAATCAAGCTTCTCATGGTGGTTGCAACCTCAAATGGTGTCTCTTGGAATCTCCTTCCATTAGACTCTATGTCATCATTTCCATTCCAGACATTTTATCCCATGGCATCTCCTGCACGCTCGTAAGTGTTGATGTAATTGTAACTTCGGAATGTATTCACTTGTATTTCTTACCTATTGTAACCCGATGTTTATTCTGGGATGTTATCATGTCATGCCCCAATGTTTCGATTGGGAGAATCAATAATGTAAACAAGTCATGTCAAGTGATTGTGGGTAACCCTCCGATTGTCTAAGGGTTAAAGTCCCCACAGTTCTGGGGCAATAGGGTTATTAGACTCTCCTAGTAGAGGTCGGCCCTAGTAGGGTTTTAGTCATGTCGGTATTAGTATAAATAGAGGGCTCGACTCTCTATTTAGCACACATCACATACACACTCAAGTGTAGCGCATAGTTGAGGAAGGAGAAGACACTGGGGCTAGAGAAGAAGAAGGTTACTGCTATTGGGAGTGCATCTTACTATTTTGGGGTTTTACCTTTTGTGCTAATTCTATCTCTGAGGAAGTTGCAGGGTTTTCTCCATTTATGGTTTCCCCAAGGAAAAACAATGTGTTCATTGTCTCTTGTGTTTGATTGTTGTGCTTGTTGTTCTCTTAGTTAAAGATCCATATAATTCTAGGTTAAATGTTGAAAAACTAACATGGTATTAGAGCTAACATAAGAAGAAGACACTATGCAGCTGTGGGAACTAGGGCTTCCTACTTTATGGATCTCTCTCCACAGATTTTCAGCAAAATTAAGGTGGAATAACTCTCCTCCTTAGGGTGCATCTTTCTTTCGAAGCAGAATCCAATTCTGAGGTTTTTCAGTTTTGGACCCGACACTACTGCCGAAAATTAGGGATTTTCAAAGAAGAGGATTTTTTCAGTGAGCCCGTGCCTAGATTGATCTCCTCCCCAAAATCGAAGTTAGGGATAAATTTCAAAGCATTTGGGTGGACAGAACTCTGGAAAAGAAAAACCCTAATTTGCTCCTAAACCAGCACTATAGGATTTTAGCTCAAAATTCAGATCCAACATATTGACCTGGTAAGATCTAAAATATTTTTTATTTCCATTTGAGGTTCTCAGTTAAGATGTCTCATCATACCAAGCTTGATGAAAAGCTTGAGGGAGCTGATAACTTCCAAGCTTGGAAGTATAGGATCTCCCTGGTCCTCGAAGAAAATGAGTTAGACTCCTACATCCATGAGGAGGTTCCAGTTCCAGAGGGAGATGAGGCTAAGGCCTTGCATAAGAAGAATTTGGTTATGGCAAAGAGGATAATTGCTGATTCTATCAAGGATCACCTTATCCCTCAGGTGTCCTCTCTCAAGACACCTAAAGCTATGTTTGATGCCCTAACCAAATTGTTTGAAGGGAAGAACATAAACTGGAAGATGACTCTGAGAAACCAACTGAAGAATGTGAAGATTCAGAATGCAGAAACAATCCAGTCTTACTTCACAAGAATCTCTCAGATCAAGGAACAACTAGAAGCAGTAGAAGAAGAAGTGGAAAATGCATAGATTTTGATGACTACCTTGAATGGCCTTCCTAGGTCATGGGATTCTTTCATCCAAGGAATCTGTGCTAGAAAGAAGTTAGTCAAGTTCAGCAGACTATGGGAAGAGTGTTCTCAAGAAGAAGCATGGATAGCAGCTCGAGAAGAAAAGATGGGAAGTGAGCATCAAGCTCTCACGGTACAGTCCAAGTCAAAAGAAGATCTCGTCACCCTAGAGGTAAGCACTATCACAAATATAACACTAGAAAAGATTTGTCTAGGGTCATATGTTATACATGTGATGAAGCAGGACATTATGCAAAGAATTTTCCTAAGAAACCAAAGCTATCAAAGAGGAGCAGTAAAATAAGACATCATGCTCATGCTACAGAGGATGATGAACCATCCAAGAAGTAGTAGATGAAGAAGTGGAAAATGTAGAGATTGTGATGACTACCTTGAATGGCCTTCCTAGGTCATGGGATTCTTTCATCCAAGGAATCTGTGCTAGAAAGAAGTTAGTCAAGTTCAGCAGACTATGGGAAGAGTGTTCTCAAGAAGAAGCATGGATAGCAGCTCGAGAAGAAAAGATGGGAAGTGAGCATCAAGCTCTCACGGTACAGTCCAAGTCAAAAGAAGATCTCGTCACCCTAGAGGTAAGCACTATCACAAATATAACACTAGAAAAGATTTGTCTAGGGTCATATGTTATACATGTGATGAAGCAAGACATTATGCAAAGATTTTTCCTAAGAAACCAAAGCTATCAAAGAGGAGCAGCAAAAGAAGACATCATGCTTATGCTGCAGAGGATGATGAACCATCCAATAAGAGAACCAAATATGAAAGTGAAGATTCTTCAAATGAGGATGAATATTTTTTATTTTTGCTCTCATAGGTAACATTACTCATGGAAGTGATGATTGTATTATAGACAGTGGGGCCTCCAAACATATGACAAGATTCAAGGAATCCTTTGTGAGACTGTCAAAACATGAATCACCTCACAAGTTGAAGCTAGGAGATGACTACCAATATCCAATAAAAGGTAGTGGGGAATATTCCTATAAGCTAGACTCTGGAAAGTCTCTAACAATGAAAGAAGTATTGTTTGTTCTAGGACTCAAGAAGAACCTCCTCTCCATATCGACATTAGATGCAAAAGGAATGAGGGTTGTATTCATAGATGGTCAAGTCATCATGTGGCCAAAAGGAAAGACTATCGATGATGCGGTGGTGATTGGATAACAAGAAGGAGAATTGTACAAACTAAAGGGTCATATAGAACAAGCCTTGGTCCATGACACAGTATAGCCAAGTGAACTTTGGAATAGAAGGCTTGCACATGTGCATTACAGAGCACTACCTATTGCAAGCAAAGCTGTTGAAGGTCTTCCAGAAATCCAAGCAAAACATGATGGGGTCTACAAAGGATGTACGAAAGGAAAGAATACAAAGAAGACATTTCCAAGCAGCGAAAGCAAAGCAAAAGGAATCTTGGAAATCATCCACTCCAATGTATGCGGTCCTATGTCATCAAACTCACTAAGAGGGTATGCATATTATGTTTCTTTTATTGATGAGTTTTCTAAGAAGACATGGGTTTATTTCATGAAGAACAAAGACAAAGTATTCAGCAAGTGCAAGGAATTCAAATCCTTGGTCAAGAACCACACTGAAAATAAGATCAAGACCTTTCGATCAGATAATGGCAGAGAATTCACTTCGAATGAGTTCAAAGAGCTATGCAAAAAATTAGGGATTAAGAGGGAGTTGTCTACTCATAATCCACAACAAAATGGGATTGTGGAACGAAAGAACAAAATTATCATGGAAGCTTCAAAAGCAATGCTTCATGATCAAGACCTTCCTATGCATCTTTGGGCGGAAGCTACTAGAACAGCGGTGTATGTACAGAACTGTACTCCACATAGAGTACTCGAGAACAAGAATCCTGAAGAAGTCTTCTCCGGTAAGAAACCAGAAGTCAGCCATCTCAGAATATTCGGTTGTCCTATGTACATACACATTCCAAAAGAGAAGAGGAATAAATTAGATCCTTCAGGAAAGAAGGGTATATTTGTGGGATACTCTGAAAGCTTGAAGGCTTACAGAATATATTTCCTAGGATTCAAGAAGATTGACATTAGCAGGGATGTGACATTTGATGAAGATACAGCTTACAACAAATCTAGAAAGAAACCTGCTGAAGAATCCGAAGAAGCATAAGCACCAAGAATTCATGATACAACCATGAATGAAGAAGCTCAAGAAGAAGATTGAGAATTTGAAGAACCAAAAATACCTATATATCCACCTCTAGAGAAGAATCCTCATAAGAGAAAACCTGCTTGGGTACGAGAACTTATCCAAGGTGCAGAAAGATATGGGGCTCCAGAAGAGAATCACAAAGAAAGAAAGAGGACCAGATTTTGCTCTGAGTATGTAGCATTACTATGTGATTTCATTGATAAAGAACCTTCCAGTTATGAAGAAGCGGCATAACAGAAAGAATGGAAGGATGCTATGATCGAAGAATACCAATCGATCATGAAGAATGATGTTTGGGATGTTGTCCCAAGACCAAAAGGGAAGTCAGTTGTAACTTCCAAATGGATCTACAAGATCAAACATGTTGCAGACGGTAGCATAGAAAAATATAAGGCAAGATTTGTGGCTTGGGGTTTCTCTCATAAATAAGGAATAGATTATGAAGAAACCTTTGCACCTGTAGCCAGATACACTTCTATCAGATCAGTACTTGCTTTGGCTATAGTGATGAAATGGAAGATACACCAAATGGATGTCAAGACTGCTTTCTTGAATGGTGTAGTGGAAGAGGAAGTGTACGTAGAACAGCCACTCGGTTTTGAGACACATGACATGGAGTCTCATGTGTGCAGATTGAAGAAAGCCCTGTACGGTTTGAAACAGGCACACAGGACATGGTACGGTAGAATTGACAGCTTTCTATCTAGTTTGGGTTTTACCAAAAGTAAAGCAGATTTTAACCTTTACTACAAGGTTGAAGATGGCAACCCAGTGATGCTTCTACTGTATGTAGATGATCTATTTGTGACAGGTATGGATGGGTTGATTGCTAATACGAAGAGAAATCTTGTTTCCAAGTTTGAGATGAAGGACTTGGGAATGATGCATTATTTTCTAGGTATGGAGGTGTGGCAGAGTGCGGATGGAATCTTTCTTGGACAAGGGAAGTATGCAGTAGAGATCCTAAAGAGGGTTGGGATGATGGACTGCAAGGCTATGTCCACACCTATGGCATCGAACCTGAAGCTATTGAGTGATGCTTCATCAGATTTGGTTGATGCTACGATGTATCATCAGATGATTGGGTCCTTGATGTACCTGACAAACACGAGACCAGACATTTGCTTTGCTGTGAACTCCTTGAGCCAGTTCTTAACAGATCCGAGAAATGTTCACTTGATTGCTACAAAGCATGTTTTGAGGTACCTGAGGGGTAGAGTTGATTATGGGCTCAAGTACGATGCAAATCAGAAGATTAACCTGGAGAGTTATGTTGATTCAGATTGGGCAGGAAGTGTCATCGATAGGAAGAGCACTTCAGGGTGTTGCTTCAGTATGGGATCAAGTGGTGATCTCTTGGCTTAGCAGGAAGCAATCCTGTGTGGCATTGAGTACAGCTGAAGCATAGAATGTCGCAGCCTGTTCATCTATTTGTGAGGCAATATGGCTAAGGAAGCTATTGTCTGATTTATTTGATCTCTATATGGATGCTACTTGTATACATTGTGGCAACTAGAGTTGCGTGAAGTTGTCAGAGAATCCAATGTTCCATGACAAGTCGAAGCATATCAAGATCAAGTATCACTATATCAGGGATATGGTGCAGAGGGGAGCAGTGAAGCTCCAGTATGTTGCGGCAGACTATCAGATAGCTGATGTGTTGATGAAGCCACTAGCCAGAGTGAAGTTCAAGCACTTTAGGGAGAAGCTTGGTGTTCTATAGATCGAGGTCCCTTCCAAGGGGAAGTGATGAGTCCAGAAGCCATTCTGAAGAGCAGGTCAGATGTAAGGGCTGAACCATTCTGTCATGGTGAGAGGATTGGTTCCTTCCATGTAAGATATGAGTGCTGAGATCCATAACCATTCTGAAAAGCAGGTCAAATGTAAGGGCTGAGCCATTCTTTCATGGCTAAAGGATTAAGTTCCTCCCATGTCAGATGTGAGTGCTAGCCATTCTGACGAGTAGGTCAGATGTAAGGGCTACCTCCATTATGACGAGTAGGTCAAATGTAAGGGATGAGCCATTCTGTCATGGCTAAAGGATTAAGTTCCTCCCATGTTAGATGTGAGTGCTGGCCATTCTGACAAGTAGGTATGATGTAAGGGCTACTGCCATTCTAACGAGTAGGTCAGATGTGAGTGCCGACCATTCTGATGTAGGATGATCTCCTACATAGATGTAAGGGATGCCACCTTTCTGACAAGTACGTTAGATGTGAGTGCTGGCCATTCTGATGTGACTATAGGATTAGGTCCTATATGATTAGATATAAGGGCTACCGCCTTTCTATCGAGTAGGTCAAATGTGAGTGCTGGCCATTCTGACGAGTAGGTCATATGTAAGTGCTGCCACCTTTCTGATGAGTGGGTCAAATGTGAGTGCTGGCCATTCTGATGAGTAGGTCAGATGTAAGGGCTACCAAAGACCTACGAGGAGGTACGCATACACCCAACATGAAAGAAGGTTGGCTCTGTAGAACTTCCTGTGATAAGAAGAATCATGAGATAGCACATATGATGGTGACCAGAGGAGATCCAGATCCAGTTATGATGACTTCAAGAGATCCAGATCGAGTGATGATCTAGATCCAGTAGTGATGATCTAGATCTAGCAGTGACGATCCATATCGAGTGATGATCCAGATCCAGTGATGATGATCCAGATTGAGTGATGATCCAGATCCAGTGATGATGATCCAGATCGAGTGATGATATAGATCCAGTGATGATGTTCCAGATCAAGTATGATCCAGTGATGTCCCAGATCGAGTATGATCCAAAGATGTTTCAGATCGAGTATGATCCAGTGATGTTTCAGATCAAGTATGATCCAGTGATGATGATCCATATCAAGTGATGATCTAGATCCAGATGAAGATGGACTGAAGATAAATATGACTTGGAGATGTAGATGATGAGAAGATCCAGAGATGAAGACTAGTGATGAAAAATTGTGTCGAGAGAACACCTTCCTAGTTAAGAGGGAGTGTTGATGTAATTGTAACTTCAGAATGTATTCACTTGTATTTTTTTATCTATTGTAACCCGATGTTTATTCTGCAATGTTATCATGTCATGTCCCATTGTTTCGATCGGGAAAATCAATATTGTAAACAAGTCATGTCAAGTCATTGTGGGTAACCCTCTCATTGTTTAAGGGTTAAATTCCCCACAGTTCCAGGGCACTAGGGTTATTAGACTCTCCTAGTAGAGGTCGGCCCTAGTAGGGTTTTAGTCATGTCAGGATTAGTATAAATAGCGAGTTGGACTCTCTATTTAGCACACATCACATACACACTCAAGTGTAGCAAATAGTTGAGGAAGGAGAAGACACTAGGGCTAGAGAAGAAGAAGGTTACTGCTGTTGGGAGTGCATCTTATTGTTTTGTGGTTTTACCTTTTGTGTTGATTCTATCTCCGAGGAAGTTGCAAGGTTTTCTCCATTTATGGTTTTCCCGAGGAAAAACATTGTGTTCATTGTCTCTTGTGTTTTATTGTTGTGCTTGTTGTTCTCTTAGTTAAAGATCCATATAATGCTAGCTTAAATGTTGAAAAACTAACAGTAAGAATCCCGAGCATCATACCCATCATGTGTTCTCATGACTGAACCACCTTTTTCTTTATTGTTCTTCTTGGAATACTGCTCTTGGAAGTTGTCTATAATTCTGCAAATGTGTTAGTAGCAAACTCTTAGATGCATATCATTAATATAAATCAAAACTACTTACCTTCCTCTTTTGGAAATTCATAAAACAACCATTTTTAATTAAAACACAAAATCTTCTCTTCTTCCTTTTCATCCTGTGACTACTAATAATCTGCTGAATGTCTACTGGAAGGCAGTTGAAAACTGCTAAAAAAAAATCACTGAGAGGTTCTCTCAAAATCCAAATCTTCTTTGGCCCAATCGGACCTCCTCCTAGCTATCTTTTTGATACTTCAGTGGTCAAAAAACCTAGTTCATCAGCGGTCTGTCCATTTATTTCTCTTCGGTGTTTCGACAGGCAATTCGACTAAACCCCCGATCTGCATCAGCAAGAAAATTAACTGTTCATCAAGTGTGTTGTCTCCTGAGCAGCCGCAATGGAATACTTACAATCCTTTGATTCCTTCCGATCGGCAGCCTATCCTTAATACTTTTCTAATGACCTTGTACTCTTCAAAATGTCTTCTAATCGGGTCTCTTCCTTGCCAACTCTCCAGTGTTTTGGCAGCCAGAACATCTAATTCTCTTCGGGGTTTCGATGGCTGGAACATCTAATTTCCTCCGTTGTGTCGGTGGGTCACTTATCTATTCCATTTCGTTGTATCGGCCTGTAGTGGTCAATTATTCCAAGTTTTATCGGTGATCTGTTGTTCTAAGTTCGTCCACCATATTGGGTCCTTAATCATCTATCGTTCCGAACTTCATCAACGATAACATAGACTAACTGCTACGTCGACAGTCGGGTGCGCTATGCATTGGACGGTTAGTCCTTTTGGCTTCAACAACAGCGGTCCATAATCTTCCTATGTCTTCTACAGCTCACGACTTTGTTGACGGTCGGAGCGACTAGTCTCCGCAGCATCAGCGCTCGGATGCACTTCGCGTCGGGTGAATAGTTCTTTATGTGGCTACAACGGTGGGTAGTAGAGTCACTATGGTCTCCACAGGGCACTCATAGGCGGTCGGGGCAATTGTTGATGGTGGCATCGAATGAATAGTTGACTAAGAAACCACAACTGTAGTTCACCTTCATTGAACATTTTTCGATCGACGATCCTATCCACTAACATTTCTCGATGGCCAATGATCCCATGCCTTAGAGAAAATTTTGAATTTTCTTCTTGCCTTGTCTTCCGCCACATCGGTCATCGGAGCAACTATCCTCTGCGTCATCAGCGGTCGGAGGCTCTACTCGTCAAAAGCATAGTTGTCTAACCATCCACAATGGTGGCGCAAGATCATCTAACTTCTTCCGATGTAGTCGCCAAACTCTTCGCCACGTCAGCAACTTGATCCTCTAGGCATCGACGATGCGATCAACTAATCATCGCCGATCGCTGACGATTTTATGATTTAGACAAATTTCCAGAAAATTTTTCTCGTTAGTCTTATTTTTCGCCGCTTCATTGGCTCAGCCATCTCTTATTCTTCGTCGATTCGTTTAACTATCTGTTGACGAAAGCTTCCCCTATACATCGCCGATTAACTAACAACTTTCGATCGATGACTGAAACACAACCATCATGGCATCGACGAGCGGAACCCATATCCTTCGGAGGATTAGTGCACTAGGATTCCACAACGGTGGCGCTTGAACCACTAATTCCTTCTGCTGTTCATCAGCGATGAATACCACTAACATTTTCTGATGGCTGACGATTTTAACACTTAAGCAAATTTTCGCAAAAACCTTCCACCATGTCGGAGGAACTTCACACTAAATTCTTCGATGCGCTGATGAGCAACGAACGCAATTCATTCCCCAATCTGCTTCTGATTGTTTTACATCAGGTGACCTGTAGACTATCTTTTCCACTACATCGGAAGAGTTTCGCACTAAGTTTTCTGATGAGCCGACCATTCTGGAATTTAGAATTTTTTTGTGAATTTTCTTGTCATTACCCATTTCTCCCGGTTTCTTCTGGGTAGTAGGAAACCTTCCTCTGTTGACTATTTCTCATGGCATTCTGAGGCCCAAATGCTACAACATAAGCTTTGTTACTACATCTTCATGGCTCATTCAGGCCCATACTGCAACTAGAGCTCTGATACCACATTGTAACGTCCCCGACCCTCTGACCGGCAAAGAGGATGCTACAATACATCAATCATCTGGGCATCTATCCCCATGCTCAAGAACATACATACATATAATGCTGAAGCATGATACTTAAAAACATAAAACATATTATGATGCATTAATCATTCATATACATAGCGGAAGCAAACAACATGCACTCATATACGATTCAGCATTCGACATGTACATCACCATTCATCAATGGCAAATATAGTTGCAGACACAAGTTAGGCAAGAAAACTTATCTTATAGAGAACTTGTCCTGCAACCAGCTATGCCGCTGCAACATTCCACCCAACCATAGGCCCGTGTGCTCTTTAATCTCTCAGCAACGCTACCACCCACGAGCTGGGCATGATTCCCCAAGGAATAAGGAACTAACAAGATTACACATAGCCATGTATAACAACACCACAAGGGTACACAGTTCAGCCAAGCCAACATAGTTGGGTTTATCAGGAAAACAATGGATCAGTCAAGCCAACAAATTTGGGTTTATTAGGCCATCCAGGAGCTGGGAAAGGCTAAATGCTAAACTGGTGAGCTCATTGAAGAGCTAAGGACACCTACACCAGAACCAGCATAGCTTCTAGGACACCCACACACACCCAACACAAGGAAATCAGTCCTTTCTCTATAACACAGTCCCTTAGACCATAATCTCCCTTCTAGTGCTATTTAGGGGATGCAGAGAAGAAAGCCATCCCACTAGCTCTATTTGTGTGGTTCCCAAACCACCAGGTTTATCAAGCACATCATGCCCTCATTCACCACTCCAATGTAGTCCGAGGACAAAACCACTGCGTGCATGCAGCAAAACAACTATGTAAGCTTCAACAAGGGAAAACAACTCATTGGATCATTCTTGGCCCTATTCTGGCCAAAACAATTCCACACCAATCTACAGCATCCAAATCACACGGGAAATACACAGTCCAGCAATTGTGGCAAACAACAGCACACAATCCCCACTGCAATTGCTGGAGACTTACCCAGACCGAAAATGGGAAAGGAACAGGCTCCCAATCTCTACATGAGGGAGAAAGACGCAGCCAACACAACTATGGAGGATATCACGATCATGATTCAATGATGGAGAACAGAGCGTTGCACAGTCTGACAATGGTGAACAAGAAAATGATCTCCTGCGTGAATGGAAAAAGAACACAACCACGGACTGGAAAATGGTGTGAGGGAGGAAAAGGCGAACCTCCACACAAGGATTGTAATCCCTTTTAACTCCACTTTGCATGAGGAAAAATGAACATTTTCCAATGGGGAGAGTGGACAGAACGATCGGCAATCCAGATCGCGTCATGGAGAGAGTGTAAGCGTGTGGGTGTAGTGGTTTTCCTGCTAGCAAAATAGCGGCCCCAACTAACAATAGAATAATTAAGGTGGTGGTGACACATGGCTTTTCCCCCATGGCTCACGGTTCAACATTCCCCCTCCTTATCCTTAGGAATCATGCCCCTTCTCAATTTGGTTGCAATGAACATAGCTGGTTGGGTTATTTAATTAAAGATGCATAATTACATGATGCCACAACTTAATATGTATGCCGCATGTCCCGATATACCATCGGTGACAATTTCTATCCGAAATATGACATAACAAAATCGGTGGTGGGGCCTTTGCCTTTAGCTCCGCACCATGATTATTTACAATATATGTATAATGCAAACAGGGTCAAAACCGGGGTGTTACACCAACCAATGGAATTTGATGCAGCGAAGGTGTGCCATGGTGCATGATATCAGAATTTGTGGTGGGTTAAGGAGCCCAGTTGCCAGGAGGACTGTGCAATTCACTTTTGGGTCTATTGGGAAGTGCTGCAATATGTTGCTATCCCAGTTCCCCAATTATCTAATTATGCAGTGGCCAAGTATCAACGGCTCATTCAGTTCACTATCGGGCCACATTCCATTTACATTTAGGCACGGAGGGACCCCGACAAGCAGTGGCTACCTCTAGCTTACAAAGTCATAGTTGAAGAATTGGATGCTATTGTTCAAAAGTGTCCAGCTGAATGGCGCAACCCTGTGAGTTAGGAGGAACTTTCTAAGGAGATGCCACCTGATGCCCCGGAAGAGCCTACCTAGAAGGAGTTGAGTGTTCACAACTCTGACAACGAGCCATCAATGAAAATCGAGGCTGAAGCACAACGCATGTGGGAGGATACTCACACCAAATGGTGCCAGGAATATGATGAGGGTAGCGGTATCTGGTCGGGGATGGAGGACCAACTGCAATGGCTCATCAAAGCAGTCACTGACTCCTCTAAGGCTATGACATAGATGATCCGCGAGTCCAACCAAAAAGAGTTTGGCATGGTAAGAGATAGGTTGAATTCCAATTTTTATATTGTTTCCAGGAAGACATCCGTGAGACATGTGATGCAGGAAGTTCCGTCAATCAGCACCGAGCCCCAGGAGAGGAACATTCAATTTCCCTCAACTGCGATCGACACGGGGAGTGAATAAGTACACCAGTTACTGTGATCGATCTAGAGCATTGCTTTGGATCTGAACAAGTTACCAGCTCAAATGCTGGTGGAGCTACAACATGTTTCCACCCAGGAGTTGGTGGATAGACAGAAGGAGCTGACTGATGGATACGTGCAGTCACAGAGCACAGCTGAGAAGCTACAGAAGGAAGCGAAGGAGCTACATCAGGTCAGGGTGTAGCTGGAAAAAGAGAAGGTACAATAAATAGATGCATTGAAGGTGGTGTAAGTTGAGCTGTAGTGCAAGGCTGTCAAGGAAATTACAAAGCTAAAGAAGGCGCAAGACCGCCTCATCATTGAGAAGGTGCAGCTATGCACAAGTGCTGGCGAGATTGAGCACGCAGTTGATGAGGCTTGTCTATATATTTTTGAGAGCATGACCAAGCTTACCATAGTTTCAAAGGCCAATTGACTTGGGGAAACCATTTTCAACCTCCAGGACACCAACCTGTTGCTCAATGCCCTGGTGCATCTAGAGACACCGCCAGAGCAGGTTGTTGAACGGAAGACTTCCATTGAAGAGATAGCGACTCAATTTGAAACCATGGAGAAAGAGACCAAGAAAATCATGGAGGTGACAACGCAATTTTGGAAAATCATTTTCCAAGATGAGTAGCTCGACTAGCTGACCACGCAGGCGCAAGAGGCCGAAGGACAAATGACGACACTGAAGACAGCACTGCAAGCCATACCACTCATGGTATAGATCACATGGTTTGAAGAATTGAAGGACTTATAGTAGAGAGCTTCCTGTGCCCAAGAACGCCAACAAAAGAACCATGCCCAGTTGGATGAGTTCCAAGAAGTTGGTGGGCAGCTGGATATCAAAGCAATCACAACACTGCAGGTGGCGCAAGAAAATCGACAGATGGTTGACGGTAAGGTTGAGACAGCCCACCCTGTGCAGCAGGATTTGAGTAATTGTCAAAGTTCTTGTGAAAAAGTTCAGCTCCAGGTACATGAGATTGCGTAGCAATTTAAAGATTTCAAGGCCCAGACATCGGCATAAACCCTGTCAACCTGATGTGGCTTGGGGACGAGCCACAAGACTGTGTTGGGGACCTGTTGGAAGGAGTTTTGGTAAGTGATTTGCTTAGCATTGCGGCAGCTGCATAAGCTCACATGGCACTGCACAAGGCCAGATCAGCGCGATGGGTGGAAAGATAACCGTTTTTGAATATTTAATATATTATTTGACCAAGTTTTGTTGCCATAGGTCATTAGCGGTTAGAAGGTAGTTAGAAGTGGACCTTCAATGTAAAGGTGCAAGCCTATATATAGAGCTAGTTTTGCAATTGTAATAGACATGATTGACATCAAGATCACCTGGATTATGATCATGAGCATGAATGAGATCACGAGCTATCAGAGGTTGGAGATAATCGCATGAGGTCTAGTGTGATTTATCTATGGTTTTGGAGAGTATTCTGTTGTAGCTGAGATTTGTCTAGATTTTTGTGATGTATTTTGTCTCCTGCTATGGAGAAGAATTGTCTATTTTGGATCTATCGTGCAAAATTAATATGATATGACATTTGTTGCATGAATATTGTCTCCAGTTTTCCTGGTTCCTTTGTTATGATATCAATGAGATGTGTGTTGGATCTGTTATGATTTATGATGCCATGATCAATTCCAATTCTATCACATTTCTGTTATGATTTACCGATGTCAATGTGATCTCTTTCAATCCTGTCGCATTTCTGATAATCGATGGTTTAAGTTGTTTTATACTGTCATGCCGATACTGATGCGACAAATGAATGATGCAACTTTTTAGATATGTAGAAGATAAATTATGGTCACTATCTTAATTTTGTAATCTGATGTTTATGTTGCTATACCCGTTGGATGCCATGGCTTCCCTTCTTACTGTTGGAAACTTGGTTTTGACAACTCTCCCTTGAACATCTCAGATGAGAATTCATCCACTCCGGGGATGTTGCTAGGTAGGGTAAAACCTGTCTGGGCCAATGCTTAGGGAGATTGCATTGGTTGGGAATCGACAGAGTGAGAACCCCTATCGACGAGGCTTTGTTGGTGGGTTTGTCTCCAACACAACATGAGATGCACTGGAAGGCATAAAAGAGGATCTTGCACTATGTGTAGGGTCTATAGATTATGGGATCCACTAGCCGGAGCACAACTTAATCTCATAGGCTTCATAGACTCAGAATGGGTAGTAGATGGAAATGACAGGAAATCCACCTCATGTTTTGTATTCATGATTGGATCTGGGCCAATTTGTTGGTCCAACAAGAAGAAAGTAGCACTTGCACTCTCTTCAGTAGAAGCAGAGTATCATGGAGTTGTGAATGTAGCTATTCAGGCAGTTTGGATACATGGAATCTTGATAGAGTTCAGGATTTAGACTTCATCTACAATGGATCTTTATTATGACAACCAGAGTACAATCACAATTTCCAGTGATCCACTCCAGAAGCAGTGGACAAAGCACATAGAGGTTCACATGCACTACATTCAGGAATTGGTGCATGACAGAACCATCACACTGCACTACTGTCCTATAGAGGATCAGATTGCAGATATTTTCTCTTAGTTCTTCACAGAAAAGAGATTTTCCTTTCTCAGGTCTCTTTTAGGTGTTAAGGCTTGACTCTCTGTTCCTACTTTCTGCTTATCTTGAGGGGGGGGTTTTCCCATGAGGTTTTCCTCTATTACCTCAGTTTATTAAGAAACATTTTAATCTTTTATATTGTACATGCATGACGTTTGGCCTTATTTCCAGGGCCCATAGTTGTCCAAGTTAGGATTTATAATCCTCCCTTGACCAAGTTGTCTATTAGATCATTTTAGCCTAAATTAGGAGTTTTATTTAATTATTTGGGTCCACTAGTACCAATGGGTCCACATGGCCTAATGGGTCCACATGTACCAGTTACTAGAGTGTGGGGAACAATGATAGAGGCTAACTGCCACTAACTATACTTGCATGCATCAGTTTAGGTGCCTCCTAGGACATTACCTACATTTTAGGAGCCACAGGGAGACCTGACACCAACTTCCTTCAGTCAGTTGGAGTTGGAACTATTTAAGCTTAGTTATTTTCCAATTACTTTCAGTTAGATCACAATCAACTCAGTTAGCGCCAGTTAGACATGACTGCATGTGGATAAGGTGCTTTCCCCCACCTACCACTTTAGTTATACTGAGTTAACTGATTATAACTGATTGTGTGACTTGATTAGACATCTGGAGTTAAACACTTGGACTTCTATAGTGATTGAGACATCCTTAGTTAACTAGTCAGTAAGATACAGTCACATCCAATTTGGAGATTCGAATTCATCCCTAATGATTCGAATTCTTTTCCTATGTAACACTATTGTAACACCGAATTAATTAATGAGAATGATACTGTAATTATTTGAGCTATACTCATATGTTTCCTATGTGATTTTATTTTTTGAGTGTGTATCTTCATTCCTCAAATACTGGATCAATAATATTTGAGTCATTGCTTGATGATCTCAATGGCACAACAATTCTAACAAAGAGGATCTCGAATTTGGTAGGGACTGATGTGGGGAGTCTTAGGAATCTTAATTTGAATCTCAAATATTTTTATGACATTTCATATACATCTTCAACTTGAATTGGGCATGATATAAAAAGGGAAAATTACTAGAAATTTATGATGCAATTCTGCCTAGGGTGTGGGAAGAACTGGCTCTCCAAATCCTAATAAACCCTCCAAAATTTTAGAAAAGAGTACAAGGAATGTAATTAGATGTCATTTAATTTAATTATATGTGGTTAATAATTATGTAACAGAGGATTAAATTTTCATTTCCGAATGCACAATTTCAGTGATACTTGCTTAAGGGAAATGACACAATAAAGCTCAACTTCGACTCATAAATGGTGCATATAATGGTTCAAAAGAGAGAAATATTAATATATAACATTGAAAACATTTAAATATCTCACTAAAAACATATAACATTGACCCAATTCACAATATACATCATATACACAATCTCCATTGAAAGGGGAAATCATCACATGAAAACTAGTCACAAGAAATATTGGAAATGTGGAAATTTACATATGTATGTATTCTGATTTAGATTTACAGATAATGTAAACATGATATTAAAGATCCATACATCATACATCATATATTTGGAATCAACTGAACTCAATGGGCCGCAACCACCATTCACACTAGTGCACCTTCATAGAAAAACATTGAAATATGGAAGTGGAAATTGATAGAATGGGAGGAGAGATGGGTCACGAACAGAAGAAGCCTCCTATATGAAATAAAACACTCCATGAAGCTCCAAATAAGAGGTATGAGTGGCCTCTCCCATGACAAACTTGGATGAGAATCTCAATCTCTCAAAATTGGCTCACTAGCAGGGTAAGTGTGCACTCACCGTGCAAAGGACAAGCTAATGCTCTCCAAATGCCAAAGGCAAGTTCACAAATGATCAAAATAAAGTTCCATTCCTCATGACCTATTTTTATAACCCTGAAAAGGTCCTCTAAGGTATAATTCATTCCCATAGGCTTCCTCCACCTCATCCTTGATGTTTAGTAACATCCATGCCACTTGGCCTTATCCTCAACCCTTCCTCTTCCACCAAATTCAAATGGTTTCCTATAACTCCCAAATTCAACCTCTTGGTGGCTATTTTTATCCCTGTCATGTCATATTCATCATATGTCAGAAATCATGTCTGCAATCAGGCCTTACTTGTCATAGAATATTCCATCATTGTTTTCATAAAGCACATGGAATCTAGCTCCACGTGGCGCCTAGTTTCTTCCTAGACTCTTCCTCCTCTATGGGGAGTTACTCCTACTCACCCATTCAAATCCTTGGGCTCATGATATGTAATTTGATGAATTCCACCTTCCAAGAACCTTCCATGACTCATAATTTAGAATTTGGGATTAAGTCATGACATGTGTAAGGAGGAATATAGCAACCCAAGGCCCCCATGGACCTCCAAATGCCCTTATGAAGCAATGCCACTTTATTTTCTCCATATTTATTATTTGTATGACCCAAATTAATGTGTAAATGATAAACTAAAGTTCTTTTGGGTCTCATAGCTCCCTTATTGTAGTATTTAATGCCTCCTTCCCCAACCTAGGGAACTAATATGTGGGTGAAACATTGTCAACTAGTAGACTTATTGGAATGGGGACATGACATTTTCCCAAGGACACTTGAACTATATTTTCAATTCTTCTCCAATTTTAACAAGCTAAGTGGCTATTTTGGAAGGACAATATTTTCTTGGCCTTATACTTTTCTCCAAATATTATCCAATGGTCAAGTGTATAAATAATCCACCTACAACATTATGTTTTCATAATAATTTTATCCCTAACTGGTGAGAAATTGTGGGCATTTCCCCAAGGCCATTTAGGCCATAATTAGGTGCAAAATAGGCTGAAATGTTTTTTTGGCAGGCCAATATAATATTCACCAGAGACTTTTTATACAAATTGAGTAAATGGTCAAGTGCATTAATCATACACCTACATTATGGTTCCTTCATAACAAGTTTCTCTCTCTAAGCTAGGAAATGGAGGGCATTTTCCCAAGCCTACTTGAACTATATTTTCAATACTTTTCAAATTTTAATGAGGGCATTTTCTGGCATAATGCAAATCAAGCTGAGTGGTTTCTTTGGTAGGACAATATTTTTTATCCTTATACTTTTCTCCAAATAGTATCCAATGGTCAAGTATATAAATCATCCACCTGTAAGATTATGTTTTCATAATAATATTATCCCTCACTGGTGAAAAATTGAAGGCATTTCCCTAAGGCCATTTAGGCCATATTTAGGTGCAAAATAGGGTGAAAGGTTGTTTTGGTAGGCCAATATAGTCTTCACTAGAGGTTGTTTATAAAAATTGAGTAAATTTTGAAGTGCAATATTCATCCACTTGCATGATGGTTCCTTCATAACAAGTTTCTCTCTCTTGGGTAAGAAGTGGTGAGCATTTTCCTAAGTCCACTTGAACAATATTTTCAACACTCATCAAATTTAAACAAGGGAATTCTTTGGCATAGTGAAAACAGGCTAAGTGGCTATTTGGAAGGCCAATATTTTTTGAACCTTATACTCTTCTCTAAATATGATATAATGGTCAAGAGTATAAATCATCCAACCGCAAGATTATGTTTTCATAATAATTGTATCCCTCACTGGTGAGAAATTGTGGTCATTTCCCTAAGGCCATTTAGGCCATATTTAGGTGCAAAATAGGATAAACGACTATTTTGTCAGGCCAATATAATATTCACCAGAGATTTTTTTTAAACTTGAGTAAATGGTCAAGTGCATAAATCATCCACCTACATTATGGTTCCTTAATAACAACTTTCTCTCTCTCAGGTAGGAAATGGCAGGCATTTTCCCAATGCAACTTGAATCATATTTTCAATACTTGTCAAATTTTAACGAGGGAATTTTTTGGCATGATGCAAAACAGTCTGAGTTGTTGTTTTGGAAAGCAATATTTTCTTAACCTTAGGATTTTTTCCAAAAATGAACCAATGTCAAAGTGCATAAACAATCAACGGGAAAGCTTGTTTTTTCATAATAATTTTATCCCTCACCGGTGAGAAATTGCGGGCATTTCCCTAAGTCCATTTAGGCCATATTTAGGTGCAAAACAGGCTGAAAGGATGTTTTGGCAGGACAATATAATATTCACCAGATAATTTTTATAAAACTTGAGTAAATTGTCAAGTGCATTAATCATCCACATCCATGATGTTTCCTTTATAACAACTTTCTCTCTCGTAGGAAGGAAATGGCGGGAATTTTCCCAAGATCACTTGAACTCAAGGTTGATTGGTTGTTTTGGCATGCCAATATTAATTTAACCTTGAAATTTTCTCCAAAAATGATCCAATGGTCAAGTGCATAAATCATCCACCTATGAGATTATGTTTTCAGAACAATTTTATCCCTCACTGGTGAGAAATGGTGGGAATTTTTATAAGGCCATTTAGGTCATATTTTGGTGAAAAACAGGCTGAATGGATTTTTTGGAAGGCCAATATATTCCTCACCAGGTACTATTTATCAAATTTTAACCAATGGTGACGCAAATTAATCATCCACTTGCATGATGGTTCCTTCATAAGAACTTTATCTCTCAGGTATGAAATGGAGAGCATTTTCCCAAGGACACTTAAACCTGATACTTGTCAAATTTTACCAACGAGGGACTTTTATGGCATGGTGCAAAACAAGGTGAATGGTTGTTTTGCCAAGCCAATATTTTCTTAACCTTACAATGTTCTCCAAAAACGATCCACTTGAACCAGATTTTTAATACTTCTCAAATTTTACTAGCGAGTGCTTTTTTTAGCATGGTGCAAAACAAGATGAGTGGTTGTTTTGGAAAGCCAATATTTTCTTAACCTTACACTCTTTTCCAAAAATGATCCAATGTTAAAGTACATAAATCATCCACCTGCAAGCTTGTGTTTTCAAAATAATTTTATCCCTCATTGGTGAGAAATGGTGGGAATTTTCCTAATTCCATTTAGGCAATATTTAGGTGCAAAACAGGCTAAAAGGTTTTTTTGTCGGGCCAATATATTCTTCACCGGAGACCGTTTATCGAAAACGATTCAATGGTGAAGTGGATTAATCATCCACTTGCATTATGGTTCCTTCATAACAAATTTCTCTCTCTTGGGTAGGAAATGACAGCACATTTTCCCAAGGCCGCTTGAACCAGATTTTCAATACTTGTCATATTTTACCAACAAGGTCATTTTCTGGCATGGTGAAAAATAGGCCGAGTGGTTGTTTTGGCAGGCCAATATTTTCTTAACCTTACACTTTTTTTCAAAAAATGATCCAATGGTCAAGTGCATAAATCATCAACCTCCAAGATTATATTTTCAAAATAATTGTATCCCTCACTGGAGAGAAATGGTGGGAATTTTCCTAACGCCATTTAGGTCCTATTTTGGTTCAAAATAGGATGAAAGGTTGTTTTCACATGCCAATATAATCTTCACCAGAGAATGTTGATCAAAATTGAGTCAATGGTGAAGCAAGTTAACCATCCGCTTGCATGATGGTTCCTACATAATATTTTTCCCTCTCTTAGGGAGGAGATGGAGGGAATTTTCCCAAGGCCACTTGGGCCAATTTTTCAATACTTGACCAAATTTTCCAATGGAGAGAACTTTCTGGCATGGACCAAAAAAGGTTTATTAGTTGTTTTTGAAGGCCATTATCTTCTTGGCCATAGACTTTTTTATCAAGAATGAGTCAATGGTCAACTATGTAAATCCTCCACTCGAAAGATGATGCACACACAATTTTTTTTAGCCTTGCCAACTGAGAAGTGTCGGGCATTTTCCTAAGGCCATTTAGCCTAGTTTTAGTTGCAAAATAGGATGACTAGTTGTTTTTGGCAGGCCAATATATTCTTGACCAGAGATTTTTTTCCAAAACTGAGACTATATTCAGGTGCATTAATCATCCACCTACAGGATGGTGATTTCAAAATATTTCTCTCTCTCTCTCTCTCTCATTGAGGAAATGACGGTCATTTTCCCATAGCCATTTGAGCCAGTTTTCCACTAATAGTCAATTTCGTTAATTACAATTACTCAGCCAAATTTCTGGGTATTTGCAAGTATGAATGAAAATATGAAAATAGAAAAAAATAGAGAATAATAAAAACTTGCATTATCCAATTTGAATCACTCAAGCAAGCCAAATATTGAACCCTATGTGTGAATTTTGGTGAACTAAGGTAAATTTTCAGTACTTTTTCACAAAAGCAATTTTTAGGATAAAATTAAAAATATTGAATAGTGGAGTAGTGGTGAATTTTAAAAAACGTCATGTTCAATTTGAATGACTCAATTTGATGATGTAATGTTCTTACTAACACATGAAGAATGTTTTTATTTTTTTGTTAGATTAAATAATGTGAATTCAATCCTTGGATAAAAAAGGTAAACAACCATTCAATTTTTTCCTCATAAAAAATAATATTATATTTCAAGCATAAATGTAATACATTCTTAAACAATCTCTAATTTGGTCTATCAAAAGACCCCAAGCTTCTTCAGAAGACATAAAGTTCAATATCATCAATACATTTGATCTTGGAGAAGATACTAGCGTATAGAGCCAAACTGCATATACATATAAATTGCAATTCATGTAATTTTCAAAAGGAAATATTGTCTATAGAACTCAATACTAAGAAGGGAGAAAAACTATTTAGACTAGTCCAACGTTAATTTTAAATGGGTTTCCCCACAAAGATGAAGAAAATATCACTTTTGTTTGGATTTAGTTTTTCAAAAGATCTACTTTATGTTTTATGTAAGTGCAAATATGAGCAGGGCATGTTTTGATGGTTAAAGAAGACTAAAATGAGTAGGTTTTAGGACATTTTGAAGACAGTGCAACACCATGTTCTCAATATCCCACAGGATACAATATGTATATCATTGTTTCAAACATTGAAATTTCATATATCAAGAAAAATTCATGGAAAATGAAAACCATTCATAACATAACATTAAAACACTAGAACAATTGAATATAAGAAATAAATAATTTATATATACTATATAATTCACCATACATATTACACCAAATAGTATAAAAACATTATCAATGAAAGGAAAATGTTTACAAATCCAAATGGGGTACATCAGTCCTCATCCCTAATCCATAACATTGATGGACGAGATCCCATTGGTGTGAATCCCATGAAAGGTGTACTTGTACATGAGGTTGTGGGCTATTATACAAATAGAGAAATATAAATTTTGGTCCCACTCTCCATTTACCAAGAGGTTGAGTCTGATCACTTGAAACAAAAGTTGGCTGATATCTATGAGGAAAGGTTGGCCAAGTATAGAAAAATGACTCCTTAAGATTCTCATCGCCTTCTATGCTGAACTTTAGAGAATTAATCTTATTTACAATCCCAGGAGGTATAGAATGCATTTAAATTAGTTCAAAAGTAACCATGAAACTTTCATATGAACAAGGAATTTCCACATAAGATTCACTGTGTATAATGTTTCGAGACCTTATGTGATTGAAAACTTTGTAGGAAAGGAGATGAATATTGTGACGATGTCATATATTTGGCTGCAATACTCTGATATATGATGGCAATGCATTGTGTGTTCCATATTCTGTAGAAGTAGCTAATCTAGTAGTCACAAGTTCACTGTCACCTTTTGTTGCAAGGAGTTCAAAAGTGGTGTGCTTATCATCATTTGTAGCAATAAAACGAAAAAAACAAATTCTTCTTTTCGACTGCTAGTGCCCCACCTTTTAATAGAGCTCACAGTAAAGAAAACATCAACAATGCCTACAACCCAACATAATATAACATTAGATACTCTAAATAATTTTTTTATATATGAGTTGACGAATATATATAAANTAGTGGCCTCTACCAAAACCATCTACATGATTTTCAAATATTCTTACCCAAAAAAATGTTCCACTAGTTGAAACATATACTAAACATTCCAACACTTCTACAGGATATGGCATTTTCAATGACTCATCTTCAGACATTCCAGACAACTTTTCATAATAAATACAAACATACATGCATGTCTTTGTGGTAAAATCAAACGGATTTGTGCTACGCACCAAAATCCCTTCCATTTGAATGAATTTATTTACACCAAAATTAACAAAATGACCATTTTTAGTCAGTAGGGGAGTCACATCTGAACAAGATCCCATATAAAAGCCTCACTTGATTACTACAGTTGACTGTTTCTTATGATTTTCATTTGTCCCACTTGAAGTTAATTGTGATTTTATTTCAGAAAGTGAAGGATGGTGCAACATAAGCTTTCCACTTTCATATGCATACACCATTTAAATAGGGAGGACACCATCCATAATATGTTCCATGTGTCATTGTTACTAACAGTGTAAAGAATTGGACCATCACCACAAGCAACCAACGTTGTCAACTCTACATTTTCTGTATGTAACTCATCGAAAAGTTTGCAAATAATGATTTATTCTAAACCATTTTCTCCTTTAAGAATATCAACTGTATCAAAGTTTGGAGCATTTCCCTTAACATACTGCATATTTGAATGACCTCATAGTTTGATAAGGTATTTTCCTAGCATTAGGTTGGTTCTCAACATCATTATCATTGGATACATCATCATCACTCCAACAATTAGTTTTTGCAAGTCTATATAATTTTCATGACTTTTGTCGTTGTATAGACAATTGTTGCTTCATTTTTCATCTCTTTTCTCATTCAACATCCTCTTCAGCAAGTATTCAAAAAGATTCTTCCACAACATCTAGAGGAAATTACTTATGTTCTTTATGTGGCAACAAAACATGCTCTGTATTGAACATGAGCAAATTTATAAGAAGTAAAATTACACAATCACAACAGGAAGCCAAAATGGCCTACACGGGTTACACATGACATCTTAAATGGAAATGAAGAGTGAAAAAACAGATTAGTATTGATAAAGGCATAATACAAATACTACATAAATTCTAACCTTTGGTAAAAACCTTCAATCTCTTTTCTCCTTCCAACCAATCTTTTATATTCGCATAAAGATGGTCCAAACTAGTTTCTACAGCAAATAATAAAGGGGAAAGTTAATTACTCTACATATAATATATAGTATCTGATAAATCCTTTTATAGACTGCTTAAATACAAAAATTTCACAGGGTTGGCAGGGGGATAAGGGGTTAATCTTTGGCCCAAGTGAAAATATCATCTATTCTTATGCTTGGGAACTGGCCAAAAAAAATGAATAATCAAGTAGAATGGATTGGCTTTGGGGACCCTTGGATTGTCATCAATAAAATGTAGAACATTCAAGAAAGGAGAGATATTGATCTTGAGAGAAAACAAAAAAAAATCCTTATCCTTCATATCAGACTTGGAATTGGTATAATTTTATCATATAAAGCGAAACAACAATCAATTGGCCAGAAATTGTCCATTATTGCACTAGTCGAAGAAAAAAAAATTAAATACTGTTAGTCTATCACTGCACCATCATTTTTTTGCATAACATTTCAAGGAAATCAAATTAGTTTTGATCACAAACCAGTTGATGGGTTTGTATATTTTTCTCAAGTAGATAAGAATGCAATTTTTTTAAGAACAAAAACCTGTAAAAAAAAACTCTTACCAGTCCTATCACTACACCATTGATTTTTCTCAGAGGATTTTAAGGTGGTCCAGTTTGGTTTGATCAGATAATTGTTGCATTGAATCATTTGGTCGATAAGCAGTCCATAACTACACCAGTCGATTAACAAAAAAAGTAAAACAAATAAATATTATCAGACGATCACTATGCCATGAATTTTTTTCATAAGATTTAAACACAATCAATTTTCATTTGATCTCAGACCTAATGATGGGTTTGTAGATTTTTTTCAGGTAGGGTAAGAACGTAAATTTTTTAAGCACATAAAATTCAAAAAAAATAATTACCAATTGTATCACTACACCATCAATTTTTCTCAGAGGATTTCAACGCGGTCCGATTTTGTTTGATCTGAGAGCTGGAGTTCACATATTTCATTCAAAATGGGTAAGATATAAAAAAAAACACGACTTTACATATTTTCTTCAGGATAAGATATAATACAAAATATGTAAATTTTTTTAAGCAGTAGAGGGTTCCTCTGTTAGGCATATTTTGTAGGCAATAAAATATTATGTTTTAGTTACAATCATCTTGGAAACATAAAACAAATTTGAAAAAACAAAACCTAGGGCACATAAAACTAGAAAAAAAATTATTACCAATCGATCACGATAACTTCAGTTTTCTTCAAAGGATTTCAACCAAATCCTATTTGGTTTGATCATAGACCGAGTGACAGGATCATATATTTCGATCAAGCGGGGTAGATTGAAAAAATACGCAAATCTTGTTTGCAAACATATTTTGGGTATGATATTTTGGGGGAAATCGAAAAAAAATGAAATCAAAGCGATTTTTTCATTGTTACTCGCTTTTGAAAATTTTGAATTAACCCACATCAAATCTTGTGCCAAAATCCACATTGTTTCGCATGCAACCGAAAAAAAATCAAGGGGAAATAGGGGTTTGACTAATTACATGATTAGTGATGTTAATTAAAATTTAATTTATTTCTTATTTAAGATACATTTTGGGGGTGGTAATATCTTATGCAAGTTCTCAACAAACCCCGGGTTGACAATTAATGCACACTTATTAGTTGTTTATCTAATTAATTTTAGAAAATATACAATTAAAAATCCTATGAGCATCAGGTGACAAATTTTAGAAAATATACAATGTGGAGACAGATGGATCTAGATAAATTTGTCTCCCAAAGGTGGCAGGGGTCTTGGCCAGCAATGGCCTGGGATTAATCCTCTCAGATATTGTTGTTTAGGTTAGAGGTAGTGACTACAGTGTCAAATGTATAGCATTCATGGTCATGTATATGTTCATTTCTGTAAAATATGGGTTTCAACAAATTAACTTTGGACAACAGAGGCATCACATGTAAATTGTTGACATATACAAGAGGGTAATGACAAGGGTAGAAAGTTTCTCCATAAGGTAAAAATAATTTTACAACTTATACCCAGGAAAACTAATAAAAAATTGTTTGGCACAAGAATTATTAGGGTTAAAAATTGGTCATCATGTTAACGCTTCTTTGTACAGTTGTTGATTGGATCGGTTGATTGGGTACATGATGCTTTCGCTTCTTCAGGATGGAGATAATAATGGTATATCATTTTGAATTTTCTCTCTTTTAAAGGTCAAACCACATTCAAGTTTGGATAGCTAGAAAAATTTCACATAGCATTCTTGAATGATGTCAGATGGTGTCAATGCACTCGTGGAACACCACTTGAAATATCTCGGCCTCTAGTTTGTTGACGCAGAAGCTAATGTGTCCTTCCTTTTCATGCATGGAGGCCTTACTTGTGATTTTAATTTCTCGAGAAAAAGTCAATTTGGTTTTGTATGGGTAGTTTTCATGTCCCCATATTTTTGGACATAAAAGTGTTGACCATGCCCAACACCTTGGGGGGTCAAACAAGGATTAATTACCTCACATAGGGATTTTTTTCAAAATATTATTTATGAGGCTTATACTTAGTTTAATTTTTATTATTATAATTAATTATTGTGAAAATAACGTGTGGAATTGAGATTGCCATGTCAGGAACAATTGGAAAGCGAGCTTGCTAAGGGAGGAGATCAAAAAGTGGAAACTCTATGACAAAAGTAGTCAGAGAGAAAAGGGAAAGTGCCCAAAATATATGCCAAAAGATGTCATAATAAAAAGAGGAAACAATTGACAAAGGAGGGCGTAGTTTCCTTTGGAGACTCGTAAAAGTAGTCATAGGAAAAGCAAGAAACTTTTGACAAAGGAGGGTGTCGTTTCCTTTTGGAGACTCAGTCACAAAATCAGGGGAAAGCAGAAAAGATGTCATAGATAAAATTAACAACTATTGGCCTAAGGATGGCGGAGTTGCTAAGTTTGATGAATGACATGGATAGGGAAACAACTCACAAGGGTTCCTACTTGCTAATTACTCAAGGAGGGCACATATGTGGCTAGGGTTAGGGTTCTATGAGGATGACTTGCTCTCATAAATCACCTACCTTCTCAACAAGTCACCAGAAGATTATAAAAATAGAAGTGGAGATAATTTAATCATTTTTTCTTATTATTGATTCATGTTTATGTGAAGCATTGCTTCAGTTGAGTGTTGTGCCTCAGTCATTGAGAGTGTGCCTCAATTCCTTCCTTCCCCATTCTTCTTCCTCCCATTCTTTCCTCATTTAAGGTGTGGAGTGCATGATGTTAAGATCATAATTTTCATATCAGCCACTTATTGCAGCCATAATATTCAGTAAATTCAGGCTCTAGTGAAGACCAAGCTTCACCTATGCTCTCATCCCTTATGTTCTCAAGTTTTGGGTCGCCTTCCCACCATTTTGAGTCCTCTTACGGAGTGGCCAGTCAATATATTTATTTCCAATGTGTATAATATTATAAAAAAAATTAATATATCTTTCATATTGTAATATTACTCTCCAATCATCTCACATAATTATTTTTCCATGTATGAGCTTAATTTGCCATGAAAATGAGGGATTTGATCAGTCTAGTGAAAGAATAATTGGGTAATGGACATGAGCTTGATTATGAGTGGTGACTATGTTGATATAATATGTATAAGGCTCTTTAAATTTCATTTATCAGGTCTTATACGTTTTTGTTACAAATTTGATGCTAAATTGTACACCCTATCTAGATCACTAGTTAAATTTGACTAGTCTAGTTGTTTCTTCGATTCTAAAAGTTGTTGTGTGTCACTGAAATACCCATATATACATACATACTCTCACATCTAAATTTATTTGAGTCCGTACAATTTTTTGGAGGCCTCCATTGTGCAGGACTTCCCTGGGCAAAAATTTCCAAAAATTTCCAATTCACTCCTAAACTCCCTAATATGCTCCAGAACCATTCCAAACAGTCCCAAAAAATATTTTCTGCTATAAAAATTTCATAAAACATCTCTTTTCCTTTCCCCAATCCCCTGGTTGAAAGGACCGAATAATTCTTCCTAGTTTCACGATTGGGTGACCTAGAAGTAGGGGATTACGTTTCTGCATAGGGGACTCTAAAACCTGAATGGTGCCCAATATAAATGTGTTAGGGAATATGAATTCATTTTTATAAAACTTAATTTGGTTCCTTCCCTCTCCATTTTTCCATACTTATGAATTTCTCAGAAAAAAATACCTCATTTCCCTAGTCTAAAATTTTACTGAGTCTCTGCAAGTGTCATATCAGAAATTTTAATTAAGTTTGCAGAAATATTAGTGATCTGATATGAATATCAGACCTTGAAACATTACATTGGTATCATATATTTTAGTTCATGTTAAAGAATCCCTTTCATTTTGAGTCCTTCCAGTCAAAACTAGTAATTTCCTAGCACCTAGTTTGACATTTTTCCATACCAAGTCTTTGTATAGAGTTAGTATCTCTGAGATCTGATCCGGGGATATTACAGTGGTATCAGAGAATTTTCCTTGGCTCATCCTATGGAAATAAGGCTCTTTATTGACTAACATTGCATATCATTAAGTCAATTTTCATCCATGAGACTTCTACCAACGATTGAAGAAGACTTCAATGAGCAGTATGAAGAATATTGTAGAAGATATGAAGAAGAAGAAGACCTTGAGCAGTTTGAAGAGGAAGGCTATGAAGAGCCCTCATGCAGTACCTCGTGTAGAGGTAGGAGGAATGATGTTAATGCTCTCTGGCTCTCAGGTTATGATCAAACTCTTTGGAAAAAACCTACAAGAATCCATGGCCAAATGTTCAATGGAAGGAACTCTAAGGAACCTGTTTGTGCCAAAAATTGTTTCCAGACTACAAAGAAACAAGCCAACACAATCTCAAATATTCAATCAAACAAAACTAGGTTTTTAGGGTTTTTTAAAAGGATTTTCTGGTTGTGAGGTTTGGTGACAAGAGGGAATACATTCATAACCCAAATAGGAACTAAATCACAAGTAAAGAAGACTTGAGATGCATAATATAATAACCAGGTATCCAACAGAACATAACATTGAATTTCATTCACAACTGACAAGCACTACAAGCATAAAAACTAAAAACTAGTAATGAAATTATCAATTGTGTAGCTAAACAAGCTAAAAATGAAGCCAAAGAACAGACTGAAGGGTAATATGGAGCATATATTTCATAATCAGTTCATCAAATACACATGAGATTCAAGTAGTTAGCTTATCAATAAGTCAAAAGACCTCCTCTAGCCATCCAAAAGTCGAACCTCTTGTTCTCTTTGTGACCTTCCTAAATATTGTTTTTTCAAAATTCAGTTAGAGTCTAAACCCTAACTATTTTTAGCCTACTCATCGATAGGATATTGTCAAAATAATAATTACAAAAAATAAAATAGTCTTTAAAAATAAAAAGTAACTATTTTTGCTAACAATGCTCATATGTCTTTAGCAGCTTCTGCTAACAGATCTATCCCCTCTAAGGCTTGCGCCTTTCTCCTAGCTTTCTGCTGCTCAGCTTCCATCTCTGTCATTCTCCTTGTAAGCTCCTTATTTTGTTGCTGTAGATTTCTAATAGTCCGTTTTAACCCTATAAACTGCAAATCTGTACTTCTTTTCCTTTATAAGGCCTCTTTGGAGATTGCAATGAGTTCTTGGTAGTGATCATTCACCTCTTCTAGGTCTTCCCTAAGTCTTCTATTAGTTGTAATCAAACCATCATTTGTTTCTTGCATATAATCTATTTGATGTTTATACTGCCTGATGGCTCTTTGCAAATTTTCCTTCTCTGAGTCAAATGCCTTCATTCCTGTTGTACTTTGTAGCTCACTAGGCAGCCATGGGATGTTCAGTTTTCTGAAGATTCCCTCATCCTCACGCAGCAACTCTGTAGAAGTATCATGAACACTTGTGTTTTCTTGATTATCGATTTCAGCAGGAGCATTTTCATCCATTAACATCTTGTTTTCTGAATAAGAAATCTCTGTTTCATCTTTTTTTCTGTTCCTTCAAAAGTTTACCTCGTATTTCCAAAAACATAGCAAACAATTTTGTCTTGGTGAGGCTAGATTATTCTTCTGTCTTTAATGGTTTTTTCCCTTTGCTGTCACCCTTGCTAGACTCAAAATTTTCATCTGAGGAAGAAGTGTCAATCATAGTTATTCCTTCTTTTTTCAACTTAGGATTCAATAACCTCTTCATGTTTAGCCTCAATTTTTTTGGGTCTAGTTTTGGGTCTCTATCTTGGATCAAACTCTCCTACCATATTTAAACTTTTTCCTTGATACATAATAGAGGCAAATTCTTTAACTTTAATCTTCTTTCTCTTTGGTATTACTGTCTTATCCTCCTCGCTGTAGAACTCCCTTTGTGTGCCAACCCTATTCTTAGCACTAACAATCAACTCATCCCCTTCCAACAAATATGCTTCATCTTCAGACAAGATGGTGATTGGACTTTGTTGTTGGACCTTAGTATTTTATTCCTCTACTGAAACCTTCTCTGTAGAAACAATTTTTTCATCAATAAGTGCTTCTGCTAGTGCTTCATTTTGAACGGGCTGGGTTTCCTTGTGAATAAAAAAGAAAATTTTTGTTCTTACTGTCAGCTGAAGGTTGCTGAGATTCATAATCTCCTTTTGAAGGTTCAGCCACTTCCTCTAACTTGACACATTTATCATCTTCAGCCTTCACCTTTTGTCTTAATTTTCTAATTAGGGTTTGTCCCTTATCAACCTGCTTTTTGGTAGGCTATCCTTCCTGGTTATTTTGGAATCCAGACCAAAAGAGAAAGTAATCCCAAGTCTTTCCTTCTTTCTGCAGAACACTGCTGATAATAAGCTTGATCAATCCATGGTGAAAGATGTACTATGCAGTGTGGTCATGATGTTCTTTGAAGCTGCTGGACATTTTCTGCAAGCTCTTTAGCAGGAATAAAGGGAGATTCATCCTTGATTCACCACTAAGGTGTTGAAGAAACCTGAAATGATACTTGAATACAAAAGCATACCTCCCTTCACATGTAATGTAGCTTTGTAGAACCTTGATAGGCTCTACCCATTCAGCTTTGAAATTATGTATGAGCACTCCCTTGCTCCAATCTGGAACAATGCCAGGAAATAGATACCTTTGGGCATTGAAGGTAAATGGCACCTTTTTGAACCAAAGCTCTCCTTCATTCTTGACCCTTGTTGCTTCAGCCACCAAATCTACAGTTAATTTGAACTTCAGAGTATCAAATGATACTATATCTTTGTTATAACATTGAGCAAATTTGTGAGAAACTTCAGTATTATATCCATCAATCCTTTTAAAAAATTTCAACCATCCAACATTCTCAAAAAGTTCAGCACATCCTAGAAATTTGTCTATCCAATTGAGCTCAGAGGGTTTAGCCCTATTGGTCTTCCCACTCTTCTTCATCTACTTTCCCCAGGCTTGATGATGCTTCTGTGTGATTTTCAGAACCTGTTAGTGACTTAACAGCCTATTTTCCACAAGTTTTCATAGTTTTGATAGTGAGTTCTCCTTTGAATTCTCCTTGGCTGTTTTTCCTCGATTTTTTTAACAGCCAATTCTATTATCAATGCAGGGAATGTTTTGTATTGAGCTTGGATAATTAAGTCAAACAGAGCACCAAAATTTTTAATAGAGCTGTTGTTGAACTTTACTAACATCAAAGATGTTCATTTAGACCTTTTGGACTGATCTCTCACCGTTGGGAGTTTGTTGAATACATGAGTTTATGTTTTCTTTTAAAAAATTAACATTATAAGGCTTAGTAGAAAAAACCCCCAATTTAACAGGCCATGACCAAGGTCACGTGGAATACCTCACTCCCAGCTTGTTGCAGGTGTTAAAAGTTGATTCTTGGACTATCTGAATGTTGAATTGAACCCTCCAGGTGTCTTCAAGTCTTTAGCTTACTTCCAACTATCGCGTTGAGAAACCCTAAATTCCTTCTTCAACTGATAATTCCCAATTTTTAGCAATGTGTCTTCATTCCACTTCTCCACCAGCTTCATAATGCTTAACTCAAGAACCTCTTTCCCGTCAATCTCGCCTCATTCCACTATCTGTCATGATTTACCATGCCTTTACTTCTGACTGCCACGATCTCCCTCCCATCATAGTCAACACATGTTTACATGATTATGTTGATGAAACACGTAACAAACCTACCTACACATGTGATTAGTCATCCCAAGAGCAAAATCATTGGAGAATTTGGTGTAAAAACTGACAAATTTTGCACCCACAATTTTCTTGTAGCGCGCCAGTGCAAACTTTTAACCGTTGCGCTACAAGAAAGTTTAAAAATCAAATTTTATGCTATTTGACCCCTAATTTAACTTTAAATTAGGTTTATGTGATAAACCTTGATCTTAGTGTTATTCATGAAACCTTTAATCAACATATATCCTATAGAACCCTTTAGAATATAAGAAAAAACAAAAATGATGAAAACCTAATGGCATAAACCCAAAATTGCACTCTAAACCAAAATTTGCTAGAAGTAGACAAATAAGCAGGCTTCAAAACACAAACAAAATATAAGACTAATGAAAACAAATTCATGACTTAACAGAACCCTTCCAGTATTCCATGAAACACTATGCCTTAAAGGAAGAGATATGGTAGGTCTTAGATTTTAGAGAGTAATGCACTCTGGAAATGCATAATCTATTCAAAGATCTCTATTGTGGGGAAAATATGAGAAATATTGCACACATGGTTGATGAAGTGTGCAAGAAAGTGGATACTGGATGGTTGGAACTTGGAGCCAAAAGGGAATATTCATCAAAGACATATGTTGGTCCAAGCATTATGATATTGTTTGGGTGTTCTTTTAGCAGATATTCCAAAAGTGGTGACATGAGTACTATTCCAGAGAGTGAAGTTTCATCAACTTGCATGGATAACCAAGAGTAACTGACAAAGCACCCTTCAAAGGAGAAGGTCATAAACCTTCCAGAGGAAGAAACATGTAGTGCTTCTAATGGAAGTATTGATGAGGAAAAAGAAGAAGGGCCTATTGATCCTAACATTCTAGATGGGAAGGATGAACAAGAGGATTAGGTCCCAAATCCCTTCTCAATCATGGAAAGGGGACATGATTCACTTAGTTCTTCAAGTGATCAAGGAAAATAAAATATCCATGAAGTGGAGTGCAAGTCACCGCAAGGTGGTTTCATAGGAAAATAGAGTAAATATGAATGCACTTCCATTTTCTTCATGGGTGATCCCCAGATCACTGCTCAATATGTTGGTTCATGTATGGGTGGTGAGACATGTTTTGGATCAGATCCAAAAGAGGTACACAAACCAGATTTATAGTCACCTCCTGAAGCACACAATGAAGAAGAAAACAAGGCTACACCGCTTACATGTAAACCAGGAAATTTGGTGGAGGAGAATGCCACCAAAGTATCTATACATGGAGAGGATAAGATGAAGAACATGTATGATGAAGGTTCTAATTTTTTCAGAATCCATGTTCTCCTACAACCATATAAACCTTGGGAGGACAAAAAGTCTTCACTTGCATTTGAGGACTGCAAGATGAAGGACAATCGTAAGAGAGATGAATTTACTCCTAGTCTCTCTATTGGTGAACAAAAAATTAGTGCAAGGCAAGGTGATATTGTCAATGATGATAAGGGATATTTTGGATCAAATCCAAAAGAAGAAAAAATATCATATCTGAATTCATCATCTGAACTTGCCAATGAAGTGGAAGACAAGCCCCCACCAGCTAGGTGTGAACGAGGAAAATTGAAGGAGAAAAGCCCCCACACCATTAAACGATATTCACAAGGCTGATTTCATTCTTGAACATATGGAGGAATCTCATGATATGGTGGATCATGAGATGCACTTGGTTTTTCATTCGCTTGAGAATTGTGCAAACAAGCCTGATCGGAACCAAGCACTTGACCTTTTCCAAAGAAAACTGGAGTTGTTTTCTGGAGAGAGTCTCTTCTCCATGGAAGATATAGATGAGCTCACCTCAGTTGGATCAACCATTGAGGAAGAAGAGGAAGCAATAATTTGTGTGGATAAGTATTGTAGAGATCAGGTTCACAATTCTACCCACACTTCTATTTCAGCCTCATACAGTGAGAATGAAAATTGGGAGAAGGAATTTTCCTTGTTGGTGCAACAGGAAGCGCTAGAGGATTTCCTAGAGGTTCATGATGACATGTTGAATGCACCATCACCCTCCCATAAGCCACATAAGAATATCTTGTTGTCACTTGATGCCATTAAACCACATGTGGATTGGGTGGAAGATTACATGTCACACATGGAGTCTTCTTGCAGAAAATGTTTTGCACATGATCAGTTGAAGGAAGATAAGGAAGAAAAATGCCAAGAGAAGTTGTTAAGGAAAATGTCTTGCATAAGGTGGTCTCTGTGGAGGAAATCCACACACCTGGATAGATACTTGCATCCTTTGACTAGTGGCAGAGAGTTGAGAGATTGGAAGTGTTCACATGGACCTTTTGGTAGGAGTGTCAGTACTTTCTCAGGTTGGATGAGGAGACACTTATTTGTATTTCTTGCTTGCATTCTTGGAGAAAATTGTGATACATCATCGTATTGTGAGAAATTTTGGAATCTATGGTTGTTGGAGGATGCCCATAATTGTCTTGGGACATGGGAATCACACCAATGTCATTACAGCAACATCATTGTGAGATTCAATGCTGATGTGCATCAAGCACATAAAGAACTTTATGTTGGGTGGGGAAATCTCACAGATTGCCAATTTTGCATTGAGAATTTCCAATTTTCAGTGCAATGGTATGATTTCCACATCATGAATCTCGTTTCTTGTGATGATAAATTTTTATTGTGGATAGTAATGTTTGGATACTTACAATTCAGGAAATGGGATCCAAGCATATTTCTTTCTGATAAGTTGTGTTGGAAGGAATTCTCATGGAAGGGGGTGAAATGCAAGCAATGGGACCCCGACATTGGTTGTTTTTGGAAAAGCTTTACATGTTGGCTTGATGGAGCAAGTAAACTGTTTTTGCACATGATTTCATGCTCCAGTTATCCTACATGGTGGACAAATTTGCAGCACTCTGCAGTGCTTCTGCTTGAGGACAAGAAGATTTGGGAGGGGAGGACTGTCATGCCCCCATATTTCTAGACATAAAAGTGTTGAACATGCCCAACACCTTGGGGGGTTAAAGAGGCATTAATTACCTCACCTAAGGAATTTTGTCCAAATATTATTTATGAGGATTATACTTAGTTTAATTTTTATTATTATAAATTAATTATTGTGCAAATAACATGTCGAATTGAGCTTTCCATGTGAGGCACAATTGGCAAACCAACTTTCCAAGGGAGGAGATTAATAAAGTGGAAACTCTATGGCAAAAGTAGTCAGAGAGAAAAGGGAAAGTTCCCAAAATCTATGACAAAAGTTGTCATAATAAAAAAAGGAAACAATTGAAAAAGGAGGGTGTAGTTTCCTTTCGGAGACTCAAAAAATATGTCATAGGAAAAGCAAGAAACTTTTGACAAAGGAAGGCGCAGTTTCCTTTTGGAGACTCAGTCACAAAAGCAGGGGAAAGTAGAAATGCTGTCATAAATAAAAGCAGAAACTATTGGCCTGAGGAGTGCGTAGTTTCTAAGTTTTATGAATGACATGGACAAGGAAACAACTCACAAGGCTCCCTACTTGCTAATTACTCAAGGAGGGTGCATATGTGGCTAGGGTTAGGATTATATGAGGATGGCTTGCTCTTACAGGTCACCTACCTGCTCAACAAGTCACCATAAGATTATAAAAATACAAGTGTATCTCATTTACTCAGCTTCTATTATTATTGATTCATGTTTATGTGAAGCATTGCTTCAACTAAGTGTTGTGCCTTAGTCATTGGGAGATGTGCCCTAATTCCTTGCTTCCCCATTATTATTCCTCCCATTATTTTCTCATTGTAGGTGTGGAGTGCATGATTTTAAGCTCATAATTATCATATCAGTCACTTATTTCAGCCATCATATTCAGTAAAGTCGAGCTCCAGTGAATCCCAAGCTTCACCTATGCTCTCATCCCTTCGATTGTCAAGTTTTGGGCCTCCTGCCCACAATTTTGAGTCCTCTTGTGGAGTGGTCAATCAATATATTTATTTCTGATATGTATCAGCTTATAAACATTGTTTAATATCTCTATCATATGGTAATATTACTGTCCAATCAGCTCAAATAATTAGTTTTCCTTGTATGATCTTAATTTTCCATGAAAATGAGGGATTTAATCAGTCTTGTGCAAGAATAATTGAGTAATGGCCATGAGCTTGATTGTAAGTGGTGAATATTTTGATATAATATTTATTAGGCTCTTTCAATTTTATTTAGCAGGTCTAATACGTTTCTGTTGCAAATTGCATGCTAGATTGTACACCCTAGATAGATCACTAGTTAATTTGACTAGTCTAGTTGTTTCTTCAATTATGGGAGTTATATTCAGTAAATTTATATTATAAAAGTTTATGTGTGTCACTAACAGACCCATATATACATTCATACTCTCATATCAAAAATCTGTTGATGCCATACTGTGCTTTGGTAGCCTCCATTGCGCAGAACTTCCCTAGGCCAAAATTGCCAAAAAATTCCAATTCACTCCTAAACTCCCTAATATGATACATAACCAATCCAAACTATCCAAAACATTATTTTATGATAGATAAATTTAATAAAAAATATATGTTCCTTTCCCCAATCCCCTAGTCGAAAGGACTGAATAATTATTCTTAGTTTCACAGTTGGGTGACCCTGAAGCGGGGGATTAAGTTTCCGCATAGCGGACTCTGAAACCTGAATGGTCCCCGATATAAATGTATTAGGGAAGATGAATTCAATTTTCTGAAACTTAATTTGTTTTATTTCCTCTTCTTGCTTCCATACTTATGAATTTCTCAGCAAAATACCTCATTTTCCTAGTATAAAATTTTACTGAGTGTCTGCAAGTGTCTTATCAGAAATTTTAATTAAGTTTGTAGAAATATTAGTGATATGATATGAATATCATACCTCAAAACATTACAGTGGTATCACATCTTTGATTTCATGTTAAATAATCCCTTTATGTTTGAGTCCTTCAGTCAAAACTAGGAATTTCCTAGCACCTAGTTTGACATTTTTCTGTACCACGTATTTGTCTAGAGTTAGTATCTCTAAGATCTGATATAGGGATATTACAATATTAATGAATCATAATTACATTATTATTTGAGAGAGGATATGTTATCAATAAAAATCTTCGACATGTCCCCGACGTTTTTGGGCCAATGGATCCTCAAGGCAGTTTTAAAGTATGGGAATATTTCCAATGCACTTTTATTATCATTCATTGATCTACAGGGCCTACCTTTTATCTGCTTGGTCACTATATTTTACATCCTTTCATTTCTTCAATGCACTAGGGGTCTCCATTGTTGATCTCTCGAATTTCCTCATGATGCACTCAATAATCATTTAGCACCTGATCAATTTAGTGTTGGGTCACCACCCTTGGTGTTATGCTTCTTTTATATTTGGGAACTTAGTTGTTTTCTTGTTAGCCTAAGGTTCCCATACTTTCATCACCACACTACGTTTCCTCTTATTTCTCTAAGTTCTCTTTTGACTTAGGAAGTTTTATGCCAAGCTATCAAGGGCTTGAGACAAGGATTTCAATGCTTTGAAAACTCTTCGTGGCTTATGAACCCTAAAAAATTTGCATTGATAACAGACTATATTAAAAAGGAGACATGGACATACCAAATATATTGATAATACAAAGCTTATGATCTTGGATCCTAACTTGTAGTTATTTCCTCTCCTCTTCCAGCAGCTAGAGGGAAGGACTCTCTCTCTCTCTCTCTCTCTCTCTCTCTCTCTCTCTATATATATATATATATATATATATATATATATATATATATTATTGGCCCTAGGAAAATATAGCAGAATTTTTTTTGGAAAAATGAAGATTTCAGTCGCAAGACGAGCAAAGATTACAACGGAAAATGCTATGAAAAAAGAGGAGAAGAAAAAGTCCAAACTAGGAGTTCGACCTATTTTTTATAAAAGTTAGTTAGACTAATAGTATATTTTAGAAATAAAGTAATATTCTAAATTGGTCCAATAGCACCTATATTAATGTAATGGGATGTTTTGAGCTTGTAGAAAAAACTTGTTGACTGACAATTAAGAACCAGTCGACGGGTAAAACAAAAATTATAAAAAGAGTATAAGGTTGATGCAAGTTGTGTGCATATGAATAGACCAAGAGAAGGAAGGGAAAAGGGAGAGATAGGAAGAAATTAGAGCATGATAGAGACAAAAACACCATCTATTATAAAGAAGATCCTGAGAGAGGTATTCAAGCTACATGCGCAAACCGAAGGCGTTTAAACATTACTCATGCCAGATGAAGAGCTCCTTTGTGGTTTTTATCGTATGGTTTTCCACGTTAAATATGATTCTTTGTGTCAGTGATATTTTATGTTCATAACATTCACTTATTGCAGCCATCATATTCAATAAATTCGAGTTCTAGTGAAGTCCAAGCTTCACATATGCTCTCATGCCTTCTGTTGTCAAGTTTTGGGCCTCCTGCCCAGCATTTTGAGTCCTCTTATGGAGTGGCCACTGAATATATTTATTTTGTATTTGTATCAGCTTATAAAAAATGTTTAATATCTCTTTCATATTGTAATATTACTCTTCAATCAACTCACATAATTAATTTCCCGTGTATGAGCTTAATTTGCCATGAAAATGAGGTATTTGATCAGTCCAGTGAAAGAATAATTGAGTAATGCCATGAACTTGATTATAAGTGGTGAATATGTTGATATAAGATGTATTAGACTCTTTTAATTTCATTTATAAGGTCTGATACGTTTCTGTTACAAATTTCATCCTAAATTGTACACCCTAGCTAGATCACTAGTTAAATTTGACTAGTCTAGTTGTTTCTTCAATTATGGGAATTATATTCAGTAACTTTTGATTCTACAAGTTTTTGTTTGTCACTGATATACCCATATAACCATACATATTCTCATATCAAAAAAAAATTGAGTCCATATTGTAGCCTCCGTTGCGTAGGACTTCCCTAGGCCAAAATTGCAAAAAATTCCCAATTCACTCCTAAACTCCCTAATATGATCCAGAACCATTATGAATAGTCCCAAACATTATTTTATACTATAAAAATGTCTGGAAAAATATATGTTCCTTTCCCAAAGCCCCTGGTCAAAAGGACCGAATAATTCTTCTTAGTTTCATAGTCGGGTGACCTAAAAGCAGGGGATTAAGTTTCTGCATAGCGGACTGTGAAACCTGAATGGTTCCTGATATAAATGTGTTAGGAAAGATGAATTCATTGTTATAAAACTTAATTTGGTTGATTCCCTCTGCTTGTTTCCATACTTATGAATTTCTCAGCAAAATACCTCATTTTCCTAATCTGAAATTTTACCGAGTGTCTGCAAGTGTCATATCAGAAATTTTAATTAAGTTTGCAGAAATATCAGTGATATGATATGAATATCAGACCTCAGAACATTAAATTGGTATCATATCTTTGATTTCATATTAAAGAATCCATTTCATTTTGAGTCCTTCCAGTCAAAACTAGTAATTTCCTAGCACCTAGTTTGACATTTTTCTGTACCTAGTCTTTGTATGGAGTTAGTATCTCTGAGATATGATCTGAAGATATTACAGTGGTATCAAAGAAATTTACTTGGCTCATCCTATGGAAAGAAGGCTCTATATTGATTAACATTGCATATCATTAAGTCAAGTTTCATCCATGAGGCTTCTACCAACGATTGAAGAAGACTTCGATGAGCAATATGAAGAATATTGTAGAAGATATGAAGAAGAAGAAGACCTTGAGCAGACTAAAGAGGAAGTCTATGAAGATCCCTCATGAAATACCTCCGGTAGAGGTAGGAGGAATGATGTTGATTCTTTCTATCTCTTAGCTTATGATCAAACTCTTTGGTAGAAATCTACAAGCATCCATGGCCAAATGTTCAATGGAAGGAACTCTAAGGAACCCTTCCAGTATTCCATGGAATACTATTCTTTGAAGGAAGAGATAAGGGAGGTCTTATCTATTCGTGAGTACTACAATCTGGAAATACATAAGTTATTCAAATATCCCTACTGTGGGTGAAATATGAAAAATATTGCACACATGGTTGATGAAGTGTGAAAGAAAGTGGAGACTAGATGGTTGCCACTTGGTTCCAAAAGGGAAGATTCATCAAAGACATATGTTGGTCCAAGCATTATGAGATTGTTTGGGTGTTCTTCTAGAAGATATTCCAAAAGTGGTGACATGAGTACTATTCCAGAGAGTGAATTTTCATCCACTTTCTTGGAGAATAAATAGCAACTGGAAAACCATCCTTCAAAGGAGAAGGTCATAAACCTTCTAGAGGAAGAAACATGTAGTGCTTTTAATGGAAGTATTGATGAGGAAAAAGAAGAAGGAATTGTTGATCCTAACCATCTGGATGGGAAGGATGAATAGGAGGATGAGGTCCCAAATCCCTTCTCAATCATGGAAAAGGGACATGATTCACTTAGTTCTTCAAGTGATCAAGGAAACAAAAAGATCCATGAAGTGGAGTGCAAGTCACCACAAGGTGGTTGCATAGGAAAATAGAGTAAAGATTAATACACTTCCAGTTTCTTCATGGGTGATCCCCAGATCACTGCTCAATATGTTGGTTCTTGTATGGGTGGTGAGACATTTTTTGGATTAGATCCAAAAGATGTACACAAACAATATTTATAGTCACCTCCTAAACCACATAATGAATAAGAAAACAAGGCCACACCGCTTAGGTGTGAACCAGAAAATGTGGTGGAGGATAAGGCCAACAAAGTATCTGTACATAGAGAGGATAAGTTGAAGAACATGTCTTATAGCTGATTTCACCACTCCAGGTGAATCACACTTTGTATGGCCTTCCCCTGTCTCGCTGCGGACTCCTAAGAACCCATGGACCATTTTTTGTCCTTTGATGTTTCCTTGACCATCCCTAAAAACATGTGAAAAATGATACACACGACTTTTAAACTTATAAGCGTGTATATACGTGGGTTTGACCACTAAAACCACGTACATCAGGATGTGTACAAAATCCAAATCCTTTTGGAGTTTTCCTTGACATGGATCCGAATCACTTGACTCCTAGCCTTCCCTATGCCTTGAGATCGCTCGGATTCGACCTTTCATTACCCCTTTGAAAAGATATATAAGGAACCCCTTGGTACATTGAAGGAATATGAGAGAATTGAGAGCAAAGAAACTATAGTCCATTTTTTCCAGAACTTATGCTTGAGTCTGCATCCCTTTGTCCCTTGGAGCACTAGTGTGTTCTTCCCAAGCTTGCCTTTTGCTTGTGAGCTTGCTATCGAGGGATGGAGGATTGAGGTGGTCGAGGCCCAAGTGGGGGATTCAGTTTCTCCGGTTTGCAGATGTACCGTCAGAGGTTGTATCTTGTAATCTTTGATTTATATTAATAGAAATATCTTTTCCTGTCCAATAATGTGTGTTTGAATGAATATTTTATCCATTGGATTATGTCAAATGCGTATACATTATTGATTATATATGCTAGAATAGATCTAACACCATGATATATAGAATGCTTGTATTGTTTACTTGTTGTTGAGGAAGTAATCTATCAATTCAAGATGAAGTTGGAAAGCTCAACGGGGATCTACTTCAACCATCCAGAATAAGGTACGAGGTCTGATCCTTTAGTGTTAGACATTTAATTTCTATTGCATATTGGAAAGGATTGATTTCTGGAGTCAAGCTGTCTGTTGTGGTACCCCAAGCCATAGGAATTTCTCTCCGTAACAGAATTGGTGACTCCACTGGGGATCAAACCCAGAACTCTGGTTTGTGATGACAGATGGTTGCCATTGATGACTACCCCTATGCAGGGATAGATTTCCAGGGGGACTCAGACATGTCGCTACCACCAGGATCGGCATATGGTGATATAGGTAATGAATCTCGACCCTCTCTTTTTAAATTTTGAGTTATTTAATTTTTTTTGTGTTTTCTTGATTATATGGAATCAAAAAGACATATTTTTGCATGATAATACATAGTGACATCTACCGTTTGTGTGCAGATGTGGGACCATGGTGGCCAGAGGGCTTCCCTCATCATAGACGGAGGGGAAGAGGAGATGACATCATGGGTGTGGATGCAGAGCGGATGCTCCAGAGCATTCACACCAATTTTGTGAGACTGACACATAGGGTTCCCATGGCGCAATTCAAGGACTTGCCTGAGGCTATGCAGAGGCAGGTGGTGGGTGTACCATGCGCATGGGTGCAATTATTTCGATGGCTAGCTAGAGCCGTAGTGACCTTCCATGATCACAAACCTCCTCCTCCTCCACAAGATTAGACACCTGGGAGTGTATACATTTTTTACCACCGTGTACTATATGCTGGTGGCTCGAAAGCCCCAATTTTGTATCATGACACTATGTATTATCACATTTTGGATGTGTATATAAAATTTTTTATGGTGATCGGTTTATTTATTTACATGTGTAAAAATTGTGCTTGTGATTAATTTATTGTGAATGAAACAAATGCCAATCTAACACATAGTTAGCATATGAGTCAACAACTTGATTATTATTTCTTGGAATATGTATATATGTTATATTTTCAAATTGTCGTTCTAACAATCTCACACGTAAGAATCTTCTCAATAATGTCGGATCTCTAACATGGTACAAACCATTGAGCTGTGACACTACTAACTCTAAATCAAGACGTACCTCAAGAGAGAGAACGCCATGTGAAATGGCATCCCGTAGAAGCTCGATAACGGCACTATATTCAGCAACATTGTTGGAAGATGTTCATAGACATACAGCTCCTGAAGATAGTACCTGACCCATAGGAGTATAAATCACCCAAGCAGTAGAGGCTAAGTGTTGAGTGTGATGGCTTGCACCATCCGCGAATCCTATGTAGGTGGAAGATTCCATTGACATCTGCCAAAAGAAGTGGAAACTAATCACAAACCCAATCATGATAAGGAAAAGACCTAACTATGCAAATTTGTACAATAATATACAATAAGCAGCTTTAACTGAAGATCATGCATAGTATTTCTTGAGATAGAGCCCATTTCTAGGCTCCGCCAAGGCTGTTCCTTCGTAATCCACTAACTCATATGCACCCTTCTCTAACACCCGCTTGACCACATAAGGACCATGCCACATAGGATTAAATTTCCCTTCCCCCAAGGGTTCTTTCGGTTGATCCCACAAAAGGACCAAGTCTCCTTCACTAAACCTCCTTGGATAGACAGACTTATCGTACTGGACCTTTACGCGACGTTTATTGACTTCTAGAACCACCAAGGCATCCCGACGCTGCTCATCAAGTTGCTCAAGGTGAACCAAATGCTCCTCCAATGGGGAAGTGTCTGGTAAGAGTTCTATAGCTAGCTTCAAAGAATGAATCTCGCATTCAACTAGCAATATCGACTCCACTCCATGTACAAGTTGATATGGAGAAAAACCAGTGGCAGACTTAACAGTGGTTCGATATGCCCATAAAGCAGGATATAACATGATGTGCCAATTGTTCTTGCTTTATGCAATGGTTCGTTTGAGAATGGATTTGAGTGATTTATTCACTGCCTCTACCTATCCATTCACTTGAGGGTAGTAAGAAGAGGAATTCTCTTGCTTATACCCTAACTTGGATGCCAACTCTTCCATCATACGGTTCTGAAAGTGCGATCCATGGTTAGTGGCAAGCTCTTTCAAAATCCTGAACTGAGTAATAATTTGGTTGAATACAAAGTGAGCAGCTGTCTCACCGTTGGATTTTACTGTAGGCATAGCCTCAGCCCATTTCGTGAAGTAATCAACAGCCACTATAATATGATGGTGCCCCCCAGCCGAAGCTGGGTTGCAATCCATAAAATCGAGCCCCCACTTAGTGAAGGGATCGACGGTGATAATGGGATGTAATGGGGCAGGTTTTGAGCGCATGTTATGTGTGAACACCTAGCAAGGGTGGCACCTCTTGACCGCATTAACACAATCTTCAAAGATCGATGGCCAAAAATAACCCACTCTTAAAATATTTTGAGCTGTAGAAATCCCATATAAATGACCACCACATGCCCCTTCGTGGAAATCATTTAGCACTACCTCAGCCTCTTCATGAGTTAAACAACTTCGTAAAATGGAATCTACCCCACGGCGGTACAAAGTGTTATCCACTATGACGTAGTTCTTAGAGACGTGACGTAATCGTCATCGTTCATCTCGTGAGAGGTGAGTAGGGGTCTTCAATGTTTGTAAATATATTATGATATCCCCATACCATGGGTCTAACGTTGAGATTAAGAAGATGTGTTCATTGACAAATGTATCTTCACAAACCAACTCCTCGGCCTCGCTCAAGAAATCCGATATAAGCTCTACAAAAATTAAAGACTTCTTCGATTTTGCTGAAACAAACTCGAGATTGAATTCTTGCAGAATGAAAATCCATTTATTATACTTTCCCCCAATCATCCTTTGGGTGAGGATGAATTGAAATGGATTGACATGGGCTACAACCAAGGTCTAGCAAGGGAGAATATAATGTCTCAATCACTGAACCACATGTACGGTAGCTAAAGCAAGCTTCTCGATATGAGAATAATGAATCTCTGCATCAATAAAGTTCTGGCTCAAATAATATATGGCATGCTCTTGGAGCTCCTCATCCTCTTGAACCAAAATCATACCAATCGTCTCTAATGATGCAGCCACATATAATAGGAAATCGTGGCTATAGTGCAGGGGACTAATCACCGAGGCCGATATTAGGGCTCGCTTGAGTGCATCGAAGGACTCTTGGGCTTGCTCATCCCAACAAAAGGGGGTGTCCTTCTTCAAGAGACACATGAAGCCTCTAGTCAAATTGGAAAAGTTGACAACAAATCTCCATAAGAATTTTTCCATGCCTTGCAAACACTGAAGATGACAAATATTCTTCGAGGGAGACAACTGAAGTATTGCCTCAACCTTCAAACGGTCGACTCTTATACCCTCTTTAGAAATGATGAATCCTAACAAATGCCCTGACTTCACACAAAAGATGCACTTATGAGGATTTAATCTAACCGAATAGTGGTGGCATCTTCCGAATACCAATCTCAAGTGATAGGCATGACGTATTCTCATGCGAGAATGAGAAGCAAGGTCATCCAAAAATACTTCGATAATTAACTTGAGATCGTGGAAGATCAAGGTCATTGCCTGTTGAAATGTAGCTTCGACGTTTTTAAGACCGAAAGGCATTTTTTGATATGCAAACGTTCCCCAAGGACAAATAAATGCAGTCTTATGTTGGTCCTCAGGTTTAATCTGTATCTGATTATATCCATAAAATCCATCCATAAAGGAGAACACCTCGCTACCCGCACACTCATCCAAAATCTGATCAATAAATGGTGCGGGGAAATTGTCCTTAGGACAGGCACGATTCAAATCACAGAAATCAGTACATATGTGGATCACTCCTTGCTTCTTATCTACCGGAATGGGGTTTGAAACCCACTCCATCAATGGAACGAGATAGATGAAACCAACTTTCAACAGCTTCTGTATCTCTGCCTTAATCACGGGTGCTTTCCTAGGATTCAGCGCATGTAAATGTTGTCGAACAGGCTTAGCATTGGGGTAACTCTTAATCTTGTGCTCAACAATACGAGGATCAATACCTGGAATCTCGTCGTAAGACCAAGCAAAAATATCATGGAATTCCTTAAATAGCTCGGTGTATTCAAGAATCTCAGCATGGGAACATTCCGCCCCAATACAGACATTCTCTATCATGCCAGGATTGTGAGAGATGTTGATAGGAATCGTTGAAGATATGTTCGCCATGTTTCCATCAGCCATCGGACCAGGAGAGCTTAATGGAACCATAGGACTACCAAATATCTAACTAAGAACTGCCCTAAAATCCTCACGCTCCAAGCAGCCAAGCTATGGAAGAAAGTACAATCTATGATGGAGTTCCTCCCATGGTGGTTCAACTCCTGACATAGCCTCAATAATCGCTTCATCTGAAGGGAAAACCATATCAAGGTAGTCATGTGCATGAGAATACTATACTGCCCATGCCAGAAACACATAAGGGTCCTCCTCCTCCATCCGCAAAGAGGAAGGACTAGGCTCTGTAACACACTTGAGATTATCTTGATAAGCTATCATAGCTACAGGCAACGGCATGTTTATCACAACGGGCTCACTCGAAGTACTCGGTGTAGGAAGAATCCAAGGATATTCCATATGACTCGTGCGAAAAGACACCGATGTCGTAGATGTTGAAGCCTCATCGGAACTAGATCCTATCATAAGGATCGGTGCAGGACAACTAAAACTTCCCATGAGGGATGGATACATGCCTACACCCACATTCCCAGTTGCTGGTTGGGAGTGGTCAACGATCAGGATCGAAGCTCCCAAATATGCAGTAACAGACAAATTCTTGAATGTCGTTTGATCAATCATTACGATCTTCCCATTATGTGGAAAGCATACAACACGGAACAAGGAATAAGCAACGGCTTGCATACTGTACATCCAGTTCCTACCCAGCAAGAGATTGTAGTCAAGGGGCGCATCAACCACCTCGACCTCTATCCAAACGATCTTCCCTCCTAAACGGACTTTAAGGGAAGGAAGGATGCCGTGCGGCCTAAAATATCTCCCATCGAATGTAGTTAACATGGTCGCTGATTTAGACAGCTCAGGAGAACCCAGACCCTTCCAACAGGATAAAGACATCAAAGAAGCAGCAGCGCCCTCGTCAATCACAGTGCGCTTGACGATCATATTAAGACATTCTATGTGAATCAAAAGAGACACATAGTAGGGAAAGAGAGGTTGAAGTCCTACAGTTTCAAATTTGATCACAGAGGAAGAATCATCATCATTCACAACAAGTGCAGAAATCAATGCCTTCCTTTGCAAAGGACAACTCTGAATCACTTCCAATGCAGACATCGCACAAGGAGTGTGGCCCAAATCCTCGACAACTGAATAGTTCTGGGCAGCTCAAGCATTTGGATTATGCCCTAAATGCTTAAGGACTCCCTTAGGAATGTGAGGTGCAGTCTCAGGTTTATCCATAGGTTTCTCAATACGCAAAGGGGACCCTGGTGGATCAGGCTCTTTTCCTAGGCTGGGTTGTGATGAACCATAATATTTCACATGAGTCACAACTTTCGTAGCATGGACAATGTTAATGCACCCACAACCACTACTCTCCGGCAGATCATGAGCATCACCAGACTGGTCATGGGACTTCGAGTTCATATTTTGATTATGCGGTAAAGGGTTAGTTAGCACAGCTGGGCCCTGTGCCAAGAATCTCGAAGCTTCCTCAATACGAGGGCACAAGTAAGTGAGGTGATCGTCCTTACATAACTTGCAAGGGAACTTAAACTTACGTTTATATTTCTTGTCCCCCCCAACATTTCGGTCGTTATTGTCATTACTATTAGTATTCTCATTCTTATTCCCACCCTTACGATTATTTTTACCCTTTTTTCTATTTCGTCCGGGCTTCCGGTTACCCTTCTGGTCCGACGATTGCACAGAAATTACACTCGTCGTTTGGGCGGGTTGGGACGAAGCCATAGCTTGTCCTGAATTAGATTGGTTGATAGAAAATTGACTAACCATTTTGGACCATTTTTTACATAATTCATGATGTAGAGGACCTTTTTCAGTGTCGTTTCAGCCGTTGGATTGACCCATTCATGCCGATCTCAGGTATCATGTCTAAACTAGCATATAGGTTAGGTTTCATTATCATTTGCATTTTTCATAACCTTATGACCATCTCATCATGACCTTAGGTACGAACCCACTCTATTATGTCACGGAACCTTCTTGCTGCTTTAGAAGTGGCATGATATGAGTGGTAGAGCTTCACCTTACATGGGTACCCTAGTTAGCGCCTTATTTGCATTTGGTGCCCATGCTGACATTTTCTCCTTTAGGGTGTGGGAGTCCATTGTATAGTACTACCATGAAATTTCACAAGAGCCTCATACTCCTCTTGATCTTTTACTAGCCTATTCCCCTTAGGAATCCCTCATGTCAAGTTGTGAATGCATTATCATGAGCTTTGCCTGCCTTATTGAGCTTTATGTCGGCTTCCCTGACATTGTGTTTCAGCCATATAGCCCAAGCTTGTCTCATGTCTAGCCATGTAGAGCCATTTTTTATATCCTTCACAGCTTGTTTCCCTTTTTAGCAGGAGGGGATTTTCCCCCGAGTGTCGATATCCTACACATGTATCCTTGCATTCAGCATAGGTATGTTCCACTGCTTGGAACCAGTTTTTTTGCCCTTATGACACTCGTATCCTCTTAGTATGTAACTATAAAGTTATTTTATTCTTTTTTCAAGCTTTTTAAATAACTGAAAAAGTCCACCAAAAAAAATAAAAAAACCAAAAATCCGGACAAGGAAATATGTTATCTGTGGCAGCTGTTGAGTCGTGTCTCCTTCGAACAGAGCATTGTATATCACATCCATTGGTTGGGTTATAGTTTGAATTTAGGAGCTATACTCATTTATCTGAGTTTATCTCCACTGACTGGTTAAGCTTCCAGTCCCTATGGAGCCTCTGTCGATGCCTCCTGTGTCACAGATATGTCCCAGTTTGTATATCGAGTCTATGCTGCCTCTATTCAGTCACCATATGCTGTTATTCTCTTGTTCAAAGGAAGTTGAAGCCCGAGTCATCCATTCCTCAGTTATATTGACTTTGCATGTCGGCCATTCCTGGTACAGTTACTGGTTCGTGCACCTTATGATCGAGTCCTTCCACATTATACAGCTTTGCTAAGTACCTCGTGTTGGATGATGGGGGATGCCTTAATGCCCTCCTTCCAACGGATTTCATCCCATCGAATTTAGATCATTTATTCTGGGATTGGAATCTAGAGTCATTTTGAGTGCCTTGAGACTTCCAACGGATTTCATCCCATCGAATTTAGATCATTTATTCTGGGATTGGAATCTAGAGTCATTTTGAGTGCCTTGAGACTTGCAGTCATCAGTGGCAGGTTCTCTCGCCATCAATAGTTTTGGGAATACATCAATGTCCCCTGATCGATGGATCCTCTCAAGTGTTCGACCTCAACACATTTATTCACACTTGTTAGTTTGCACTCTATTACCTTGATTCCAATTTTCATCATCGGTGGGTGATCTTGTGTCTGTTAATGGTATACATTAATGACTGGTAATCAGACGATGGACTACTATGTTCGACCTCAACACCTCTATTCACATAGTGGGACATGTACTCGTAGCAGTTTGTGTAGAAGACTTTCCAGATTGGTGTCATCTCTTATATGCTACCTCCTTGATCGTGCTAGTGTTCATGAGATTTCAGCTCTCGTGACTTGATTCCAGTATATGTTAGATATTTCCAGCCACTATGGAGATCTTGATCTGTTATATATCTTCAGCCATTATGGAGATCATGGTCCTTTGTATATCTTCATCATGGAGATCCTGATCTATGTATATTGTACATGGCGATGACCACTTATGTGATATCTTGTATCATGCCTATTCATGGCCATTGTACTCTTATGTATCCAGGACTGCTATATGTATTTGCAGTTATGTGTGGAGTTGTATTATTGTACTATGATGATTGGGTGGCTGGTCTTCCATTTGGGATCCTTCATCACTCCACTCCTGGGATGGACTTATAATGTATTTCGGCCATCGTATGACCCCTCTGACCTCACACATTAGGGGGCATCTGTTATAGCTTATTTCACCACTCCAGGTGAATCACACTTTGTATGCACTTCCCTTGTCCTGCTACAGAATCCTTAGACCCCATGGACCGTTTTTTGTCCTTTGATTTTTCCTTGACCATCCCTAAAAACATGTGAAAAATAATACACGCGACTTTTAAACTTATAAGTGTGTATATACATGGGTTTGACCACTAAAACCACGTACATCGGGATGTGTACAAAATCCAAATCCTTTTGGAGTTTTCCTTGACATGGATCCAACTCACTTGACTCCTGGCCTTCCCTATTCCTTGAGATCGCTTGGATTCGACCTTTCATTACCCCTTTGAAAAGATATATAAGGAACCCCTTGGTACATTGAAGGCATATGAGAGAATTGAAAGCAAAGAAACTATAGTCCATTATTGCCAGAACTTATGCTTGAGTCTACATCCCTTTGTCCCTTGGAGCACTAGTGTGTTCTTCCCAAGCTTTCCTTTTGCTTGTGAGCTTTCTATCGAGAGATGGAGGATTGAGGTGGTGGAGGCCCAAGTGAGGATTCAGTTTCTCCAGTTTGTAGACGTGCTATCAGAGGTTGTATCTTGTAATCTTTGATTTATATTAATAGAAATATCTTTTCCTATCCAATAATGTGTGTTTGAATGAATATTGTATCCATTGGATTATGTCAAATGCTTATACATTATTGATTATATATGCTAGAATAGATCTAACACCATGATATATAGAATGATTGTATTGTTTACTTGTTGTTGAGGAAGTAATCTATCAATTCAAGCTGAAGTTGGAAAGCTCAACAGGGATCTACTTCAGTCGTCCGGAATAAGGTACGAGGTCTTATCCTTTAGTGTTAGACATTTAATTTCTATTGCATATTGGAAAGGATTGATTTCTCGAGTCAAGCTGTCTGTTGTGGTACCCCAAGCCATAGTAATTTCTCTCTGTAACAACATGTATGATGAAGGGTCTGATTTTTTCTGCAGCCATGTTCTCCTACAACCATCTGATCCTCGGGAGGACGAAAATTCTTCACTTCATCCTGAGGATTGGAAGATGAAGGACAATTGTAAGAGAGGTGAATTTACTCCTAGTCTCTCTATTGGTGAACACAATATCAGTGCAAGGAAAGGTGATAATGTCAATGATGGTAAGGGATATTTTGGATCAAATCCAAAAGAAGAAAAAATATCAGATCTAAATTCATCATTTGAACTTGCCAATGAAGTGGAAGAAAATCCCCCACCAGCTGGGTGTGAACGAGGAAAATTGAAGGAGAAAAATTTGGTGCAGAAAGATGAACACAATTCATATTTTTGCACTCTCTTGTAGCAAGATGAAGTTGCAACCACATCAGAAGTGAGTCTTGACAATGATAAGAATTCACATCCCCCTATCATTAGTGAGGAGGTCAATGAAACACCTAGTATTACAACTAGGAAGGCTGAAATAAGGATTCATGAAGAGAAGCACAAGTTACTTCAAGGTATTCCCAGTGAAGGAGAAGAAGAAGAGTCCCATGGGCATAAAGAGAAATATGTTGAATCCATGAAATAAATAACTGAAATCCTTACTGGTGAGGATTGTACAAGAAAGGAGCAGAGTGTTCATTCACTTGACCCTACCGCCAGTGATGTAGAATAACAATCCAAAGGGATGAGAAACACTCTGGACATGGTTGAAAGAGTGCCTATTTAAAGGTGCTCAAATTTCACCAACACATCTACTGAGGGATGTCCATATCTCTATGTTGGTGACATAGATATTTTTATTGAAGAAGAGGTTCTAATATAAACTTCCACTTCATCACTAGAGTTCCATGAAGTTGATCCCAGAGAGAGGGAAGAAGAAGAGGTTAATTTGCAAGAAACTCATTTTTTTGCAGGGTCACTAAATATGAGTGAGTGTGTTAACACCCAATTAAATTTTGGGCATAGGTGTTCCTCGCATTCTTTGGCCACATCAAGGAGTGGTCAATATACAGCAAAAGGAATTTGATGGCATGTGCAAGGTGGCATCAGCAGTAGGATGGTCTGAAGAGCAGGAAAACTGGGCTAAAGGGTAGTGTTGGATGCGTTAAAGAGGGTTCTCGATCAACGACTAAAAATAGTCGAGAGGCAGATCAACAGTGTTAGATCTTTTCGCATGGCGAAATATCCTGACCAAAATCCACTCCCCAACCTTGCGAAATGACTTAAAGATCGAGTGCATCGGACAATCAATATTGGAGCCCGAGAAGATTTATGGTGGTGATCCATTTCGCATCCTGAACTTACAAGTGTAGAAATTTAGGCCAGCAATAGATTAATTTTACCCACAACAATTATCAATTGATCATGCAAAATTGCTAACAAGAGAGACTGAATATGGAGCTATAACACAAAATTATATTAATTGAGTGTACAATAGCCAACCCTGTAATATCATAGGCTACTGAATAAATAGAATACATGAATAAATCGAATGCATGAGGAAGCATCCAAATCTAGCATAAAGCAGGCTTACCAAAAATAAGTAAATCCCCCATAGGTGTAAAAGCTGGATCCCAAATCTGTCATGGAGCTCACGAATTGGAAAAAAGGCATAGGCAAGCTAAGGAGTGGTGGAATGGTAGATCATACATGCTTTTTCATGGAGAAAAGAGAGGAGGATTTGTAGGACAAAAAACAAGTTAACCTCACCTAGTCTAGCTTTCCCATGTGCCTTAAAACACTGAAAAAGCAGGCAATAAAGCAGAAAAAGCAGATAGGTGCCAAGGAGGCCAGGAATAAAGCAGATTTGATTCCTAAGCCTTTCCCAAGTGCTACATGAGTCAGATATGGCAAGTTTGACCTCTATGGATAGGCAATTAGCAACTTGCACAAGGTGGGACATATGAACTAGGAAAATAAGACAAAAATAAATGAATTAATGTCTAAGTGGGTAAACTATGGGTTGATTATTCTAACACCCCCCCTTAAGCCTGACTTTATGAGTAATAAATCAAAAATATAGGGCCTAGCAACAAGGCTTAGTCACCCTTTTACATACTGCAAGTCCATACAACCAAGGAAAGAGGCAAAACCAACTTGGGAAAATCCTCCCTTAAACATGGACTGTAAAACAAAATTGTAGAATCTTGTATCCACTCATGCCTTTACGGCATGATCAGAAATCCCTAGCAGTGATTTGAGATTGCTGAAGGTATTCTCACAAAATGCTTTGGTGAAGATATCAGCTACTTGTTCTGAAGATGAACAGAAGAGTAGGTGAATGGTTCCATCATGCACAAGCTCTCTGATGTAGTGCATGTGAATCTCAATGTGTCTAGTTCTCTGCTTCTGAACTGGATCTTTGTAGATTCGAATGGTACTCTAGTTATCAAAGTAGATGGTAGTTGAGTACTCAGGTTCGAAACCACACTCTCCAAGTAAACCCTGCAACCATAAACATTGAGTTGCTGCATTAACAACTCCTCTGTACTCAGCTTCTGTAGATGAGAGTGCAATGGCACTCTGTTTCTTGCTTGACCAGCTGATTGGCCCTTTTGCAAGCATGAACACATATCCTGAAGTGGAATTTTTGTCTGTGCTATCACCTTCCCAATCAGTGTCAGTAAATCCAATCAAATCAAGATTAGATTTTGCCTTATAGAGGATCCCATGTGTCCTTATTCCCTGAACAAAGTTAAGGATCCTTTTGGCTGCTTTCCAATGGATCTCATGAGGCTGATCCATGAATCTAGAAGCCACACTTACTACATAACAAATATCAGGTCGAGTATGTGTCAGATACAATAAACATCCAATTAATTGCCTATACAGTGTATTGTTTACCATCGGTGGAGAATCATCTTCCTCCAGCTTCACTCCTGAAAGGAAAGGAGTTTTGCTTGCTTTGCAGTCTTGCAGTCTGAATTTGATCAGCAAATCCAAGGCATACTTGGACTGGTGCACCTTTATTCCAGCTTTGGTTTGAGCAATCTCAAGCCCAGAAATTGACTTAAGAGCCCCAAATCTGTCATGGAGAAGGCTTGGTTCATAGCTCCTTTTAAGGAAGCAATCTCAGCCTGTGAGCTTCCTGTAATGAGGAGGTCATCAAAATATAACACAATGATCATTAATGAACCATTAACAGACTTCAAATAGACATTTGGATCTGATTTGCACCAAACAAAATTCAGAGATAGCAAGAAGCTATCTATCTTGGCATACCAAGCCCTGGGGGCTTGCTTTAGCCCATACAATGACTTTCTCAACCTGCACACAAGAGAAGGGTTAGTAGCAAAGCCTTGAGGCTGATTCATATATATCTATTCAGTGAGATCTCCATTCAGGAAGGCACATTTTACATCCATATGATGTACCTCCCATTGCCTTGAGGCTGCAATGGCTAGAGCTAGCCTGATGGAATCCATCTTTGCCACTAGGGAAAAGGTCTCATTGTAATCAATTCCATGAACCTGTTAGTAGCATTTAGCTACCAATATAGCCTTGTACTTCAGTGGTGAACCATCAGCAGCAAACTTGGTCTTATAGACCCACTTACACTGGACTAACTTTCTTCCTAGAGGAAGATCCACTAGCTCCCATGTGTTGCTCTTCTGGAGTGAGCTGAACTCCTCCTGCATGGAAGCTTGCCATATTGGATCTCCTGCTACTTATTCATATGTTTGAGGATCAGAATCCACCATCAAATATCATTTTTCAGAAAACATAGGATCCTTCATGCACAGAACACTCTCAAATTGAGATCTAGTCCTCCTTGGGTCATTGGGATCCCCAGCTAGCTCTCTTGCTGCATGTAGTGTCTTGGCTGCCTATTTAGGCCTTGTGGGGCTGTTTGGGTCTGAAATAAACTCATATCCATTAGAAAAATCAGAATCAGCATGTTCAACAAACTCTTTACTTACTTCTTGAGGTTCAGGTGGTGAAGAGGCTTCACCAACTTCCACTTCTGCAAGGGGTTCTTCTTCAAACTGAACACACCTTTCAATGAAGGATTTGTTTGTGATCAAATTTATCAACTTGTACCCTTTTGAATCTTCAGAGTATCCAACAAAAAGACACTCTTGGCTTTGGGTCTGCAAAGCCTTCCTCTTCTCTGTTGGAATCCTAGCCCAAGCCTTTGAGCCAAAAATCCTGAAATGGGTCACATTTGGCTTGTGCCCACTCCATGCTTCGAAGGGAGTCATGCCATCAAGCTGTTTGTGAGGCACCCTATTCTGGATATAGGCTGCACAGTTGATAGCTTTGGCCCAGTACTTTGGTGGCAAAGTTTTGGCCTCAATCATGCATGTTGCCATCTCCTTCAGTGATCTGTTCTTCCTCTCAGCAACACCATTTTGCTATGGTGTGTAAGGTATAGAATGCTGCATCTGAATACCTGCATCTACACAATAGTTAATAAACTCAAACTTGACATACTCACCACCATTGTCAGATATGAGGACCTTGAGTTTCCTTCTACACTGGTTTTCAACCAAAGCCTTAAAGACTTTGAATAGGCCAAAAACTTCAGACTTGTGTTTCATGAAGTGAACCCAACAATACCTGGAAAAATCATCAATAAAGGTCAATGCATATTTGGCCTAACTCATGGAAATATGAGGGAATGGGCCAGCAACATCACTGTGAATCAGCTCAAGGGGTGCAGAGGTTCTCTCATGACTAGCTTTCTCAAATTTGTGCTCTAGGTGTTTTCCTAGGATACAACCTTGGCAGACTCCTTTGGAAATTTTTATCTTGGGCAGCCCTATGACCATTTCTTTCTCACTAAGATGAGATAGATACTTGTAATTTAGATGGCCAAATATTTCATGCCATAGCTTGCTAGCTTCATTAGCATGGATAAGAAGAGCAGAGGGGTTTGAGTAAGGTAGGAAGTGTGAGAACATGTATACCTTTTGAGCATGATTTGCAACTCCTTTTGCAATGAATCTACCACTTGAGATTTCTATGATCTCAACTTCATCAGGGGAGAATATGAATTTCTTAGGAGACCCAGTGTGGGTCATCTGGTACACTGACAGGAGGTTGGAGGTGAGACTAGGGACATACAGCAAATTTTTGAACTGACCATGATCAAGATCTATCCTTCCTTTTCCCATACTTTCAATGAGAGAGTCATCTCCCAGTACAATAGATAGTCCTTTTGACTTGTCCAGTGAGGAGAAGGCCTCCTTAGTCGAAACCATGTGTCTTGAAGCTCCAGAATCAATGATAAAACTGGGTGAGCTTGATGTGCCAGCAACCAATGCATGAACTCTCTCTCTCTGTCATCTGAACTTGATCCTCCTTCTCTCTTCTTTGAGCTTTCTGGAAGGGAGATGCCATTCTTCTCCAGGAGTTGGGTCAGCATATCAATATGCTTTTTCATACAAGAGCTTTCAGTGTGATTGCCCTTCGAACAGTATGAGCACTTGTTCATTTCACCTTTGTTTTTCTTCTTTTGGGTGTTTTTCTTGGGACCTTGTTGATCCTCTCGAGACTGTTTCTTGTCTCTCTTTTGCTCAGGTGGTTTTTTAGCTTTCTTTTTTCTTTTTGAATCCACCCTCAAATCTCTAGCAATCAAAGCTTGATGTTTGGATGGTTTGATGGTTCTCATCATCACCAGCTTGTCTTGTTCTTGTGTGAGAGATTCCATGAAATCTGCAAGGCTAGGCATCTTCCAGGTTTGAGCTGTGAGTTTTGTGGCATAGAAGGTCGAAACAAAGACTGAGTAGTCAGGTCCTAGCTTCGAGAGGATGGCCAATACGAGCTGATCATCTTTATTTTCGATACCACACTGCTTCAGCTACAAAACTAGTGCTTTGAACTTGGAGAAATATAGCTGCATGGATTCAAAGCCACTGGGACTCAGAGAAATCAGCTCATTTTTTATCTGATGTCCCCTCATCTCATCTGTCTTTCCAAAAAGATCAGAAATATTCTCCCATACTTGATCCGGTGAAGTTAATCCATCGAGATGGAAAAGGAGGTCTTGGGAAATACTGAGACATAGGAGGCCATAGGCCTCATCTCTCCGATTGTGCCATTTGATCTTCTCTGCAGCAGCATTGGGCTCTGCTTCTGTAGCCATAGTCACCCTGTAGAGGCCTTTCACTCTCAACAAGATCTCCATCTCTGATTTCCATTCAAAATAGTTGAAGGGAGTCAAGATAGTTTTCTGTGAATCCATAGCTTTAGAAAATCTGTCCCGGCTGTCAGTAGAAGGCTCCCAGTCTTGATGTCGAAACTGCAAAACAATTTTTGAAGGAGAGTAACAACCTACAATGGCTCTGATACCATGTATAAATTCAGGCCAGCAATAGATTGATTTTACCCACAACAATTATCAATTGATCATGCAAAATTGCTAACAAGAGAGACTGAATATGGAGCTGTAACACAAAATTATATTAACTGAGTGTAAAATAGCCAACCCTGTAATATCATAGGCTACTGAATAAATAGAATACATGAAGAAATCGAATGCATGAGGAAGCATCCAAATCTAGCATAAAGCAGGCTTACCAAAAATAAGCAAATCTCCCATAGGTATAAAAGCTGGATCCCAAATCTGTCATGGAGCTCACGAATTGGCAAAAAGGCATAGGCAAGCTAAGGAGTGGTGGAATGGCAGCTCATACATGCTTTTTCATGGAGAAAAGAGAGGAGGATGTGTAGGACAAAAAACAAGTTAACCTCACCTAGTCTAGCTTTCCCATGTGCCTTAAAACACTGAAAAAGCAGGCAATAAAGCAGAAAAAGCAGATAGGTGCCTAGGAGGCCAGGAATAAAGTAGATTTGATTCCTAAGGCTTTCCTAAGCGCTATATGAGTCAGATATGGCAAGTTTGACCTCTATGGATAGGCAATTAGCAACTTGCACAAGGTGGGACACATGAACTAGGCAAATAAGACAAAAATAAATGAATTAATGTCTAAGTGGGTAAACTATGGGTTGATTATTCTAACAACAAGGAGTAAGATGCAAATACGCATTGCAAAAAGTGGTACGGGCCATTTTGATCAATGGCGCTAGTAAAAGCAAAGGTAGATCAGTGGCCATAATTCATTTCGCAATCCAGAGTAGCATGGGAGGAAACAAAACTCCACTGCACGAAAAAGGGTGGGGTCCACTTAAATCGACAGTCGCGGAGGAAGAGGGTCCTGATCGATGGCCTCGCAGCCTGCTCACAGAATAAAAACACGTGCAAAAACAGGAGCCCCACAGATCTACGGTCTGAGAGTGCAGAGGGTGAATCCATGGTGCAATCCACCAAGGACATACGCGAGAGCTATGACGTGTAAAAAGCTATAAAAGGCCCACACGAAGTTGCAAAGATTTTTTTTTTCTAAAACCTCAAAGCTATCAAATACCTAAATCACATCCAAAGTGCTAGCTCGGATTAGCCAGGGGACCACACTATCGAGCAAGGTAGGCCCTTGACACTCTTTCAGTATTATTTGGAAATTGCCTCAATGGAAGTAATGGGGGTAAGAGATGATATAGAACCAGTGGTATCAGGTCAGAATACGGAAGAACATCTGTTTGATGCAAACTATGAGGTTTACGATACTTTCCTAGTGGGGGAAACTGTCGAAGCCTCCAGGGGAAAATTGGAAGTTCGTAAGAACCAGGGTATGGATACTGCGGTGTTTTTAAGTCTTTCTTTCATTTTTTCTTTGTTGACCAAACCCCTCAGTGCCCTAAATTTGTCGAGTGGTGCGCAGAGAATTTCTCCGTCACCGAAGGAGTTATCATGAATAAGTCCAAGTCCAAAATTCTCTGCCGTGTCGAAGCCTCTACCATCCGCAAAACCCTGGATATCCCTGATGAATTCGCCCATCAGACCCAAGACTATCGAGAAGAAGACATTATTTGCTGCTTTAGAGAGTCTCCTGCTGAAATTAAAGAAGCCTTCCTGAAATCCTGTTCTAAACCTGATAGTGAACCCGTCAACCTATCTTACCCTAATGACCTTGGCCAGTTCAACGAAGAGAATCAGTGGTGTATAACCCTGACTAGTTAATTCTTAGGCTTAGATACCAATGCATACATCCTAGAGTCATTGCTAAGCCTTTTATTCATCTTAGATACCTGCCCAGTCGAACCTAAATTGCATAGACAGATAGGTCAGTCTTGTTGCCTTAAGTTTGATGAATTCTTAGCCAAGAACATCTATTTTCAGTTAACGAACTTCCACGATGCCAGAACGTTCAAGTTCCAGTCCTTTCTGTTGAGGATGTTCATAGCCCATAATGATGAAGACATGCAACTACCAGAATTGGTAGTCACTGCTGAAATGGCCACTAATTACGGTAAATTCTTGAACCAGTTGATGGCCGAAATATATGAAGTCTTTTTCCAGGAAAGACTACCTAGGGTGTTTCCTGAAATGAGACAAATGTTGCAACTGTCAAAAGGTAGGAGGATAGGAGACTAGTTCCTCTCATATTTTGGGACAACCATAAGACTATACGGTTTTGTACATTCGCCATACATCCTGCCAGCTTTCTTGACCCCCAGGATCTTCTATTTGGAGTTAATACGGCAAAAACTCATGGTAAAAGAATAACACTTCCTAAACTTCAAGAAGTGTTTGAATTTGGTCCTTCCTGGGAAATTAGGACCATATATAGTGAGAAACAGGGTAGAGAAAGTGCCGAAGAAAAATGCCAAGAACTGACCCAAAAAAACGGTAAGTTGAGCCAGCAAGTGATCGGAAAGCTTGCACTACAAAGCATGAAGCATCTGATATGGGACCAGATTATCATGGAAGTTGACAAGTTTTGACCCTATCTCAATGTTATTACAAACTTGGGATTAGCTATTGAGGAAACCAAAAAACAGGTCCAGGAAGTAGGAGCTGAAGTGAACAAAAGACCTTTGGATATTGCTGAAAAGGCCATAACCTATCTAAGCTCCTTGTCAGACAAAGCCTCTAACTGTCTCTGTCTTCAAAACCGAGTCATTGTTATCTCTGGAGCGCAAAGGGTGATAACTAAACACAGGATTATGGAGACGGTGCAGGCCCGAATAGACGGCACTGACCACAAACTCCAAGAGATCCTCAAGATGTTCAAGACATTAGCGAATAGAGGACTTCCCTTTTTCTGGGCAGAGAGAGGTCCTTTACTATCTCAGAAGGATTATAAGGATTGCCTATTAGACTATCGGTCAGACCATAGAAAATTTGGAGATATGGAACAAGCGTTATCCGGGAAGGTCGTCTTTGACAAATTGGCCAATGATTTCGAGTTATGGTTTGACTTTAAAACCACGCGATCCAAGGTCCCTATGACTTCATACTTGGAAGCAATGGTAGCTCCACCACTCCCTGGTCCTGATACATGGAAAACCATCTGCCACTTTGGGTCCATCCAGCTCACACCACCCCAGTAAGAATAGTGTTGACAGTACCACGAAATATTTTCCAAGTGTCGCATGCTCTCCCTAATGGTCGCTTCTCTCAAAGGGGTCGGTACAGTTAGCATCATCCAGGGGGGAGTATGGGACACTCTTGTGCTTCTTCATCCCATGCTCCATATATCATTATCTAGACGTTTCATACAAGCCACAGCCGATATGACACATAAGAAGCTGTTAGAACATGTCCTTTATTGTAACCAATTTTGATTCCCAAATGTCGGTTTGGGAAAGATAGAAATGCTATAAATATACCTCTTGAAAAGGGAGAAGGGGTTGAAACCATTGTAATCTTTTGCTGTGTATGTTTTTCAAGAAAGTTCTAATATAATTGCAGAGCTGAGATTGGCATTTTCCACACAAGGATTCCTGTGTTGTTCACACTTACAGTCTGTTATTTCTTTTCTTATGTGAATGTTATTCCAGTTTTCCTTTCCATTCTGTTTTCTTTCATATCTAAGACTTAGGGTATAACAGCTCGAAATTCATACTTTCTATGCTCCGTCTGTTGTTTCAGGTATTCACCAAAGTTTCTTCCAAAGTTAATGTAGAATTCATTTCTCACAATGCTCTACATTAATGGTTTGTTCATGTTCCTCCTTTTCACCAGACAAATATGAATCGACTGTGATCAAATGGCTACCTTTCCCTTGTGATGAAAACGTTTGCATTTAATTTCTGATTATTTTGTTGTATATCTTGACTCCATCACCCAATGATGTTGTGTTTTGTTTCAACCAATTCCATAAGCAATTCATAGTTTCCATTTGTATATATATATCTGACACTGTCATACATTTAGTGAGAGATCCCTCTCAGAAGAGCAGAAGGCTAGTTCTCTCTTCAAAAGCGGTTTTGTTGTTACCCGGAGGCAGGCCTTTCCACAACCTTGGGCTCATTTTCGGTGCTAACAAACTGGAGCCATTGTTGGGGACGAGTTGAATATCATCCTTGGGAAGAACAACAAAGATTCAAAGGATAAAGAGTTTCTATGGGCAAACAGAGAATCTTACATGTGAAGAAGGTTGTGTCATTTTCCCTGGCGACTCCACTAAAATATTCCAGGAGGCAATTCCACTGAGGAGACCGATAATCGTAAGGACGAGGTTTCTGGAGATAGAAATTCTAGAAGTTGCTAAAAGGTGGTGCATTTTTTCTAGTGACTCCAAGCTCACTGCAATCAATATTGCACCAGCTATCCTGGATCCCAGAAATATCCACACGAGAGGTAATTCTGATACCGAAACTTTGCTTAGTGTGGATAATCCAGAAAAGATACTTAGAAACAGGAATAAGGAGAAGTTGGGTCTGCCATTGTTTGATACTTCGTTATCTCAGGCTCGGTACGGCTTAGATGAACCCGAGTGGGGGGTTGGAGCTGAAAGACTGCTAACCAAATCTAATTCTGAGTCCAATATAAGAAAGGATTGGGTAGGTCCTAATACGATGCAATCCTATCTGCTTGATTCTTTAAGGCTGAACCTAGAAACCCCACCCAAAGCTGAAGAGATATATTCTATCTTTCAAAATACTCAAGTGCCCAATTTCATGTCCATTCCTAACCGACCCACCTCAATGGCTACTACTAGATTCGCCCCGTTAGCCCTACCTCTGGTCCTGCACGACCTTCCCATGAATTATGCCCAAAGGATTGCACTCTACGACGGGGAGGGAAATGTTTCAGCAAGACACCATGTGGATAAGTTTGATGACTTCATTGACCTGGAGGAGGTAGATGATGAAGATGTCAAGATGCGGTTATTCGCTCGGAGCTTGTCTAGGGAGGGCAAGAAATGGTATAAAGATTTACCACCTAGGTCTATCTGCAGCTTCGCTGGATTTCAGACCGTATTTCTAGAGCGATGGGACAACAAGCAGAGCCCCCTGTAAGTTTTGTCCCAATATAATAATCTCAAGAAGGGATATTTTGAATATGTCCATGAATTTTCTAGCCGATTCATGCGGGTTTACAACTCGATACCTGCCGATATCAAACCTTCACCCGGGGCAGCTAAACTTCATTATGTAGACACCTTTGACAACAACTTTGCTTTACTGTTAAGAGAAAGAAAGTCCAACACCCTCCCGGCCATGCTCACTGATGCCCTAGCGGTGGAAGCCAATATCATGGCGTGTGGAAAAATAAAACCGAAGGCAAATATTGATAGAAGGAAAGGTCGAGAAGAGATACATCCCTCTACCTCCGCTTCTTCATCCAGTGATGTGAAATTTGAGTTGATGCTCAAAACTATGGAAAAGTTGATGGAAAAGCTAACGGTAGAAACCAAGTGGGTGAATAGGGAACCGAACGAGCCTCTGATAAGGAATCCTAATTTTAGGTGACTGGTCCCTCCTCCACTCCAAACCAATAGACCAAGGGATGTGAGGAATCCGAGAAATCCTGAAGAGCAGCCTATCAAACCTCCTTTCCCTGAAAACTATGTAGCTGCTGAAGATGAAGCTGAGTTTGCCAAAGATCACATCCATCATTTCGGTGACCTAGACTCTGAGATTTACTTGACAGAAGAGGAACATGATATGTTCACTCAAGTACATGGAAAGACCCTGACCGAGGAATTGGAGCAGTATCATAAAGGTTATATGCATGCTATCGACGACGTCAGGAATATCAAACTAAGAAATAGGGACGTGGCCATACAGAAGAAAGGTGGCGACTCTACTGGAGACACTGCTATACCTAAAGGAGGGTTAAACCCAGACCAGCCATCTAGTAGTCATACAAGTCTTAGGAAAGAAAATGACAAGCAAAAATGGCCGATGGCACCTATAAACGTGGTAAAGGAAAACAGTAATGTGAAAAGGGCGAAACTAGTGGCACCTTTCGAGCCTATCAAGGCCTGCCCCATGTTTGACCTCCAAAACGAGCTGGCTAAACTGAAGATCTCGATTCCTTTTAACAAATTGTTGAGAAATCAGGAATACAGGGATACTATCACACATATGATTGTGAATCCAGGGGAAGCTCACCCTGATATCTTGGAGCTGACCGAATAGAATCCTACTATCATTCTGGGGTCTAAAATTGACAACATGGACAGCAAGGACAAAGAGGTACCCCCCTTTTACATGAGCTTGAACGTGCATGATATGGTGTTACACAATGCCATGCTTGATTCGGGAGCCTCACACAATCTAATGCTGAAAGGAGTGGTGGAAATCTTGGGGTTGGAGATTACTAGGCCTTACGAAGACCTGTATTCCTTTGATTCTAAAAGAGTGAAATGTCTGGGACTGATCAAAGACATGGTGGTTTCTTTAAACAAGCTCCCTTCTAAGGTTTTGGTCATGGATGTCATCGTGGCCGACATTCCACCCAAATTTGGTATTCTGTTGTCGAGATCCTGGACCTTGAATTTGAAGGGAAGCCTGTAGATGGACATGACTTATGCTGCCATTCTTGTTCGAAACGAAAGCAAGAGATTATACAATGAGAAGAGGTTGCCTTATGTAGTGAGCATTTAGGCTTAGCTCGACATTCATCATGTCTATGTCGTCGACATAGATTTGGGTTCCTCTATCTTCTTCAACGATGAGCTTCTTTGCGATTCCAAAATCGTCGAGCCACAAAAATATGAAGCAGGAGCCGGTAAGCTAAAGGTTGAGGAAGAAAGTCAAAAAGATGAAGGACTATGGAAGATGTATTTTGACAGCTCTATGTCCAAAGTGGGTGTCGGCGCAAGTGTGTATATTATCTCCCCCACTAAAGATGCCAAAGGTCATTCTTACAAGTTAATTTTTGAATGCTCTAACAATGTAGCAGAATATGAAGCCTTGTTGCTGGGCTTACGTGCGCTGAAAGATGTAGGTGCGAAGAGGGTCCAAATTTTTGGGGACTCAGAACTTGTAATAAATCAAGTGAATGATATGATTTATCAAACTAAGCATCCGAGAATGAGAGCCTACCGAAATGAGGTGTGGGATATGTTCAGAAATTTCTTCACCGAACACATAGACCAAGTGATTCCCAGAGACGAAAACACGGTGGCGGATTCTCTGACAACTGCAGCAAGGAAGTTTGAAGCTCCAGAGGTGCGAAAGAAGAAATATAAGGTGGAGATTGTAAATAGACCTTCCATACCAAACAACACCAAACATTGGCAAGTCTTCGAAGACGATATGCAAATCAAAAGATTTTTCGAGATGTCTGGTGAGTTTGTGAATACTCACATTGATGAAGGCGGCTCCAACCCTGAAAACCTCTTAGATGATGAAGGGGAAGGAGAGGAAGCTTTTGGCACGGGAAAAATAAAAGAATCCTTGGGGGGCAAGGATATAGTCCAGTTGAAAAGCAACCATATCCCCAGGGGCCTGATACCTTTAGAGTCTCTATTCGACCAGAATGATGTAGCTAAAGAGCCTAAAGTCAAGCCCGCCACAAATGCTCTGGAAGATATAAATATCAGCACTAAAGAAGATCCAAAGATAATAAAGTTGTCCAAGAAGTTGTCTGATGAGGAGAAAAATGAGTATGTGAAGCTGATGAAGAAATACAAGGATGTGTTTGCATGGAGTTATGAATATCTCAAAGAATATGACACCTCCATCATCCAGCACACCATTCCAAGTAAACCCGGAGAGAAACCTTTCAGGCAAAAGCACCGGAGGATCAATCCAAAGCTAGTACCCATCATTGAGAAGGAAGTGAAGAGGTTGTTCGATGCAAAGATAATAGTAACTTTGAGGTTTTCCAAATGGGTGGCCAATTTACTTCCCGTTCGAAAAAAGAACGGAGAAATACGGCTATGTGTGGATTTCAGGAATTTGAACAAGGTATCTTTGAAATATAATTACCCTTTTCCCAATATGGACCAGATCCTTCAGAGGGTGGTAGGATTATAAAGAATATATATGATGGATGGAATTTCTGGGTACAACCAGGTGAAGGTGTTACTTGAAGATCAAGAAAAAACCGCTTTCACCACACCGTGGGGTACTTTCATGTACATGAAGAAGCCATTTGGGTTGATGAATGCTGGAGCTACTTTCCAACGTGCCATGGATATAGCTTTTGCATAATAAAAGGAAAAATTTGTGGTGATATACATGGACAACATTATGGTGTACTCCAAGTGGGCTAAAGACCATATCAGGCACTTGGAAAGGGTCTTCATTAAATGTAGAAGGTATGGCATTTCCTTAAACCCCAGAAAGTCAAATTTTTCCCTGGAAGAGGGGAAATTGCTTGGACACATCATCTCAAAGGAAGGGATCAGGATCGATCTAGATAGGGTAAAAGGCAACTTGAAGGTTGAAGAACCAAGGAGCAAGAAAGAAGTCCAATCCTTCCTCGGTTAGGTCAACTTCTTAACAAGATTCATCCCTAGATTTGCTGAAATCCTGATGCACATTACCGACATGCTAAGGAAGGATCGTGAAATTAAATGGACGGTCGGGGCCAAGAAAGCCTTCAAAGGTATAAAACAAGCCATTTCATAGGCTCCTGTGTTGATCAGCCCAGATTTTGAAAATGATTTTTTGGTATTCTCTTACGCTTCAGAACACAATGTAGCAGTAGTGTTGCTACAAAAGAATGATCAAGGTGAGGAGCAGCCTATAGCGTTCTTCAGTAAGATATTGAGAGACGGGGAGTTGAGGTATATCATAATGGAAAAACAAGCATATTCCTTAGTCAAAGCTTTGAAATATTTCAGGATCTATCTCCTGCATTCCCACATCATTGCCTTTGTGCCATGCAATGTTGTGAAGAGCATATTGACCCAGCCGAACCCGGAAGAGAAGAGAGCTAAGTGGGTTGCTATACTCCTAGAGTATGACATAGAAATCAATCCCACGAAGCTGGTCAAAGGGAAGGGATTGGCTAAGATGATGACTGACTCTCATTGCGATTCTCTGCAACTAAATTTTCTTGCATGTCAGTTTGGTCCAGAGGAAGCCGAGGTGCAAGTGAAGTCGGCCTTCTCTACATCCCCTTGGTACACTGACATTGTTTTTATATTGCAAAATTTACAACCCCCTGCTAGTCTAAGAAAAACCCGAGCTAGATCCATCAAGCTAAAAGCTACAAAATTTTGCATCATAGAACAGTACCTCTACTGGAAGGACCTTGGGGGGATATTGTTGAATTGTCTTTTGGAGGACGAATCTCGACACATGGTAAAGGAGTTTCATGAAGGGGACTGTGGGGGTCATCATTCCTATAAAGTCATCGCAAACAAGATCCTGAGGGTGAGATTTTATTGGCCTTCATTGTTCTCAGATGTTTACAAGGAAACCATGAAGTGTTACCAATGTCAGATCTTTGAAGGAAGAAGAAAGGTGGTGTCTCTCCCTCTCAACCCCATATCGGTGGAAGCTCCATTCCAACAGTGGGGGTTGGACTTTATCAGTGAGATAAAGTTGAACTCCTCTAGACAGTATAAGTGAATCCTAACTGCCACAGATTACTTCACAAAATGGATCAAGGCTATACCCTCTCGGAGGGCTACAAAAGAGGTGATAATGGATTTCATATAAAACAATATCCTGGCGAGGTTCGGCTGCCCGAAGAGAATCGTGATTGACAATACCCCTGCATTTAAATCTAAGAAGATGATAAACTTTTGCCATAAATACCATATAAGCCTGAATCACTCCACTACTTATTACCCACAGGGGAACGGATTGGTTGAATCTTCTAATAAGAACCTAGTAAGTATTATTAAGAAGTTATTAGAAGATAACAAGAAAGCTTGGCACACCAAGTTGAAGTATGCCTTATGGGCCGACAAAATCAGTACCAAGAGAGCTATCGGCATGTCACCGTTCCAGTTATTTTATGGAACCGAAGTAATTTTCCCTGCCTCTCTGGGCGTCCCAGTCATGAAATTACTACAAGATCCATTAGATGAGCCAAATCCCATTCAAAGAAGAATCAACCAGATAATTGAGCTTAGTGAAGTGAGGGATAAGGCTTATGATAAGGTTCAAGTGCACCAGGAGAAGATGAAGAATACCTTCGACAGAAGAATAAAGGAAGATTTTTTCCAAATTAGTGACTTGGTGCTAAAATGGGATGCCCCCCATGAAGATAAAGGGAAACATGGGAAGTTCAACCATTTATGGGTAGGTCCTTACCTCATTGCTGCTCACAGAGGAGACAACGCCTTCGTTTTAGAGTATCCAGATGGGACACAGTATGAAGGGGGCACAGTGAATGGGAGGTTCTTGAAACATTACTTGGAATAAGGGGACTAAGGCCCATCTATCATAGTGTAAATATGTTTCATTTTTCAATCAGTACTAGTGGTGAATCGGAAGATTTGAAGCCCGCGGAGAAGGCCCTAATATCAGAAGAGGTGACTATCCTTTAAATTTTGCTTTCTTATTTTAGACAGTTAGGTTATATGAGGTTTTCAATGGTTTTGGCACTGGGTCTACGGGGGTTTCTTTACTACCTCATTGGGAGGATAGCATCCCTCGTGGTGCCGGTTGTTAACACCCAATTAAATTTTGGGCATAGGTGTTCCTTGCGTTCTTTGGCTATGTCGAGGAGTAGTGAATAGACAACAAAAGGGAGTTGATGGCATGTGCAAGGTGACACTCAGTAGCAGGATTGTCTGAAGTGCAAGAAAATTAGGCTAAAGGGAAGTGTTGGATGCGTTAAAGAGGGTTCCCAATCGACAACTGAAAACACCCGAGAGGCAAATCAATGGTGTCACATATTTTCGTACAGCGAAATCTCCCGACCAAAATCCACTCCCCAACCTTGCGAAATGAGTTAAAGATCAGGCGCATCGGACGATCAAGATTGGAGCCCGAGAAGATCTATGGCGGTGATCCATTTCACATCCCAAACTTATGAGTAAGATGCAAATATGCATTGCGAAAAGCAGTATAGGCCGTTTTGATCAATGGTGCTAGTACAAGCAAAGGTAGATCGACGGCTATAATTCATTTCACAATCTGGAGTGGCACAAGAGGAAACAAAACTCCACTGCACGAAAAGGGGTGGGGTTCGCTTAAATCGATGGTTGTGGAGGAAGAGGGTCCTGATCTGTGGCCTAGTAGCCTGCACACAGAATAAAAAAATGTGCAGAAACAGGAGCCCCACAAATATACGGTCTGAGAACGCAGAGGGTGAATCCCAGTGCATGCCAACCGGGACATACGTGAGAGCTATGATGTGTAAAAAGCTATAAAAGGCCCACACAAAGTTGCAAATATTTGTTTTTTCTGAAACCTCGAAGCTGTCAAATACCTAAATCACATCCAAAGTGCCAACCCGGATCAGCTAGGGGACCACGCTATGGAGCAAGGTAGGCCCTTGACACTCTTTCAGTATTAGTTGGAAATTGTCTCAATGGAAGTAATGGGGGTAAGAGATGATATAGAACCACAAGTATCAGGTCAGAATATAGAAGAACGTCTATTTGATGCAAACTCTGAGGTTTACGATACTTTCCTGGTGGGGGAAACTATTGAAGCCGCCAGGGGAAAATTGGAATTTCGTAAGAACCAAGGTATGGATACCTGTGGTGTTTTTAAGTCTTTCTTTCATATTTTCTCTATCGATCAAACCCCTCAGTGCCTTAAAATTTGTCAAGTGGTGTGTAGCGAATTTCTCTGTCACCAAAGGAGTTATCATGAATAAGTCCAAGTCCAAAATTCTCTGCCCTATCAAAGCCTCTGCCATCTGCAAAACCTTGGATATCCCTGACGAATTCTCCCATCAGACCCAGGACTATCGAGAAGAAGACATTATTTGTTGCTTTAGAGAGTCTCTTGCTGAAAGTAAAGAAGCCTTCCTGAAAGCCTGTTCTAAACCTGATAGTGAACCCATCAACCTATCTTACCCTATTGACCTTGGCCAGTTCAACAAAGAGACTCAGTGGTGTATAACCCTGACCAATCAGTTCTTAGGTTTAGATACCGATGCATACATCCTAGAGTCATTGCTAAGTCTTTTATTCGTCTTAGATACTTGCCCGGGAAAACCTGAATTGCGCGGACAGTCAGGTCAGTCTTGTCACCTTAAGTTTGATGAGTTCTTAGCCGAGAACATTTGTTCTTAGTTAACGAACTTCCATGATGCCAAAACGTTTAGGTTCCAGTCCTTTCTGCTGAGGATGTTCATAGCCCACAATGATGAAGACATGCAACTACTAGAATTGGCAGTCACTACTGAAATGGCCACTAATTACAGTAAATTCATGAACTAGTTGATGGCTGAAATATATGAAGTCTTTTTCTAGGAAAGACTACCTAGGGTGTTCCCTAAAATGAGACAAATGCTGCAATTGTCAAAAGGTAGGAGGATACGAGACTGGTTCCTATCGGATTTTGGGACAACCATAAGACTGTACGGTTTCGTACATTTGCCATACATCCTGCTAGCTTTCTTGACCCCCAGAATCTTCTATTTGGATTTAATCCGGCAAAAACTCATGGTCGAAGAAGAACACTTCCTGAACTTCAAGAAGTGTTCGAATTTGGTCCTTCCTTGGAAATTAGGACCATATATAGTCAGAAACATGGTAGAGAAAGTGCTGAAGAAAAATGTCGAGAACTGACCCAACAAAATGGTAAGTTGAGCCAGCAAGTGATCGGCAAGCTTGCACTACAAGGCACGAAGCATCTGATATGGGACTGGATTATCATGGAATCCAACATGTTCCAACCCTATCTCAATGTTATTACAGACTTGGGGTTGGCTGTTGAGGAAACCAAAAAACAAGTCCAGGAAGTAGGAGCTGAAGTGAACAAAAGACCTTTGGAGATTGTTGAAAGGGCCATAACCTATCTAAGCTCCTTGTTAGATAAAGCCTCTAATAGTCTCTGTCTTCAAAACTAGGTCGTTTTTATCTCTGGATCCCGAAGGGTGATAACTAAACATAGGATGATGGAGACCATGCAGGCCCGAATAGATGGCACTAACCAAAAACTCCGAAAGATCCTCAAGATGTTCAAGACATTGGCGAATAGAGGACTTCCCTTTTTCTGGGAAGAGAGAGGTCCTTTACTATCTCAGAAGGATTATAAGGATTGCCTATTAGACTGCTGGTCAAACCACAGAAAATTCAGAGATATGGAACAAGCGTTATCCGGGAAGGTTGTCTTTGACAAATTGGCCAATGATTTCGAGTTATGGTTTGACTTTAAAGCCACGCGATCCAAGGCCCTATGAATTCATACTCGGAAGAAATGGAGCTCTGGGCATAAGCTTATGACATGGTAGCTGTGCCACTCCTTTGTCCTGATACATGGAAAACCATCCGCCACTTTGGGTCCGTTCAGCTCACACCACCCCAGTAGGAATAGTGGTGACAGTGCCACGAAAGTTTTTCCAAGTGTCACATGCTCGCCCTAACAGTTTCTTCTCTCAGAGGGGTCAGTACAGTCAGCATCATCCAGGTGGGAGTATGGGACACTCTTTTGCTTCTTCATCCCACGCTCCGTATATCATTGTTTGGACATTTCATACAAGACGCAGCCGATATGACACATAAGAAGTTGTTAGAACACGTCCTTTATTGTAACTAATTTTGATTCCCAAATGTTGGTTTGGGAAAGATAGAAAGGCTATAAATATACCTCTTGAAAAGGGAGAAGGGGTTGAAACCATTGTAATATTTTGTTGTGTATATTTTTCAAGAAAGTTCTAATATAATCGCAGAGCCGAGATCGGCATTTTTCACACAGGGATTCCTGTGTTGTTCGCACTTTCAGTATGTTATTTCTTTTCTTATGTGAATGTTATTCCAGTTTTCCTTTCCATTCTGTTTTCTTTCATATATGAGACTTAGGGTATAACAACTCGGAATTCATACTTGCTATGCTCCATTTGTTGTTTCAAGTATTCACCAAAGTTTCTTCCAAAGTTAATGTAGAATTCATTTCTCACAATGCTCTGCATTAATGGTTTGTTCATGTTCCTCCTTTTCACCAGACAAATATGAATCGACTGTGATCAAATTGCTACCTTGCCCTTGTGATGAAAACGTTTGCATTTAAGTTCTAATTATTTTGTTGTATATCTTGACTCCATCACCCAATGATGTTGTGTTTTGTTTCAACCAATTCCATAAGCAATTCATAGTTTCCATTTGTATATATATATCTGGAACTGTCATACATTTAGTGAGAGATCCCTCTCAGAAGAGCAGAAGGCCAGTTCTCTCTTCAAAAGTGGTTTTGTTGTTACCCGGAGGTGGGCCTTTCCACAACCTTGGGCTCATTTTTGGTGCTAACAGAGTGAAAAATAAAGGAGGCCCTACACGCTCTCCATATAAACTCTACATTGATGACAAATCTTTTTTGGAAGTTGGAGGATAAATCTTCCATTGAATACATGGAGAATTTTGAGAAGGATCAGAGTGTTCTTTCACTTAACCCTACCACCAGTGATGTAGAAAAACAATCCAGAGGGATGAGAAACACTCTGGACATGGTTGAAAGAGTTCCTATTGAAAGGTGCTCAAATTTCACCAAGACATATACTAAGGGATTCCCGTCTCTCTATGTTGGTGACATAGAGATTTTACTTGAAGAAAAGGTTCCAATAACAACTTCCACTTCAGCGCTAGAGTTCCATGAAGTTGATCCCAAAGAGAGGGGAGAAGAAGAGGTTCATATGCAAGAACCTCATTTTATTGCAGGGTCACTGAAGATGAGTGAGTGCAAAATCAAATAGGCCATACAAACTCTCCATAGAATCTCTACTTTGATCAAAAATATCTATTGTAAGTTGGAGTAGAAATCTTCCATTGAAGACATGGAGAAGTTTCAGAAGGCTTTGACAAGCACCAAAGGTAATTTTTTGCAGTTGCTTTTTGATAGAGATAGTCTGCTTGAGCTTATGGAGTTATTGTATGGAGAATCCTTGAAGTATGAATAAGAGATATGCAATATCACACAAGAATTATTGACCACCCAGTATTCCTTGAAAATCACTCAAGGTGAACTCCAAGAGTACAAGATGGAGATAGAGCAACTTCATGAAAAGTATCAAATATCTCACCTACACTCCTACACACCATTCAGCCATATTCACAAGGTTGATTCCAGTCTTGAACATATGGAAGAATCTCATGAGATGGTGGATCATGAGATGCACTTGGTTTTGCATGTGCTTGAGAATTGTGCAAACAAGCCTGATCAGAACCAAGCACTTGACCTTTTCCAAAGAAAACTAGAGTTGTCTTCTGAAGAGAGCCTCTTCTCCATGGAAGAGACAGATGAGCTCACCTTAGTTGGATCATCCATTGAGGAAGAAGAGGAAGACATAAATTGGGTGGATAAGTATTGCAGAGATCAGGTTCACAGTTCTACCCACACTTCTATTTCAGCCTCATGAAGTGAGAATGAAAATTGGGAGAGGGAATCTTCCTTGTTGGTGCAACAGGAAGAGTCAGAAGCTTTCCTAGAGGTTCATGATGACATATTGAATTTACCATCACCCTCCCATCAGTGACATAGGCACATCTTGTTGTAACTTGATGACATTCAACCACATGTGGATTGGGTGGAAGATTACATGTTACACATGGATTCTTCTTGGAGAAAATGTTTTGCACATGATCAGTGGAAGGAAGATAAGTAAGAAAACTACCAAGAGAAGTTGTTGAGGAAAATATCTTGCATAAGGTGGTCTCTATGGAGGAAATCCACATAGCCAGATAGACACTTGCATCCTTTAACTAGTGGCAGATATTTGAGCCTTTGGAAGTGTTCACATGGACCTTTTTCTAGGAGTGTCAGTACTTTCTCAGGTTGGATGAGGGGACACTTATTTGTATTTCTTGCTTGCATTCTTGGAAAAAATTGTGATACATCATCGTATTGTCACGAATTTAGGAATCTATGGTTGTGGGAGGATGCCCATAATTGTCTTATGACATGGGAATCACACCAATGTCATTGCAACAACATCATTGTGAGATTCAATGTTGATGTGCATCAAGCACATAAAGAAATTTATGTTGGGTGGGGAAATCTCACATATTTCCAATTTTGCATTGACAATTTCTAATTTTCAGGGAAATGGTATGATTTCAACATCATGAATCTCATTTCTTGTGATGATAAAATTTTATTGTGGATACTTACAGTTGAGGAAACAGGATCCAAGAATATTTTTGTCTGATAAGTTGTGTTGGAAGCCATTCTCACTTAAGGGGTTTTAATGCAAGCAATGGGACCCTAACATTGCTTGTTTTTAGATAAAATTTACATGTTGGCTTGATGGAGCAAGTAAACTTTTTTTCCACATGAGTTCATGCTCTAGTTCTCCTACATGGTGGACAAATTTGCAGCACTCTGTCATGCTTCTACTTGAGGATAAGCATATTTGGGAGGGGAGGACTGTCATGTCCCCATATTTCTGGACATAAAAGTGTTGACCATGCCCAACACCATGGGGGGTCAAAGAGGCATTAATTGCCTCACCTATGGAATTTTGTCCAAATATTATTTATGAGGATTATACTTAGTTTAATTTTTATTATTATAAATTAATTATTGTGCAAATAACATTTGGAATTGATCTTTCCATCTCAAGCACAATAAGCAAGCCAACTTGCCAAGGAGGGAGATTAAGAAAGTGGAAACTCTATGAAAAAAGTAGTCATAGAGAAAAGGGAAAGTGCCCAAAAGCTATGACAAAAGTTTTCATAATAAAAAGAGGAAACAATTGACAAAGGAGGGTATATTTCCCTTTTGGAGACTTAGAAACGCTATCATAGGAAAAGCAATAAACTTTTGACAAAGGAGGGTGCAGTTTCCTTTTGGAGACTCAGTCACAAAAGTAGGGGAAAGCAAAAAATATGTCATAGATAAAATTAGCAAATATTGGCTTAAAAAGTTCCCAGATTATAAGTTTGATAAATGACATGGACAAGGAAACAACTCACAAGGGTCCCTACTTGCTAATTACTCAAGGAGGGTGCATATGTGGCTAGGGTTAGGGTTCTATGAGGATGAATTGCTCTCACAGGTTACCTACCTACTCAAAAAGTCACCATAAGAGTATAAAAATACAAGTATAGATTTTTTACTCAGCTTCTATTATGATTCATTCATGTTTATGTGAATTATTTCTTCAGCTAAGTGTTGTGCCTCAGTCATTGGGAGATGTGCCCCAATTCCTTCCTTCTCCATTATTCTTCCCCCCATTCTTTTCTCATTGCAGGTGTGGAGCGCATGATTTTCAAATCATAATGATCAGATCATTAAATTATTTCAGCCATCATATTCAGTAAATTTGAGCTCCAGTGAATCCCAAGCTTCACCTATGCTCTCATCCCTTCCGTTGTCAAGTTTTGGGCCTCCTACCCAAACTTTTGAGTCCTCTTGTGGAGTGGTCAGTAAATATATTTATTTATGATGTGTATCAGCTTATAAAAAAAATTTAATATCTCTTTCATATGGTAATATTACTGTCTAATCAGCTCACATAATTAGTTTTCCTTGTATGAGCTTAATTTTCCATGAAAGTGAGGGATTTGATCAGTCTAGTGCAAGAATAATTGAGTAATGGCCATGAGCTTGATTTTGAGTGGTGAATATGTTTATATAATATGTATTCATCTATTTCCATTTCATTTCTCAGGTCTGATATGTTTATGTTACAAATTTCATGCTAAATTGTACACCCTAGCTAGATCACTAGATAAATTTGACTAGTCTAGTTGTTTCTTCAATTCTGGTAGTTATATTCAGTCCATTTCGATTATTCCAGTTGATGTGTGTCACTGAAAGACCCATATATCCATACATAATCTCATATTGAAAATTCATTGAGGTCGTACTATGTTTTGGTAGCCTCCATTGTGTACGAGTTCCCTAGGCCAAAATTGCCAAAAATTGCCAATTCACTCCTGAACTCCCTAATATGATATAGAACCATTCTGGATTATCCAAAACATTATTTTATGATATATAAATTTCATAAAACATCTATGTTCCTTTCCCCAAGCCCCTGGTTGAAAGGACTGAATAATTCTTCCTAGTTTCACGGTTGGGTGACCCAGAAGCGGGGGATTAAGTTTCCACATAGCAGAATATGAAAATTGAATGGTCCCTGATATAAATGTGTTAGGGAATATGAATTCAATTTTCTGAAACTTAATTTGGTTTCTTCCCTCTACATGTTTCCATACTTATGAATTTCTCAGGAAAATACCTCATTTTCCCAGTATAAACTTTTACTGAGTGTTTGCAAGTGTCTTGTTGGAAATTTTAATTAAGTTTGCATAAATATTAGTGATCTGATATGAGTATCAGACCTCAAAAAATTATAGTGGTAGAAGAGCTTTGAGTTCATGTTAAATAATCCCTTTCAGTTTGAGTCTTTCCAGTCAAAACTAGGAATTTCCTAGACCCTAGTTTGACATTTTTTTGTACCAAGTCTTTGTTTGGAGTTAGTATCTCTAAGATATGATCTGGGGATATTACAGTAGTAATGAATCATAATCACATTGGTATTTGAGAGAGGATATTTTATCAATAAAAATATTCCACGTGTCCATTTTTGGGCCAATGGATCCTCGAGGCAGTTTTAAAGTATGGGCATATTTCCAATTTACTTTTATTATCATTCATTGATATACAAGGCCTACCTTTGATCTGCTTGGTCACTATATTGTACATCCTTGCATTTCATCTATGCACTAGGCATATCGATTAGTAATCTCCCGGATCTCCTTATGATGCACTCAATAATTATTTAGCACCTAATCAATTTAGTGTTGGGTCACCAACCTTGGTCTTGTGTTTCTTTTATATTTGGGAACTCAGTCTCTTTCTTCTTAGCCTATGGTTCCCCTATTTTCATCACCACACTGTGTTCTCCTCTTATTTCTCTAAGTTCCCTTTTGACTTATGAAGTTTTATGCCAAGCTATCGAGGGCTTGAGACAAGTATTTCAACGCTTTGAAAACCCTTTGTGGCTTATGAGACTTGAAACATTTGCATTGATAATAGACTGTATTAAAAAGGAGACATGGACATACCAAATATCTTGATAATACAAAGCTTATGATCTTGGATCCTAACTTGTATTTCTTTCCTCTACTCTTCCAGCAACTAGAGGGAGAGATTCTATCTATATAGACTCTCTCTCTCTCTCTCTCTCTCTCTCTCTCTCTCTCTCTATATATATATATATATATATATATATATATATATATATATATATTGGCCCTAGGAAAAGATAGCATAATTTGTTTGGAAAAATGAATATTTCGGTCGTAAGACAAGCAAAGACTGCAACGGAAAAGGCTATGAAAAAAGAGGAGAGAAGAGAAAGTCAAAACTAGGAGTTCGAACTATTTTTGATAAAAGTTAGTTAGACTAATAGTCTATTTTATAAATAAAGTATGATTGTCAATTGGTCTAATAGCACCTATATTAATGTAATGGGATGTTTTGAGCTTATAGAAACAACTTGTCGACTGAAGATTAAAAACTTGTTGACGGGTAAAACAAGAATTATAAAAGGTGTATAAGGTTGATCCAAGCTTTGTGCAGATGACCAAACCAAGAGAAGGAAGGGAAAAGGGAGAGCTAGGAAGACATCAGAGCATGAGAGAGACAAAACATCATCTATTATAAAGAATATACTGAGAGAGGTATGCAAGTTACATGCACAAACCGAAGGCATTTAAACATTACTCATGCCAGATGAAGAGAACCTTTGTGGTTTTTTCTCGTATGGGTTTCCACGTTAAATATGTGTCTTTGTGTCGGTGATATTTGTGTTTGTTGTGAATGAGATTTTATGATTTTTTCAAACATATAATGGTATAATAGTGTGGAATGTTTATTAATATGTGTTAGAATCTATACATATTACATGGTGTTTGTGTGTGTCGACAAAACAACATGCTTTATTCACCGATGTATATATGACATCGAAAGTCCATTCCTTGGTTTGAGTCGAGTGGCATGATGATGTTGTGATAAGGATGATACCCTCCCATAACTATGGAAACCTAGTTCTAGAAATCCCCGTAGATATCTTGGGTGAGACCTCACTTGTGTCATGGGTGTTTTCGACAAATTTATACTTTGTCGATTTGATGTCTTGGGATTTGTTAACAGACACAAAAGTCTGAACTCGGGTCGGTAAAAAAGATGCCAACAAATGGTTATGTTATCAGGACAATGGACATAGAAGGTAGTAAGTTGAAATATTTCTTTAAAACTTGTTTAGCATTGATAAAAGATAATGATGTTGTGGTAGAACTATCAGCTTTAGTCAAATAACCTTGAACAAGTGTGCTCCCATAAAATAAATTTAACCACATTGGTAAAATACTAAAAACTGGTCGTGAGCTAAGGATGAATGCCCAGCTAGTTGACTATGACATGGACTATATAATTTTGGAATTGGGGTCAGATGTTAACGTTTTCACCATGCATAGATGGGAAAGTATGGGAAACTCAAGACTTGTATGGTCTCATGTTCAGCTAACATTAGAAAACCAATTGAAAGTTCTAATTTCTTTTTGAGATCAAGGCCTTCAATTTAGAAAAAATTTCACATACTTCTGATTTCTTTTTGAGAAAGAAAACCCATGTATACCTTGAAAAATCATCAATAAAGGTAAGGAGGTACCTTGATCCATTCATGGATGTGACAGGCATAGGACCACTGATATCAGAATGTATCAGCCCCAATATGCTTGTAGCTCGGTTTTCCTTCCCCCGATCGAACTTGTGCTCAGGGTGTTTTCCAATCACACAGCCCTTGCAGACTCCTGTGGTTGCCTTGATTACTGGGAGGCCTTCAACAATGGATTTTTTCTATAATTGCTACAAATATTTGAAATTAAGATGGCCAAACCTCTCATGCCACAACCTACTAACCTCATTTCCATGAGTTAGCAGAGCGGTGGGCTTTGCATCCGCAACAAAGTGAGAGAACTCATAGGCTTTTGCATGATGGTTTGCAAGGCCTGTAGAAATGAGTTTCCCGGATGCAATTTATGTTATCTCAGCATCATTTGGGCTGAAAGAGACTCTCTTAGGAATTCTTGTAAGTGTCATCTGATAGACACTAAGGAGATTTGTTGCTAGAGATGGTACATACAAAAAATTAGAAAAAAAAACATTTCCTAGATCTACAGTACCTTGTCCTTCGGAAATGATGGTGGAGTCATCTCCCATGTGGATGGGGATGGATTTGCTGATCTCCAAGGATGAAAAGGAGTATTTTTCAGCCATCATATGATTCAAATCTCTAGATTCAATCAGCAATGCTTTGGACTTTGAAGTGCTTGCCATGAGGGCATGACCTTTCTCATGATGTGGTTCCCGATCTTGGTGATCTCTCCTCCGAAAGCTCTCTGGAAGATTGATGTGATTCCTCTCAAGGAGAGAGGTTTCTTCATCAATATTTTTATTCATGCAGGCATGTTCAGGGTGAAAAACCTTCCCACAGTAAGAACACCTGACTTTTTCTTTCCCATTGTGCCCTTTTCCTTTGTTCTTCCTTGAGCCGGAAGATTCATCATGCTGCTGATTTTCAACTCTAGGCTTGGGAGCATCAAATTTAGTTTTCTAATTTTTCTGCTGCTTTCCTTTACCCTTCAGATCTTTGGGACCCAAGACATGGAGAGCTTGATCACGGGAAGATCGGATGATCCCCATCTGGACAAGCTTGTGATGTTCATTAGTTAGGGACTCAATGAAGGCATTGAGTGTAGGCATCTTCCATTCGGGGGTTGTGAGCTTCCCCACACAGAATGTAGAAACAAAAACTGAATAATCAGCCCCAAGTTTGGAGAGGATGGAAAGGATGAGCTGATCATCCTCCTTCTCCACCTTGCATTGCTTCAAGAGTAAAACAGTATGCTTGAACTTTGTAAAGAAATCATTCAGAATCTCGAAATTGGAAGGTTGGAGAGACATGAGTTCATTTTCGAGTTGGTAAACTCTCAAGTCATCATGCTTTCTGTATAGAGATTCCAATTTGTCCCATATTTCTTTCGGTGTCTTCAGATCCATAAGATGGAAAAGAAGGTCTTCGGAAATAGAGAGGCACAAGAAACCAAAGGCTTCATCCTTTTTGTTCAAGAATCTTGATTTTTCTATGGCGGATCTAGGCTCAACTTCAGTGTCCATGGCGACTCTATGGAGTAATTTGGAGCGCAATTGAATCTCCATTTTATTTTTCCATGAGTGGAAATTGTATGGATTCAAGAGATCTACTGAGGAGGCCATCTGGATGTGCTGTAGCGAATGCTTCACCTATAGAAACCTGAAAATCAAAACAAAAAGGGAAAAATAAGGTCAGACAGCCTGCACATTCTAAGCTTTCATCACACCCAGCATAGTCAATCAAGCAAGCTTGATCTACAAGTTCTTTACTTGGGATATTGAGTGGTAAGCCTTGGCTTCTGGTGCAGTGCTGGATTTTTGAGCTATTGCTCAAATTTCATGGAGAAATCTATCAAAAATCTTGTTTTTGAGAGATAGATCTTTGATCCCCCGTATGCTCTGATACCATATTAATATTGCATATTGATCTAGGAACAAAGCATCAATCTCATCAAAGAATAATCAACAAATAACTCATGAAATGGTGTTAAACGGAACCAAAATGGTTTCCTCTGTGTATATTCAAAAAACAATGAATGGTTGCAATATAACAATGTCAAGCAATAGCTTGAATCCATGAGGAATTCAAATACCTAAGGAGGAAATTCAAAATCAATGAGTGAGTCTAGCTTAACTGACTCTCAACCATAGGTTCACACTCAGTTAACCAATTGACCAAAACCCTAATGGACTCACTAAACCCTAAATAAATTCAGAGTGCAATAAATGACCAAATCTCAACTGAAGGAGATCAAACATATGTCATAGCAAGCCAACCATCAAGTGCTAGTGCTCCATGACTTCAATGAACCTCGATGAGGTTAACTAAAGCTGAACTGATCATCAAAAGTTGGTGGAGGCACCCTGTTGACTCCAAATCATTAAATAATAATAAATAATCATTAAATAATATATTTAATGAGAGGAGGCGCCTTAACTGACTGGTTGAACTGATTGTAACCACCAGTTAGCAATTAGGTGCATTAATATCACTTAGATCACCCCCGGAGTGCTCCAGTTAGCCTCCTTGACTGTAGGTAGGTGTGGGTGTTACTGGATGATGGAAATTAATGCTCCACTGATGTCAATTAATGTCAATTATACTTAAGATAGTTGTTTAACTAGGCCAATTTGACCAAAAGAGTGTGTATGGTGGTAAATGTCTCCAACACTTATTCCATAATTCTAGGATCTGTTCCCCACAAAATTTTCAGAAATGAAGGGAATTGTTGGTGATCTTGGATAATTGAATATTCCCCTAAAGCCCAATGCTAAACCTATCAAACAGTGCCCATATAGACTCAATCCAAGATATAAAGAAAAAATAAATATATAGTTAGACATAATGTTAGATGCATGCATTAAAGAACCTATCAAGGAATATGAATGGATTAGCTCTATGTTGGCGCAAGACAAGAAAATGGTGAATTTTATATCTATGTCGACCTGAGGAAGCTAAATCATGCCTACTTGCATGACCCATTTCCGACACCATTTACAGATGAAGTGTTGGAGAGCGTCAAAGGACAAGGATTATATTTGCTTATTGATGGATTCTATGATTACCATCAGATAAGGATTGCAAAGGAAGAACAAAACAAAATGACCTTTATGACAGAATGGGGATACTTCCAGTACATGGTAATTCCATTTGGTCTCAAGAATGCTCATGTTATTTTTCTACAATAGTCGTAATTTATTTTAAATACTTCATCCATAAATTTCTTGAAGTATACTTTGATGACTAGATGGTATATGGGATAGTAAAAGATCACATTGAGAACCTTAGAATGATGCTCGACCAGTATAGACAGTTCCATATTTATCTTAATTTCAAGACGTTCATTTTGTGTGCCCTTTTTGGCATCTTGCTGGGTCATGTGGTTTATCGAGAAGGAATATTGATGGACCCTACCACGATTCTGATTATTTTCAACCTACCGCCACCCTCGACAGTCAAATAGTTGAGAACTACTATGGGACATATGGGGGGGCATTATAGAAAATTTATCAGAGGATATGCATAGGTTGCAACTCCTATAGAAAAATCGTTGAAGACAGATTCCAAGTTTCAATGGAATGAGCAATGTCAAGAGAGTTTGTATGTTCTTAAAAATAAGATGGTTACAACACCCATATTGGTATTTCCAGAAAGGAAAAAGGAATTTCATGTACATCTCGATAAGTTGGCTGTCGTGCTTGGCGTTGCACTTGGACATCCAGATAAGGGTTCTATTTATAACTCTATTTCATTTTCCAGTAGAAAACTATCAATGGAGGAAAATAACTATACCCCTACCGAAAGAGAAGGACTTGTTATGGTATATGCTCTCCAAACTTTTTGACATTATTTGTTGGGAGGGCACTTCAAGTTGTATACATATCATTATGTATTGAATTATTTGATCAATAAGATAGTGTTGGGGGGGAGATCTGTCGTTGGATTTTCCTATTCCAAGATTTTGACTTTGATATTATTGTCAAACTAGGTTGACTAAATTCAATATTGGACCATTTATCGAGGTTAGAAAGTGGAGAAGAGCTTGTCAATCTTGATAATAATATTCCTGGCGCATAGTGGTTTGCAGTTAATATGATTGATGATCACTATAGATATATTGTAAATCTATTAACTACCGAATATGCACTAGAAGGATTTAATACAACACGGAAGAAGTAATTAATTGTTAAAGATGCAGTTTTCTAGCTGATAGTGGTGAAATTATATAAGATGGGACCAGTCGAAATACTTTTTTGTTGTGTTATGGAACATGAGCGACCAATGGTATTGAATGAAGCACATGATGGTGTCATAGGAGGTCACTATGCAGGAAAAGTGACAGTGCTCAAGCTATTACAGGAAGGATTATGGTGGCCTAATATGCATGCAGATGCTAGAGATTATTGTCATAGATGCGATGTTTGTCAAATAAATGGAAAACCCTCGTAGAGAGATGAGATTCTGTTGGTACCATAGGTGACTCTACAAGAATTTGATAAATGGATGGTTGAATTTATAGATCCCATTAATCTACCGAGAAAACAAATGGGTGCACGTTATATAATCACTGCAACAAACTACTTAACTATATGGGATGAAGTAGAACCAATAAAGGATTGCACTGCTGTGATTGCTACAATATTTTTATTTGACCATGTTGTGACCCGATTTGGATGTCCACAAATTTCAGTAAGAAATAAAGGTACACATTTTGTAAATTACTTGATTGAAAAATTAACTATGGAATTTCATATTTAGCACCAAAAGAAAACAACATATCACCTACAAGCAGATGGTGTTGTCAAAGCATTCAATAAGATCTTGGAGAATCCATTGACAAAAATATCTAATGTTCAGAGGGATGATTGGGATCAAAATATGCTTGTGATATTATGGGATTATCACACAACATGCAAAAAGTTGACAAGACAAACTCCATTTAGATTTCTTTATGGACAATAAGTTGTTATGCCACTAGAATATATTGTACCCAACTTCAGGATAGTTGCGATTACTGAGATGAAAATTGTTGGTGTTGTAGAAGAAATATTGTTGCAGCTGGTACAGTTGGAAAAAGATTGATTTGTCGCAGGATATCATCAGCGTGTCAAGAAGGAGAGATATAAATATTGGCATGCATGTCAAATTAATTTTAAGTAGTTCCATATTGGAGATCTTGTCCTCCTATATGACAGTAAATTTTTGAAACATCATGTCAAGTTTCAAACACATTAGTTGAGACCATATGTTTTCATTCGTATCACTGAAGGAGATGGAGTCCAGTTATAGAAGTTATATGGTACACCCTTCAAGGGGTTGGTAAATGGAAGTCGGTTAAAGCCTTATCAGGATAGTCGCACTTTGGTTGATTGAGAAAAAGGAAGGTAAAAAAAAGTCACAATTTATGATGTTGTTGCAAGTGTAGAATGTTGCCATGGACTATATGTCTATCACAAGAGAATTGATGTCGCAATAAAACTGTTGTTGCATGATTAAATTTTGTCACAAATGACAATAGGGTAACAGTTAATTAAAGGTATTGGGATATTTCAGTGGCATGATTTTTTATTACATATTCCATTAATGCACAATAACTACCTTTTGTCCTGACAAGTGAACTGATGGTTTGATTAGAAATTTTTATTCAAATGAATGGAAAGATTGGTACATGTGATAGAATTAGCCACCACCTTATCCATTTATTGCATACCTACATCAGAGAATAACTTCTTGCATTTGTAAACCTATTTCATATTTGCATCGAAGTTGTTCATTCATTTGCAACCAACTGATTAACTTATTGATCCAAACTATATGTCTGGAAATACTTTAAAGCCAAATCCATCTGATTGTTTTGGAAATACTTGTGTCAAGCACCAGTATTTTTCCTCTCCCCATGCCTATTATTGAATAGGATATAGAAGTTATCTCATTACTGGCGCTAGAATACCCATCAAGAAAAAAATAGAATGGCAACAAAATGACTAATCAACAAAGAAAAGACTCTCTCCAGGATGCCGAAGCATCAAGATCTAGGTTGAAAACCATTTTTCCTGGATATATTCTACAAAGGACAGATGAGGCACCTCATGTCAGTGTTAGTAAGAACGATAAATATTCACTAGTGAAGACAACCATCCTAAAAGGATTACATGCAATGACAGACATTTTGTTGAATTTGAAGAAGATGGGATTCGTAGACCATGATATATGAAAGTTCCCTGAACTCGACATGTCACGATACATAACCACTATGCAAGAGACTAAAGATGGACCTATTCACTTGGTTCCAGTGGAGTGGGAAACAAGACTGTAAAATTATTATCAAGTAAAATTCTAAAGAGGATGCAACCAAATCAGTGTATCGTTGGAATAATTTCTACGATAGAGTAGTGTGCTACATGTATCTAGATGAACTGGTTGACCTACATGTTGAATGGATTGCTAGCAGATGCCACTGATGCTCAAGATAAAGTAGTCCTTTTAACTATTCATGGATTTTAATTTTGGTATCATTTTTCACATGGGATGATCTACTGCACTACCAGGGGGTGGACGTTCATGTGCCATGTCGAGGGGAATGATACCAGAAGTTGAGGTATGATAAGGAAAATCTACGCCAACATATGGATAACAATGTTGAATTTTACTTACATGGTGATGCACTGAGGTATCACATTGAGAAGCAGGAAAGGATTTTTGTGGATATTGTCTAGCAGTTCCACCACATTGTTACATTTTCGGTCGAGGCTCTCTACATATTCCTACAGCCACGACAAGAACCTGAAAATCAATGGATGGCTACTCAGTTTCAGCTATCGGCTGAAGATATTAAAATAATTATTTGGGACTGGCCCAAAGAGTGGAGACAACCTGTCACTAATGATAAAATGTCTGTTGAAATTGAGCCACGACAGGATGGCACATCAGGAAATCAAGGCGGAGATCGAAAAGGAGAATAAATCCCATGAAGACCTCCCTATGATAGTGTTATAGCATCTTTTTGTTTTCTATTTTTGAACCATTTTCTTGTCTTAAAAATATGATTTTTCTTATTGTTTTAAAGTTTTGACCTTGGTTTCTTTTAAAATATTTTGATTTTAGGCTTATGTTTATAGTTGATTTAATAGGTTTTCTTTTTAATTATGGCTTTACTAAATTAATTTCATGGTTTTTATGGGCTTATAGGATGTATATATTTCTAAAAGGTTCTAAAGAAATATAATAAGGCCTTATTTAAAGTTATTTACCAAAAAATAACACTTTGTTTGGAGTTTTGGTTAAAAAAATCATAAAATAGGTATTCTTGTAGCGCAAGCCTAGAAAAGTTACACAGACGTGCTACAAGAAAATCGTGTAGTTCGAAAATCATCATTTTTGGGTCAAATTTTGAAAAATTCGCACAAATGAGAGGGCATTCATACTTAGTTAATGGATTTGATACGTGTTTTCCTTCAGAATGATCATTGTGATAGGTGTTTATACTCCAAGCAAATCATCATGAGTGCAAGTCACGTGGTCTGATGCAGAGTAGTGGAATCATGATGAATAAACATGATGAGGCAAATTCACCTTTTTCATATCCCCTAAAGTGCATGAACATTAAATGAGTTCGTGGTGAAGAATTAGCAATCTATAATCAAATTGTGAAACAGGGCGAAAAACTAGGGCTTTGAGGAGCGGTCATTTGGAGTTATCAAAGTGGTCAGAGAAGATTTAGGAATGCAATTGGACACCTGACAGTCAAGAAAACATGATTACATCACCTGGATTCATCACTTTGATAGGTAGGCTGCGAATTGTTACCAAAGTTCATAAATTTGGGGTTTTTCTAAGCAGAGGACTAATGATAGAATTGATTGAAGATTATTAGTTTATAAACCTAATTCATACTGAACGACAAATTCTCTGTCAATGGAATTAAAGTATTTATCAGTTTAAAGGAGAGAGTTCAATTTAGGGTTTTAGGTTTCCCCATACAGCATTGTCCACCAGATTGTCAAGACTTGAAGAAATTCAGAGTTTGTTTTACTGACAGAAGTTATTTGACAATTGTTCAAAATGAAAAGAAGTGGTAAGACTAATAGAGCAGAACCTTCATACATGAGTTGGGTTCAAACTTTTCCAGATTGTGCAAAACTATTTCCAAAAGCAGGGTGGTTAGTGTTTTTTGAAAGGATTGAAGGTTATCACTCAGAAGTCCCTTATAAATTCGCTCAATGTTTGGATAAGGATATAGTGTCTTTTGATACTTTGAAGTTTAAACTGAACAGGAAATTGTTAGCAGAAGCAACCGAAATTTTAGATGAGGGTGAATTCTGGTTCAAAAAAGTGCCTTTCACTTTTGATGCTTAGAGATATCTACTTCCAGATGTAGTAGAAGATTGGGGAAAGGGAGTACCTATTCAAAATTTTAAACCAGAATAGATAGAACCTATCAAAATCCTACAAATATATATCACTTGTGAAGGGAGATTTTCTTTTGTGTTTAAGTATCATTTTAGATTCCTTCAACATCTCAGTCACGAATCCAAAATGAATCTTCCATTCTTCTTCTTGAAAAGTTTACAGAAGATGTCAAGCAGGGTGAAAGAACATCAGGATCACACCAAACAATCAGTATTTCATCATGGGCTTATTAAACTAGTTATAAGCACTATACTTCAGAAAAGAGAGAAGACATGGGAATATTTCCTATTTTGGTCTGGTTTCCAAACAGAGAAGGAAGAGCAGTCTCAGAAGAGACAGTTAGATAAAGGTCAGAATTTGATCAAGAAACTTAAAAGGAAAATCATAGTCAACGATGAAGAATGTGGTGAACCAGAAAAATCTTCGAACCAAGAAGATGAAAACATTGAAATTGAACAGCAAATTAATGTTGAAGAAAACAAAGTTTCAAAGTCAAAAGAGAAGGAAATTGAGCCTGTAGAAGATGCTCCTCCTAAAGAACTGAACCAAATTGTAAATGAAGATGTGAAGGGACAGGAACAAGTCCCTATTACAGTACTCTCTGAAGAAGAAGAAAAATCTTTATCTGATGAAGCTAGGGTTCATTCTAAACAAGAGATACATACCCATTCTGAAGAAAAGACAGTGTCACAAAGAAAGAAAATGAAAGTTGTTGAACTAGCTTCAGTTACACATCAAGGGAAATCTTTGAAAATGTTAGGAGAGGTTGGAGTAGTTTGGAGGCCCAAGACAAGGCCAAGGAACAAACTCAGGTTAAATATGAAGAAGCTATTAAACCCTAAACTGGCTGAAAATAAGATTACAATAATAGAAGATTCATCATCTCACTAGAAATTAGAAGACAGTGAAAACGAAAACAAAAAGGTTATGAAGGGTAAAAAACAAATAGTTTCAGAAGATAAACCAGTTTTCACTGATACCAAGATCTCAGAAATTTTCATGGAGATTCAAGAGAAGATGATTCTAGAACAGCATCAAAATGATTTGAAGAGTTATTGTATAGAGAAAGGAGAGGTGGTTGAGAAATCAGTTAAGTGCAGTATTGAAGCTAAAGAGTATTCAGAAATTCCAATGACCTTGACAGAGCATATGGAAGAAGATGAAGAAATTTTTAGGAAGCTAAAAAACCATTGGATACCTGAAGGAGTGCAGCCAATGTTAGAAGGAAAATACATGGATTCTGAAAATGAAAATTTGCAAAGGAGTATCAAGCAATACAAGCATCAAATTAAGTACCTGCATGAAAGCAATGAAGGATTAGTGACTGCAAATAAAAGACTGAGAGAAGATCTGGAAGAAGTAAATAGTCAGTATCAGGAGTTGATTTCAGTTTCTAAAGAAGCTTTAAACAGATAAAGACATACAGAGAACCAATTTACAAAACTAAAGCAAACTATTCAGGAGTTGACACAGCAGAATGAAGAGTTGACAAGAAGATTTGCAGATTTGGAAGTAGATCATCGGAAGGCTAGAAGGAAATCCCATGCTTTAGAGGGAATTTCTCTTTTAGTAGAGGCAGCAAAAGACTTGTAAAAGTACTTTAAGAAGAGCAATTTTTAGTTAGTTTGAAAAAGTTATTTCATTTTTGTATAATTATAGTTTATATTGAACAATTCAATAGATGACCTAAAAGTAGTTTTGGATCAGTTATGTAACTGTTTTTGAAGGAACAAGATAAATGTAAGTCGGGAAAAGGACCAAGGGTTCGATTTTTGTGGCAAGGGGAGGCTATCAGGCGGTGGTTTATGAGCTAAGTGTAAAAACTCTTATGTGTTTTTGATGACTAAATTATGAAATATATGCAACTATAAGCCCTTTTTAGACTATTCACTGGTTTCATTTCTAATTTGTGTTAATCACTCAGTTAGTATACTCATTTCCTGTTTAAGGTTTTTATGCATGAAATGCTTGTTAACTATGGGTGGAACTCAGTACTGTGATTATTACGTTTGGTTTATGTTCTATATATTATGCATCTTATTCCTTCAAATGCTCATTATTTAGTGTTTTCTTTGGTTTCATGAAGTTTCTACCCTCTTGTCTACAAACTTTACAACCAAAACCCTAGAAAAACCTATTTTACTTAATTGTGTTTATTGAGATTGTGTTGGCTTGTTCTTTCATAGTCTGGGAACAATTTCTGGCACAAACAGATAGAAAAGAATAATCTAGTGATACCCCATTAGATCTAGAACTAATGGATAAGAGAAAAAAATCCGATGAATCCAAGAAGAGTCATAAGAAGCGGAAGGCCGACAAAACATCGAGAATTGTTGGTCCTACAAATGATGACTAGAATCACATTTCGGATCGAATGGAGAAGTAGTGAATGAAACTTGTACAAATATTTATGAAACGCATATTGAATTAGTCAATGGAATTATAGACTTACTACAGACTCTTTGTGTCGCAATAAATTAAGTTTGAGTAGCATTCGACTAGGAACTGTATCCGGTTGTGTCATAGGAAGAAGTTGGCCCATATTAGGAACGACCTGTCTAGGTACCTTCAACACCTCCACACAAAAATATCCAAGTGAGTTCTAAGACACTTGACTTAGGTACTTCAGAACATAATGCAATAATCAGGTATATTGGTCATGTGAGTCTTGATTTTTTCTGTAGTTTTGATGTATCTACTACATAGTATTTAGTACGTTGCAGTAGAGGAGTTGAAGATAAGAGAGCATGTGGTGTTTGACCAACTCAATCACTCCTAGATTAACATCTCATCGCTTAAAATCAAATTCAAGGAGACATCGTAGAAACAAAAAACATGGCAGGACGATAGGCATAGGTTGGAGCAAGTTGAAGCACTTACTTCAATGAATTCTCTGAAGAGGGAATTACAATTGAAATGCTTCCAGAGGACCAAATTTTCTGACCTGGGGAGGTAGTTGTCAACCTCCAAAAATGAGTCACAGAGTGGAATATAGGTAGAAGGAAGTGACTGAAACTGTGCACAATATTCATGTCATGTCCCCAATTAATTAATTTCCAAATAAGACTATTTGCAAATAATGTTTCACCAACCTACTAGTTCCCTAGGTTGAGATTGAGGCATAAATTTTGTAATAAGGGGCTATGGGACCCAAAAGTACTTTAGTTTACCATATTCACATTTAAATGGGTCACATAAATGATAAATTCTAATAAAATAAGGTTGCATGTATTCATGAAGACACTTGGACACTTGTGGAGACTCTGGGTGACTAGATTCCCTGCACACTTGGCATGATATTCATCCAAATTCGAACACATGGGTAATGTAATGTTATTGGATGGAAATGTGGTGTTAAATATAATATAATCATCCAATGAATTCAAATTATTAAAGGATATTTACACCCATGAAAGAGGAAGAGACTAGAAGACAATGTGTGCCACTTGGAAGGAGATTCCATGCACTCTATGACAACAAATGATGAAAGGTTCTATGACAAGTATGACAAATTCAGACCTGATTGATGATAAATGATAAATATGAAATGAAAAGGATAAAAATATCCACCCATAGGTCGAATTTTGGATTTAAGGGCAACCATTCAAATTGGGGAAAGAATTGGAGCATGAAGAGGAAGACAAGTGTCATGAGAGTTACTAAACCAATAAGATGAGTTAGAGGAATATCATGGAGGTATTTTTGACCTTAGGAGGCATTATGAGTTTAATAAAAGGATTTCATGAGGAAATATAATATCTTTTTGTCAATTTCTAATTGTCCTTTGAAATTTTGGAGAGCTTTTGCTTGTCCATTGCATGGTGAGTGTTCACTCTCCGTGCTTATGAACCAATTTCGAGGGAGTTGGATTCCTTTCCAAGTTGGTTTATGGAGAGGAAATTCATACCTCTAATTGGAGATTAATTAATTATTTTTATTTTTATTTTTAAATACCATATGTTCGAAGTCTCATCTATCTCCCAATTCTCTCATTCCTTCTTCTCCATTCCCCCACACTCTCATGTTGAGGGTGCACTTGTTGGAGTGGTTCTTGCACTTTGATGAGTATAGTGTATTACAAAGCTTTGATATGTTATTTATGGATCTTTAATATAATTTCCATATTCTCTGTAAGTCAAAATATCAAAAATACATGTATGAAAGGCTTGCATTCCCATGCTCTTGGATAACTAGTTTTCATGGATTTGGCTTCAGTATTGAAGTAGCTTTATATCAAATTTGTATGAGGAATTTTATCTGATTTTTATTATGTTGGGGAAGCCATATATTATGTAATACTCTGTAATTTCATTCCCATATCCTATTCATCTCTAAATCCAAGAAAATCCTATGTGAAAAGCTTGCATTCTCATGCCATTGTATCACTACTTTTCATGGATTTTGGCTTCAATCTTGAAGTAGTTTTATACCATATTTGTATGAGGGATATTATATGATTTGGATGATTTTGTGACAGCCATATATTATGTATTACTATATAATTTCATGTCCATATTATATGTGGCTTGAAATCCAATAAACTCATGTGTGAAAAGCTTGCATTCCCATGCCATTGAATCACTACTTTCCATGACTTTGGCTTTGATCTCGAAGGAGTCTTGTATCAGATTTGTATGAGGGGTGTTCTCTAATATTGGTGATTTTTTGACAGCCATATATGATTTTTTACTCTGTAATTTCATGTCCCTAGGATCTGTGGGTTGAAATACAAGAAATTCATATGTGAAACTCTTTCAATTCCATTCTACTAATTCACTAGTTTTCATGTATTTTCTCCCATATTGAATGAGTTATATAAAAGACTTGTATGAGGGGATTTATATGGTTTTTGTTGTAGAATTAATACATCCTTAGTACATATTTTTTACTTTAGTCTAACTTTATTTGCCTTCATGCAATGATATCCTATGGTTTAAGACTTAGGAGAGATAAATCAACAAGATAACTAGTTATTTTGGCCTGTTCACACCTACAACAGCGCCCTAGTTGGTCAACCCAGCACATGTGCACCTCATTTAATTACTTGGGGTGCTACATCCTTTATTGAGTGATCTGGGTTTGACTAGGGGACGCTAGTGGTGTATTTAGTCTATTTTGGCTCTCCCGAGAGCATTTATTGCCACCTAGAGCACCCCACTCACCTCTATATTCTTACCCATGCTTTCCTAGGACCCATTAATGACCCACTGCACCTCACCAATGTTCACATGATGTTTTTTTACTGTTTGAGCTGAGTTGGAGCTCCTTTGGTCCACCTAGGGGGGATTGAGGTCAAATCTCATCATGACACTTGTGCTTTCCCAATTGGCTTCCAGAGACACTCGAATTTTTTTCAATGTATTATAAATGTGTACCATAGCATCTAAAGCATGAATGATAATAATATGATCAGTAATTAGAACCATTCGCATGTGTTATTCCAAATATTTTATGTCTCTTTGTTGATTCTCTTGCACATTTTGTCAAACACTTCATGTGTGAATATTGTTCTAGCTCCTAGATATAATTAAGAAGCAAATTATTACATGGTATCAGAGCTGGTTGTAGCTACAAACAAATCTTGTGAGGTTTGAGTTGTTGTTTAGGGCATATTTCCAGAAAACTTCAGTGTTTGCTTTGCAGGTGTAACAACATTTCTATCACAGGTTACGCAAGAAGGATGGAGAAAACTCAAGCTCTACTTACTCCATTCAATTATTTTGAGTGGAAGACCGAGATGGTCATCTAGTTGAGGTCCAAGGGCCTCTACCAGGTCACCATGGGAACTGAGAACGAGCCAAATTCTGGTGTGGAGAAAGCTAAGTATTTTAATAGGATTGATGAGGCCTTCAGTATGCTCTGCCTCGGGACTTCAAGAGAACTTCTCTTTCACATAGAAATTCTTGGCACACCGAATGAATTTTGGGTCAATTTTGATTCACTATTCGGGAAGAAAGATTAAATGAGAGGCCATCATCTTGAGAATGAGCTAATCTCACTAAACCCAGCTCACTACCATACCATTGAATAATTCTTCACCAATTTTAAAGCACTAGTACTTCAGCTAAAACAATGTGGCATAGATAAGAAAGATGATGATCTCATCTTTTCCATCCTTTCTAAGTTGGGACTGGAGTATTCTGTATATGTTTCGACATTTTACTCTTGCAAACTTACAACTAGAAATTGGAAAGTGCATGCGCTAGCAGATTTCATGGAGTCTTTGACTCAGGAGCAGGACAAGCTCATACAAATGGGTATCATCATCAAATACAAGGATCCATCCCTTGTTGTTGGTGTATCAAATCAATCCTAGATAAAGAAGAAATATTTGAAGCAAAAGGAGAAAGAGAAGAAGGAATAAATTTCAGAAAGCTCTAGTTCTACTGATGGGAGATTGAGATCCAGGAGGAGGAAAAACAAGAGATAAATAACCACATGTGATTATTTCAGAGGTTCACATATTGAGAGATCTTTCTTCAGAAATAATATGGACATCATGACCAAGCTCTTTGAGGAGAACCATATTGCTCTTCCATAATTTGCAAAAAGATGGGAGCGCAAGCAAGGAAATGGTAAGGCTGAGCATGACTTGGGTGCATGGGTAAAAACAAATTATGTTTTCTCTGTTTCTGATAGCTCTATTTATGATTCACATTCTAATATATCAGAACCTAAAACCTCCATCAATTCCTTGAAAAAATTCCCAATCAGTTCATCAAAGCTTCCTCCCAAAACTAGTCATTTTTCACTAGCTTTTGATGTGCCTTCTGAAAACCCTTTCCCAATCCATTCATATCCTTCCATTTATGATTATGAAGATGAAATAAAGGATGGTATACAGCCTATGACATACATTTACTCATTTCCTCAACCATCTCATGACCAAAAGACCCATCAACCCTCAAGTTCACTATTTGGAAATTCAGAAAATTTTCTGGTTTCCAATGCTATGTCTCTTGTATATGTTGTTGTCATGTCTTGTATGTATTTCATTGGTTGTAAAGCCATATAATTGGAATTCATGGGAATTTTGTTCCATATGTATGTACTTTCTTTCATCACACATGGTTCAAATCTCAAGTCTCCATACCTTCCAGGTTCGCTCAATTGCAATTGTGATCTAGTTGCTCACTCTTCTCTTCCGATGGATCCATTCGCTCATGGAGACACCATACCTCTGATATTTTCTGTTGTTTATTACATATATTCTGATATTTCAGATTATCATGAGATTTGTTACATATTTTTGAAGCTTCTTCATCAAATTTGGAGAAAGATTCATGGTTTTATTCATGATATGGCAGCTACACATAATGCAGATTTTGTTGAATCTTTTGATGTTATTTGGGAAATGGTTTTCAGAGATATATTTTCCATGGATGATTATTATATTAGATCATATTATTCTTGCATAAAAATTCATTCTTATGATTCCCCTCCGTCATCAAATGATGACCATCAAAGGGCCTCTCCACATGATCTTTGTTTACAACACTTTGATGCATTGATGCATGATATTGGCATCCACAACATCTTCACCAAGTCCATAACCAAGAAGTTGTTATTTCAGCTCACTCAATTGAATAAGAGGACCTTATGAAGACATTTTTTATCTCTTCCATATCCATTTTTGATGGGAGTTTTTGTCCCATGAGGTTTTCCTCCTTACCTCGGTTACGTGGATTAATAAAATTTGTTGTAAAAGGTGACTTGTGTCTTAGTTGCCAAGGCCTTAATAAATATTTTTTATTAAATTGTACTAATTATGGATTAAGGGGGGGTTTGGGAGCATTAATAAATCCTTAGTACATGTTTTTTACCTTAGGCTAACTTTATTTGCCTTCTTTCAGTGATATCCTATGGTTTAAGACTTAGGAGAGCTAAATCAACAAACTAACTGGTTATTTTGGCCTATTCACACCTACAACAAGGCCCTAGTTGGTCAACCCAAAATATGTGCACCTCATTTAATTCCTTGTGGCACTAAATCCTTGATTTGAGTGATCTGGGTTTGACTAAGGGGCGCTAGTGGTGTATTTAGTCCATTTTGGTTCTCCCAAGAGCATTTATTGCCACCTAGAGCACCCCACTCACCTCTATCTTCTTACCCATGCTTTCCTAGGACCCATTAATGACCCAGTATGCCTCACCAAAATTCACATGAGGTTTCATGACTATTTGGGATGAGTTGGATCTCCTTTGGTCTACTTAGGGGGGATTAAGGTCAAATCTCAACATGACACTTGTGCTTTCCCAATTGGCTGCCAAAGCCACTCGAATTTTGTCCAATGTATTATAAATGCATACCATAGCATATAAATGATGAATGATAATAATATTATCAGTAATTAGCACCATTCACATGTGCTATTCCAGATATTTTATGTCTCTTTGTTGATTCTCTTGCACATTTTGTCAAATACTTCATGTGTGAATATTGTTCTAGATCCTAGATCTGATTAAGAAGCAAATTTTTACAGTTTTTAATATTGTTTGGGAATCAATTTTTATGTTGTATATTGTATCTATATGTCACATCCTTATATAATCCTTTAACGCTACCTTTCATATGTCAAAATCAAGCTAGTTATGCAATTTCCCCATAAGCAATTTCACTGAAAGTTATCAAACGAATGTGGAAATCTATAACCAATTTTCAGAACTATTAACCATGTGCAATGACATTCCATGAGGTATTATATAATTCCCCATACTTTAATTACAAATTTTGGAGGTTCATATATGAGTTGGGAATCCCAGTTGGCCTACACCCTAGGGGGTGATTTCATCACAATTTCCTACTAATTTTGGCCTTTTTGTCATCAGCCCAAAACAAGGCTGAAGAGGTATAAATTCATATACAAAGGGTCCATAAACCACCTTGGTATTTTTTAAGGCTCACCATACCATTTCCTTTCAAATTCGGGACCATTTGGTGAAAGTTGGAACCCTCTAGAGTCATGACTAGTTAAGCTCAATTTTTTCCCAATTTGTAATTTTCTCCAAAATACCAAGGAAGGAAATTACAGTGGTATCAGAGAATGTTCCTTGAACCTATGAATTAATACCATACATTAAATAAAAATTTACATAAATGTATTGGCTTCATAATAGACCCATTATTCCCACTTTCCTTCCTCCCCGACCAATGAAAGAAGAAGTTACAAGAAGATATCGAATCATGCTACCAGGAGTATCGAACTTTAAGATGGGATATTCATGAAAGGTATTATTTCCAAGAATATCTTGTCAAGTATGGATTTAGGAAATAGAAGGAAAATGTGAACTCATTAAGTAATAATCAGCAATCCACAAGTATGGAGGAGACCAAGGAGTCACCAAGTTCTATGGGTGGTGAAGTAGAAAATGTATTACATCAAGAGGATCGAAAGTTACTCCGAAATGAATTTGAAAAATATGAAGAAACATCAGATGAGAATGAAGAATATTACCTTGAAACTATTGAATATCATTACTATTATCCTGTGAAATGACACTTGTACGTCTGAGTACTGACACTTAATCTGTCAATACAAAAAAGGACATAATGGATTGAAGTGGCCAAAACTCTATGGATGTGCATGTTCCTTCATACATCAGCATCTTTCTAGCCTTGCCTATTTTTTATAAGGATATTAAGGATAATTCACGACTATTTTCATTGAAACCTGTGAACCATTCGTGAGTATCTACATTACAACCTGTGAATACATGATCATGGTTTGTACATGCGGGTTGCCCTTATAAAAGTCACGAGTCACTTGCGACTTACTAGTAGCAATAGTCGCGAGTGCCCTAATCCAAAAATTAAAAAATAAAAACAAGTTTAGTCGAGGGTATTTGGGCTCATAATCATAACTATCCCAACTTCCTCAACCATCTCAACCTGCGTAACTCCTCTCATTCATCAGGTACACATAGAGGGTAATGGTTGAGGCTAAAGGACATCAAATGAAGAGCAAGGTTATGCTAGTGGAATCCCCTTAGAGATCTTGGAGCAGTAGAACTCAGTTCCTTGGCTAGCGGAGGAGGACTTGTATCAGATACTGGTTGTAATCTTTCATCACTTGCTTATCAATAAAGAGAGACTTTCTTCCAATTAGTGCAATAGTATTCTTATGTGTTATGATTTTTGAATTATCTTGTTGTCTTATGAAATCATAGTGTTTCATTAATCTCTTATATAACATCTAAGATATTGCAGGAAGGTATATCTCTTTGCAAGTGTGAATATCCCTAGAATTTGTTGGTGCATTTGAATTGAAGAAGAAAGATAGGACCATCCTCCATAAACAAGGTACACCAACTTTCTTCCCTATTTCTCTGTCAAATACTCAAATAGTTGAATGTCTTCAAGTTTATTTGGTATGTTGGTAACCCTAAACCCTAGGTTATAAGTTTGTATTTTCCTGAACAACAGAATTGGAGACTCCACTGGGGAGTCCAACCTGTTTTGAGTCCATTCCTTTAGTTTCCTTACCAGTTTTTCTCTTTTTGGTCCTGTGAGTGCTTTGTTTATTGTTTACCTTCAGTTTTTAGTGCTTTATGCTCATAATCCTCTGGTCATTTTATTATTTGTTTGGAAAATTTTGACTGTATTCATGACCTGTCAATACATACAGTCACGAGTTCTCTATAGCATTCATGGGTTTCTTTGGTAACAGTCGCAAATGGTACCCGAGTTGTCTTGGTGATAGTCATGAGTTCCTATAGCCATAAGTCAGTCTATTAGGGGTTTTCTTGTCCTATGCCTTTTGATCTCTCAGGTTCCTTATTGGGTTCTTATTTAGCATTGTAATGTTTCTTTGGGTGTATGCATCTCACTTTTTCTTCTTAAGTTAAATATTTCTGAGTAAGTTAGGTCTAGTTATTCTTTTATGAATGTGTTGGGTCCTTCCTGTTTGGTTGATTAGTTTGAATGCTTGCGTCTTTTGGGGTTACTAGTGTCTATCAGTCCTCTTAGGACACTGATAAACTTTAGGTTGTTGTCATAGTATTCTAAGTGAGTCATTTTTTCCATCTTTTGGATCTATTGGTATATTTAAGTCAATAGTTATGTCCAAGACTAGGGTTTGAGTCATCTCTACTTGATTGGATAAAGATTGTTACTGTAGGATCTGACTGATATCATTTACATTTATATGATCAGAATGCTTAGCTTGCTTACAATGCATTTAGTTGCATAAAGTTTTTGAACTTTTTGAAAAAGGAAAGACAAAAGGCAATTTTCATTTTGCATTAGCTTTGCATTAGTTTTTCTCAATATTTTTTCAGAAAAATAAAAAATATTTTAGTCTTATAGTTTCTCAAATTGTTAAAAAAAGTTTGAATAGTTTTCATTTACAAATAAAAAGGAAAAAATTGCATTGTTAGTCGTTCATTTTGAAATATTTTTACATAATTTGGTTTCACTTTATTGAGTGCAAACACCATTCAGTCCCATTCCACTACCTTGAGTAATAAATCCATTAAAAAGAATGATTAACTTAAAATCTATTAGTAACTTTCATTTTATAGGTTTGAGCATCAACTAGCTTAGGCTAGGTTTTTGGACTAGGAGTTTTAAACTATCCAAAAGAACTTTGATTTCAAACATAGTGGCCTATATTTAGGTAAATCCACTTCTACAAGAGATAATTTGGAAGGATCCTCTCACACCGGAGTTAAGCACGAGGTCATGTGAGAGCTCGGTTGAGGAGATACCCCTCCAATTCCTTGTTTGCTCGTTTACCAGGATTGTTGTGCATTTGGGGATATTATCAAACCACTTCTTGGGCCCCATGAGGTGTTTTTATTGATAGGGCTTCGGGCTTAGCTACCCTACCCATGCATATCGATGAGGCCAACGACTGTTTCGTCGGACTCTCGGTGTAGATTTGGTAGCCTTAGTCTTCAGACACTAGGATCTTATAGAGGTGGTATTGGAAGGATATTTCTAGTACATCTAGGATGGACTTGGAAGGAAACCTCATTTGAAAATTTGGGAGGGCCGTCATAAGGTTTTATTTTTCCCAAAATGTATCCTATTTGAAAAAAGACCAGAATATTCCAGGAATATTTTGTATTTTGGGAATATTGTTTCACCCGTAGCTCGGAATTGGGCAGACGTTATACCATTGGAAAGGTCTTGAAATTATCAACAAATTTGTTGTTTTGAGATTTTCCTAATTCCTTACCATTTGTCTCGGTGGGCGTTTTAGTAACAAAGCATCTTTTTAAAATATGCTTTGTTACTAAAACACCCGCTCCGGAAAAACGGTAAGGAATTAGGAAAAACACAAAATAGAAACATTGTAGAGAATTTCAAAACCTTTCCAATGGTCTAAATTCATCCCAATTTCAGTTACAAGAAAACATTTATTCCCAAAATACAAAATATTCTAGGAATCTTTTCACTTTTTGTTAAATAGGATACATTATAGAATATGGTAGAATGTTATGGTTGGGTGATTCCAGTGCTTGCACCCAGAGAACTCTTCATGAGATCCCAAGTAACCATCCTTTGATCTTCACTGGTTGGATCTGGGCCCTAATCATCCCAGGATTTCCTTTGGAAGGTGTATCTTTTATCTAGTGTGTCCACGTTACTTAGGATATTTTTAGTGTGTGTTGTTTGGTTTGTTTGTGCTTAGTTGGACTTTAGGTGTGTGAGTCATATTTATATATGTGGAGTACCAACCTCTTTTTAGGTCCCAAAGTTTGTAAAACCTTCCTCCATCTATTATAGTGGAGCCTCCAACGCCACCTCAAAGGCGGAGACATGATACAGATGGTTCTTTCGAACCCACTGGTGTTAGCGAACTTTTAGGTGAACTGGAACTTAGGCTTAATCAGGAAGAAACCTTAACAGTAGAGATAGAATACTTGCAGGATGACAAGTTTGCAAGAAAATTTAATTCACCTCTAACTGACATGAACGATCCTTTGATAGTCCAGGTCCTCCCTTTTAGTTCACCTATATCTAGTGTTCCTTTGATTCAAGTTATGTCTAGTGTAGGAGAAGGTACATCTACCCCTACTTCAGCCATGTTGGCTGGTAGAGTCTCACCTCCCTCGGTGAGTGCTCCAATACCTATTTCATCTACTGCACCTATTTCACCAAGTGCTCGAGTGGTTCAACCCTCAGCACCTTCCAATGTTATAGGTCAGTCTGGTGGGGTAGTCACTGGGATTCCCATTTCTCTTTTTGTTTCTCCTTCTTTCATGCAAAGTGCTCAAAGTGGTCAAGGGGATCCACTTCATTTGTCTAGGTTTTTCTATGGAATGGAGGGAATATTCCTCCATCTACTCCTTATGTAGGCCCATCGTCTACTTATGTGGGTATGTCGTCTGGAAACATAAATACCTTTACAGGTCATATTTTTCAGACACCTAATCATTTTTCGGCTGCCCCTTTCATGAGCTCTCCATTTTCACTATTTAGTGGATGGATTCCTGCTCCTATGTTTCAAGCTCCAGCTTCGACTAGAGCTGGTCAAACCACTTATCATACACCATAAACTAGTAATCCACTGGCTTTCAAATGGAACCCTTTTTCAGAATAATGCAACCACATCACAACCGGTGGTTGGGGGAAACCCCACCTTTTCTTTTGGGATCCATGGGATTGGTATTTCCACACCCCAAACTCCTCAATATCAAACACTAGTTAGGCCCAACCTCCTTTTCTTGCAACATTAAACTTATCAGACTTGTCAAATATAATGAATGACCCTGTGCGGCACAATGTGGGATGGCCACTTATACCCATCAAACTACCCTCAGACATCTCTAAGTTTGAAGGAAAATATGGTGAGTACCTAGGTGCTCACATTACCACTTTCCAACTTTGGTGCTCTTCTAACTCGTTGAATGATGACTCCATTCGATTGAGGATTTTTCAGAGAACACTAACTCATGTGGCAGCAAAATGGTACATAGAACTTCCATTCGCTACTATGATAGCTTTATGGATTTAGCAATCATGTTCCTTAACCATTTTCAGCTTCATGTCTAGTATAATGTCGGTACAGACTTGTTGTCTACTTTTTTATAGAATAAGGGCACACACATATCCGATCACATTTAGGACTAGCAAAGATGAAAGAGGATTATTAAATCCACTATACCTCCCAAGTTTTTGTTGGAGTGGTTCTTCAAATATCTCCTGCCTTTTATTTCTAAGGACGTATCCACTGCAGGGCCCAGCAGTTATACTTGATATATGCTCAATCTGGTATTTTGTATGAAATTATACCTGAGGTGATGAGGTCTACAAATAATCAAGAGAAACCCAAGACTGGACTCCATGTCGATGGAGTGGTTGGTTCAATTAGTACTCCCACTATAGAATCGTTGTCCAGGAAACTCCATGAGTTATTAGTGAAACAATCTACAGCGAAGGCTACCACCCCCTCACCACAAAGTGCTAATGTTTTTTCATAGTCTTCTCAAGAAGGAAATCAACAGCCTGGTGGGAAAAAGAAGAAGGGGAAGAAGGATGAGGGTAACGAAAACAATCAAAATCCCATAAACAATGCTTATGGGGGCAAGAAAGACAAGAAAAAAGTTAAGTTTTGTTGTAAGTTGTTCCAAGGAGACCACCTTACTTATCAGTTCCCTTTAATGGAACAAGCACAGAAGTTGCTGAAGAATCAACAATTACTTGTCCTGAAGGATCCCTTTCCCCAAGGATAGAATGTAGCTTCTGCTTTGAATGTAGCCGGGGGAACTTCTAGTGCTCCTACTAATCACAATTATATCAATATGGTATGATCAGACACTTTCCTCCAAAAAATAAATAAGAAGTATGAATAGGAGGCTCAAGAGAAGGGTAAGTTTACTGCTAAAACTTCAACCCCTCTCACTATTGAAAAACCAGTTGAACCAATTCCCAAGACAATAAAAGTTGTCTTTAAGAAAACATTTCACAACCCTAATGCTAGGGATGCTTCCAACTATTTTGTAGTTGAATACTTATCTCAAACTCCATTTGCAATGTCGGCATTGGAGGTGTTACAAAGTTGTCCCTCTCAAAGGGATGCACTCTTAGCAGCCATAGGTAGAATATATTCAGTGAACCTATTGGTGAAATTTAATCTTTTTTATGTTAAAATCTGCCTTCCATACCATGTGGATTTTTCAATTGATGTTGTCCATGGAGGTAAAACCATTGGACGAATGGTATTTTATTTCTTGTTGGAAATCCTTGGGATCCCCAGAGCTGGTTCCATCAAAAACTGTACTTACTTCTTTCGACAGAAGGTATTTCTGTCCGCAAGGTATCCTACCAGCTTTCCAAATAAAGTTCACAGGGAAAGTAGTGTATGTTGAGGTTGAAGAGATCGATGCCCTGTTGGATTATAATCTGTTGTTGGGGAGAAGTTGGACTTATTCCATGTGTGCTATCCCCTCGGTCGTTTTCCAAGTTGTAGTGTTTTTGCATGAAGGGAATATGGTTATAGTTGACCACATCAGTTTTAATTAGAAATGTCATTTGGAAACTAATTAGCCCATGGTACCTTTGATAGATTAGTTGAAACCAGCTAACAAGAGCTTTCGGGTTGGATTGTACGCATCGTTGATTGGAACATTCAATATACCAACCCCTATTAACTACCTAGGTTCAATGAGTGTAGGGAAGTCTATCGTGACAGTTGTAGACAAAATTGACCTCTGGGTCCTTCCTTCCCAACATGAGCTTCAAGTTCCCTTATCTGCAATGGAAGTAGTTTGTCAGGCTATTTTTAATAACACTGTTGATTCCATCGCGACTCCTTCTTCAGTCTCAGAGGAGTCAGATGAATCCTATCTACCCACTTGTGCAGAGAACTCTACCTATTCATATGATTTCTTGGATATGGTTTTTCCTTCCGATGAATCCATTCAGGAAGCTATGATCATATGAGAAAATATTTATGAAGACTTTCACCATAAATCCTTCTTTCTTCCAGAGTTAAGCAAAATTGAGAATCAGGAGTTCCATGTGAGACTAGCATAGGTTGTCGATCTGTCGATTAATCCTTTACCAAAGGAAGGATTATTTTCTGAGGGGGATATGGAAAATATCTATTCTACCATTCCAAGAAACATCTCTTCCAACCCTAACATCGTTGAATATGTTCATATTGGTGCAAACTTCTCTCCATAGGAGGTTGTCATATATACTTCCTTATTTAAGGAATTTCGTGACGTCTTTTCCCAGTCATATGACAAGATGCCAGGAATTGATCCATCTATAGTTGAACACAAAATAAATACTTATCCTAACATGAAATGTGTTCGACAAAAACTTAGACTAGTAAATCCGTGCAAAACGGCAGCCATCAAGGCTGAAGTGGAGAAATTGCTGAAAGTTGGGTTCATTTACCCAATTGCTCTCACAGAATGGGTATCCAATCCCATTCCCATTGATATAAAACAAGGGAATATACTCATGTACACTATATTTCATGAATTAAATAAGGCATGTCCCAAGGATAACTACCCCACACCCTTCATTGATTAGATTATTGATGCTTGTGCAGGTAGTGAGGTATTCTCGTTTATGGACGGTTTTTCCGAGTATAATCAAATTCAAATTAATCCAGAAGACCAACATAAAACTTCCTTAATTTTTCCTTGGGGGACCTTCGTGTATAAGAAAATTCCATTTTGTTTGAAAAATTCCGGAGCTACCTTCCAGTGAGAAATGAATATTTCCTTCCATGATATTAGGAATATTGTCGAACTGTACTTGGATGATCTGCCTTCCCATTATCGCAAGAGGAAGGACCATCCATATCATATTCATATGGTATTTGAACAATGCAGACACTATAAAATACACTTGAATCCCCACAAGTGTGTTTTATTTTTTAGTCTAAATATCATAAATACATGTATGAAAGGCTTGCATTCCCATGCTCTTGAATAACTAGTTTTCATGGATTTGGCTTCAATATTGAAGTAGTTTTATATCATATTTGTATGAGGAACTTTATCTGATTTTTATGATGTTGGGGAAGAAATATATTATGTAATACTTTTTACTTTCATTCCCATATCCTATCCAGCTTGAAATCCAAGAAAACCTTGTGTGAAAAGCTTGCATTCTCATGCAATTGTATCACTAGTTTTCATGGATTTTGGCTTTGATCTTGAAGTAGTTTTATACCAGATTTGTATGAGAACTCTTATATGAGTTGGATGATGTTTTGAAATCCATATAGGGTGTATCACTCTGTAATTTCATTTCCATATTCTATGTTTCCTTAAATCCAATAAAATCATGTGTGAAAAGCTTGCATTCCCATGCCATTGAATCACTAGTTTCCATGACTTTGGCTTCAATATTGAAGGAGTCTTGTACCAGATTTGTATGAGGGATGTTCTATTAGTTTAATTATGTTGTGAAAGCCATATATGATGTGTTTCTCTGTAATTTCATTTATCTACTCTCTGTGGGTTGAAATCCAATAAATCCATATGTGAAACTCTTGTAATTCCATGCTACTAATTCACTAGTTCTCATGTATTTGACTCCCATATTGAATGAGTTGTATAAAATATTTGTATCAGGGTATTTCTATGGTGTTTAATAATTTTTGGGAAGAAATTTTAATTCTATATATGGTATCTATATGTAACATCCTGATCTTATCCTTTAACTCTACCTTTCATATGTCGAAATCGAGCTAGTTATGCAATTTCCTCATAAGCAATTTCACTGAAAGTTATCAAACGAATGTGGAACTCTATAAATAGTTTGCAGAAATAATAACCATGTGTAATGATAGTCCATGAGGTATTATATTAGTAACCATAATTTTATTACAAATTCAGTAGGTTTGTACGTGATTTGGGGAGCCCAGTTGGCCTACACCCTAGAGGGGATTTCATCACAAATTTCCTAGTAATTTTGGCATTTTTTTCATCAGCCCCAAACAAGGTTTGTTATCCTGTGAAATGGAACTTCTCCATATGAGTACTGAAACTCAATGTGTTGGTAAACAAAAGGAAAAAATGGATGGAAGTGGCCAAATCCCTATAGATGTGCATGTGCCTTCATATATTGACACCTTGCCAGCTTGACCTATTTTTTATAAGATGATTAGGGAGAATTCACAACTAATTCCATGGAAACTCGTGAATACAAAGTGTCCAGAAACCACCTTGGTATTTTTTAAGTCTCACCATACCATTTCCTTTCGAATTCGGGACAATTTGGTGAAAGTTGGAACCCTCTAGAGTCATGACTAGTTAAGCTCGAATTTTTCCCAATTTGTAATTTTCTCCAAAATCCCAAGTAGGGACATTACAATTTAAGAGATTGAGGCTCTTTGTGCCAAAGCATATGCACATGTTTCTTAGTCATGGGAATCCTTGATGGATGATACAGAGTTGGAACATGCAATAGAGAAGCTTTATATTATCGAAGCGAATTCTAATATGCTAAGGACTTAATTGAAAAATTGTCACTAGTATAAAAGATGAGCAAGACTGCTAATTTTAAAGTATTACATAAGCAAGTTGCTAAACTATGGACACAATAGAAGCAATGAATATACCATGTCGCAACACTCCAGACCGAATCCGATAAGGTTACGGGAACAATCCATCTGATCCATGAAAGGGTAGGACAAGAACTCGGTGTGATAGAAATAGAAACTTCAAAACATATCAGTTCTAAACTTGTGGAACAAATGAATAAAGTATGGGAAGATGTGCAACAAGAAGTAGAAGTAGTAATGAAAATCTATCAAGAGTTTCAAACTAAACTGGACTCAATAGAAATATCAGATTGAAGTGGCTCAGGATGAGTCACATGTGAGTGTTAGGGGCCTATTGGCCCTAGGAAAAGATAGCATAATTTTGTTTGGAAAAATGAATATCCCTATAGCAAGACGATAAAATACTATGATGAAAAAGGTTGCGACAAAAGAGGAGAAGAGCAAGTTCAAACTAGGAGTTCAACCTTTTTTTTGATAAAATTTAGTTATACTAATAGTCTATTTTGGGAATAAAGTATGATTGTAATTTGGGCCGATACCACATATATTAATGTAACGAGATTTTTTGATTTTGTAGAAACAACTTGTCAACTAACAGTTAAGAACCAGTCGATGGGTAAAAAAAAAATTATAAAAAGCATATAAGGTCAATCCAAGCTGTGTACAGACGACCAGACCAAGAGAAGGAAGGGAAAAGGGAGATCTAGGAAGGCATGAGAGCATGAGAGAGAAAAAAACCTCATCTATTGTAAAGAAGATATTGAGAGAAGTCTACAAGCTACGTGCGCAGAACAAATGCATTTAAACATTACTCATGCCAAATGAAGAGTTCCTTTGTGGTTTTTCCTATATGGTTTCCACATTAAATATGTGTCTTTGTGTCTGTGATATATGTGTTTATTGTGAATGACATTTTATGATTTTTCCAAACATCTAATGGTATAATAGTATGGATTGTTGATTAATATGTGTTAGAATCTATGTATCTTACATGTTGTCTATGTGTGTTAACAAAACAACATGTTTTATTCTTTGATGTATGTATGGTGATAGAAGTCCATTACTTGGTTTCAGTCGAGTGACTTGATGATGTTGTGATGATGAAATCCCCTCCCATAACTGCAGAAACATGGTTCTAGAAGTCCCCATAGATATCTTGGGTGAGACCTCACTTGCGTCGCAAGTGTTGCTAACAGAGTTATACTCTGTCGGGTTGATCTCTTGGGCTTTGTTGACCGACAGAGAAGTCTGAACCTGGGTCAGTAGAAAAGATACCAACATATATATATATATATATATATATATATATATATATAATAGAAATGGTTAATGATTGTCTTAAAAAAGAAACACAACCATACCGAACAACTTCATAGTACAAAGCTTATGAGGGTGGATCCTAACATGTAGTTCGTTCCTTTCCTCTTTAAACAACTAGAGGGAGAGAATCTGAACTTTTCTATATAGAATTTTCCTATTATATTTTTTAGTACAAGAGTGTATTCTTACAAATCGATTACATAGATGTATAAACAATAAAAAAATATCACTTATGGGTTATTAACCCCTATTTGATTAAAGGAAAATATAGATTTCATTGATGACATGAGAGGATGTTTGATTATGACTCATGTTCTCATTATTCTTGATTACATTTCCTAATTCCCCTTGTTTGGGGGGAGGGAATTTGGATAATTCTTAAATACTTTGGTGAAGCTGAGTTATTTAGATTCATTCAAATAGGGATGTGGCTCTAAAACAATAGGCATTCCTTATACTTTCTCCACCTATTCCTCTCAAGTTTCCTCTGCTTCCCCTTCTTCCTCCTCTTCTTGCATTGCTTTCTTATTTTCAAATTTGGATGGAGCCATAGCCTATGGATATAATTTAGATGGATCTAAACTACCTTCAAAATGCAATGAATATGCTATCAATTCCTATTTTGCTTCATTTTTCTTCTCCATGTCATTAGATTCTCAAGAAAATCAAATTTTTTACTACTTGTGTTGGATGGCCCCTCACGGGGTGCGTTTGAAGACCCATTTCACTGATATTTCCTTCTCCTACTATCAACCATCCTAAAATTAGAATCTTTTCTTAATAGATTCTTATGGCGGGGGGGGGGGGTCACTCCTCTTGTCTTTTTGGACATTTTTTTGTAAAATTTTGATAAGGATATGATAAGATATATAGTTAAAGTGGATATTCTTGTCATCGAGGGTTTGTTGATGATTCCATCCATCAATATTGATTTGCAATGCCTCAATAATACCCTTCACTAGAGATACCTCCACTCAAACACATATGTAAGAGAACATATTTCCTTTCGGTTATGCTTAGCTAATAGATTGGTGTGGAAATTGAACCCAGTGATAGATTAATTTTACTCACAACAATTAACAATTGATCATGCAAAATCACTCACAAAAGAGACTGAAATTGGAGCTGAACACTAAACTGTATTAACTCAGTGTACAATAGCCAACCCTGTAACATAATAGGTTGCTAAATAAATAACATACATCAGGGATTTGAATGCATGAGGAGAAATTCGAATCTAGCATAAAGCAGAATTACTAAAATTAAGCAAATCCCCCATAGGTGTAAAAAGATGATCCCAAATCTGTCATGGATCTCACGAATTAGAAAAATGGCTTAGGAAAGCTAAAGAGTGATGGAATGAAAACTCATACATGCTTTTCCAAGGGGAAAAGAGAGGAGGATGTGTAGGAAAAAAAACTAGTCAACCTCACCTAGTCTAGCTTTTCCTTTTGCCTTAAAACACTGAAAAAGCAGGCAATAAAGCAGAAAAAGTAGAAGGGCGCTTAGGAGGCCAGGAATAAAGTAGATTTGATTCCTTAAGGTTTACCAAGCACTACATGGGTCAAATAAGTCAAGTTTGACCACTATGGATAGGTAAATGACAACTTGCACAAGGTGGGACACATGAACTAGGCAAATAAGACAAAAATAATTAAATTAATGTCTAAGGTAGTAAACTATGGGTTGATTATTCTAACACCCCCCCTTAAGCCTGACTTATGAGTAATATATCAGAAAATTATAGGGCCTAGCAACAAGGCTTAGTCACCCTTTGCATACTGCATGTCCATTTAAACAAGGAAAGAGGCAAAACCAACTTGGGAAAATCCTCCCTTAAACATGGACTGTAAAACAAAATTTTGGAATCTTGTCTTCACTCATGCTTCACAGCATGATCAGAAATCCCCAGCAGTGATTTGAGATTGCTGAAGGTCTTCTCACAAAATGCTTTGGTGAAGATATCAGCTACTTGTTCTGAAGATGAACAGAAGAGTAGGTGAATGGTGCCATCATGCACAAGCTCTCTGATGTAGTGCATATGGATCTCAATGTGTCTGGTTCTCTGCTTCTGAACTGGATCTTTGTAGATTCAAATGGTACTCTGGTTATCACAGTAGATGGTATTTGAGTACTCTGATTCGAAGCCACACTCTCCAAGTAATCCCTGCAACCATAAACATTGATTTGTTGCATTAACAACTCCTCTGTACTCTGCTTCTGTAGATGAGAGTGCAATGGCACTCTATTTCTTGGTTGACCAGCTGATTGGCCCTTCTGCAAGCATGAACACATATCCTGATGTGGAATTTCTATCTGTGCTATCACCTGCCCAATCACTGTCAGTAAATCCAATCAAATCAAGATCATATTTTGCTTTATAGAAGATCCCATGTGTCCTTGTTCCATGAACAAAGTTAAGGATCCTTTTGGCTGCTTTCCAATGGATCTCATGAGGTTGATCCATTTATCTAGAAGCCACACTTACTGCATAAGAAATATCAGGTCTAGTATGTGTCAGATACAACAAAAATCCAATCAATTGCCTATACAGTGTATTGTTTACCATAGGTGAAGAATCAGCTTCTTCCAGCTTCACTCCTAAAAGGAAAGGAGTTTTGCTTTCTTTGCAATCCTTCATTATGAATTTGTTCAGCAAGTCCAAGGCATATTTGGACTGGTGCACCTTGATTCCAGCTTTGGTTTGAGCAATCTCAAGCCCCAAAAATTGACTTAAGAGCCCCAAATCTGTCATGGAGAAGGCTTGGTTCATAGCTCCTTTTAAGGAAGCAATCTCAGCCTTTGAGCTTCCTGTAATGAGGAGGTCATAAACATATAACACAATGATCATTAATGAACCATTAACTAACTTCAAATAGACATTTGGATCTGATTTTCACCGAACAAAATTCAGTGATAGCAAGAATCTATCAATCTTGGCATACCAAGCCCTGGGGGCTTGCTTTAGCCCATACAATGACTTTCTCAACCTGCACACAGGAGAGGGGTTAGTAGCAAAACCTTGAGGCTGCTGCATATATATCTCTTCAGTGAGATCTCCATTCAGGAAGCCACATTTTACATCCATGTGATGTACCTCCCATTGCCTTGAGGTTGCAATGGCTAAGGCTAGCCTGATGGAATCCATCTTTGCCACTGGGGAAAAGGTCTCATTGTAATCTATGCCATGAACCTGTGAGTAGCCCTTGGCTACCAATCTGGCCTTTTACTTCAGTGGTGAACCATCAGCAGCAAATTTGGTCTTATAGACCCACTTACACTGGACTAACTTTCTCCCTGGGGGAAGATCCACTAGCTCCCATGTGTTGCTCTTCTGGAGTGAGCTGAACTCCTCCTTCATGGCTGTTTGCCATCTTGGATCTCCTGCTGCTTCTTCATATGTTTTAGGATCAGACTCCATCATCAAATAGCATTTTTCAGCAAACTTAGGATCCTTCATGCACAGACCACTCTCAAATTGAGATCTAGTCCTCCTTGGGTCATTGGGATCCCCAGCTAGCTCTCCTGCTGCATGTAGTGTCTTGGATTCCCATTTTGAACTTGTAGGGCTGTTAGGGTCTGCAATAAACTCATCTCCATCAGAAAAATCAGAATCAGCATGTTCAACAAACTCTTTACTTACTTCTTGAGGTTCAGGTGGAGAAGAGGCTTCTCCAACTTCCACTGCTGCAAGGGGTTCTTCTTCAAACTGAACACACCTTTCGATGAAGGCTTTGTTTGTGCTCAAATTTATCAGTTTGTACCCTTTTGAATCTTCAGAGTATCCAACAAAAATACACTCTTGGCTTTGGGGCTGCAAAGCCTTCCTCTTCTCTGTTGAAATTCTAGCCCAAGCCTTTGAGCCAAAAATCCTGAAATGGGTCACATCTGGCTTGTGCCCACTCCATGCTTCGAAGGGAGTCATGCCATCAAGTTGTTTATGAGGCACCCTATTCTGAATATAGGCTGCACAATTGATAGCTTCTGCCCAGTACTTTGGTGGCAAAGTTTTGGCCTCCATCATGCATGTTGCCATCTCCTTCAGTGATTTGTTCTTCCTCTCAGCAACACCATTTTGCTGTGGTGTGTAAGGGATAGAATGCTGCATCTGAATACCTGCATCTGCACAATAATTAATAAAATTAGACTTGACATACTCACCAACATTTTCAGATCTGAGGGCCTTGAGTTTCCTTCTAGACTAGTTTTCAACCAAAGCCTTAAAGACTTTGAATAGGCCAAAAACTTCAAACTTGTGTTTCAAGAAGTGAACCCAGCAATACCTGGAAAAGTCATCAATGAAAGTCAATGCATATTTGGCCTGACTCATGGACATATGAGGGAATGGGAAAGCAACATCACTGTGGATCAGCTCGAGGGGTGCATAGATTCTCTCATGACTAGCTCTCTCAAATTTATGCTCTGGGTGTTTTCCTAGGATACAACCTTGGCAGACTCCTTTGGAAAATTTTATCTTGGGAAACCCTATGACCACCTCTTTTTCACTAAGATCAGAAATATATTTGTAGTATAGGTGGCCAAATATTTCATGCCAAAGCTTGCTTGCTTCACTAGCATGAATCAGAAGAGCAGAGGGGTTTGAGTAGGGTAGGAAGTGTGAGAACATGTATACCTTTTGAGCATGATTTACAGCTCCTTTTGCAATGACTCTACCACTTGAGATCTCTGTGATCTCAACTTCATCAGGGGAGAATATGAATTTCTTAGGAGACCCAGTGTGGGTCATCTGGTACACTGACAAGAGGTTGGAGGCAAGACCAGGAACATACAAGACATTGCTGAACTGACCATGATCAAGATCAATCCTCCCTTTGCCCAAACTTTCAATGAGAGATTCATCTCCCAGTACTATAGGTGGTCCTTTCGACATGTCAAGTGAGGAGAAGGCCTCCTTGGTCGAAACCATGTGTCTTGAAGCTCTAGAATCAATGATAAAACTGGGTGAGCTTGATGTGCCAGCAACCAATGCATGAACTCTCTCTCTGTCATCTGAACTTGATCCTCCTTCTCTCTTCTTTGAGCTGTCTGGAAGGGAGATGCCATTCTTCTCCAAGAGTTGGGTCAGCATGTCTATTTGCTTCTTCATACAAGAACTTTCAGTGTGATTGCCCTTATTGCAGTATGTGCACTTGCTCATTTCACCTTTGTTTTTCTTCTTCTGGTAGTTCTTCTTGGAACCTTGTGGCTCCTCCGGAGACTGTTTCTTGTCTCTCTTTTTCTCAGGTGGCTTTTTAGCTTTCTTTTTTCTTTTTGAATCCACCTTCGAATCTCCAGCAATCAGAGCTTGATCTTTGGATGGTTTGATGGTGCCTATCATCACCAGCTTATCCTGTTCTTGTGTGAGAGATTCCGTGAAATCTGCAAGGCTAGGCATCTGTTGAAGTCTAGGGTTTCAACATCATTCAAGCATACGTTAAGTTCATACACAGCAATCAAAGACAAAGAAATATGGGAAGGGACGTCCAATCCGTCTTTGCATTATCTTTGTTATTATTTATACATTATGAGGTAGGTTGGAGCGGTTGTACCCGCTCCAACTACCTATTTATTAATATTTATTTATCTTTTAAACTATAATTACATGATGACATTTAGGAGGTAATTAGCCCCCTCTACATCTCCCCCACAAACAAAATGTTTCTTCGTCCCGAAGAAAACAAAGAAAACTGCATCAACGTCCTGGGTCTCTGCTACTGCGGAGTAGTCCTCACTGTGCATCAACCATGCATACCGGTCTGCATAGGTAACTCAGCCGCAACAGCCGTCGGCTTGATAGGAAAACACACGTGTACAAGGCTCTACTGTGACTGGTTACTCTTCAGCCTCCATCTTCAATCTGACAATAGTCCATCGAAGTCTCATCCTCTCACAACGGCGGGAAACCATATTCTTTTGCAACTAGGTCTTTTGGTTTAAAGCCTCACCCGGGCTCATCTGACCGGCATCTCCATCGGTTCAGGCATGCGGGGCCTCTTGGCTCTTCGACTTTCTATGTCATTTCTCTGTCTTCTGGCTTTCCGAGGTCACAACCTAGGAACAGTTTCAGCATTTTGATAATGAGGGGTACATTGTCATCATGTTCATTGAAGCGCTTCGCTGTGTAGGTGAATGATATTTGCTTGAATGCCATCGTCATCGTCTGGTTCTATCGTGAGAGTATGAATTTCCTGCAATGTGCATGGTCTTGGTGATGATTGAATACTCTAGAATTAGCATATCGACCACTTGAAGACACTGGCCAACCCAACCGACCTGCTCCAGCCAACATGTTTCAACCGACATGCTCCCACCGACATGACCATATCGACCACTTGAAATGCCGACCAAAGCGAGTTGGACCCACAAAAGAATCGACCATATTCTTACAACTTAATCAACGCTCAGGAAATCAAGGAGGCAAGGTATTTAACACAAAATAAACAACTCCATAATGTTACCTCTCATGATGCATCAAAAAAAAATTTAATCTGTGGTCGGGACAGGGTCGACGAAATGGTGGTCGACCAGCTCAGTCGGGTCGATGGCGGTCGACCAGATCAGTCAGGTCGCTGGCCAAGTGTGCTAGTCGGTGGCTTGGTCGAAACTGCTAGTCGGTGTGAAGCCGACTGCCATAGTCGGTACTGAGCTTTTGGTTCGACTTCGACATGTAGGTATTCTGCATGAGATTGAATGCTTCTCGCTGCCAGCTCCCACATGCGTGGTCTCCTCCAACGCATCCATTCCACCCATCGTTCTGCACGTCCACCCTCCTTCCCTCATGCTTGGATGCCATGTCCATCCCGACTGTCTACGTATACGTTGCGGGTCAGATCTCAGGTCCCGATAATTCCAACTTAGACTTGCAATTGAATCGAATTGCTTGGTGAATAACGTGTGGTCGGCTGGAACACAATCGTATTACGCCTCAGATCCTTCACAGTCACGGTCTCTTCTCGACCATCCGCTTAAAAGCCTCACAAACCGGGAGCACTCTCTGTAAAAGAAGCGGGGGCTTATTAATGTGCCGTTCACGTCCAGCCGGTCGAGGATCGGGTCGGCGTACGCCCGAGAGCTGGCCGTGAAAACCACCATCTCGAAGAGATTTGCAGCCGCCTCCATGAATTCGTCGAGGCCGGGCCTCTTCAGAATAAAGATGACACCGGCGTCATTAAAGTTATCAGCAGGATGTTCTATTAGGAAATCGTAATGCAGTATTGGGACGAAGTAAGTATGGATTAACGTTATTACAATCGCCCAACTCAGCGTGCCTGCGTAGAGTGATGGAAGCATGCTTATTCAGAACTCGCAATACAGAAGAGGAGCAGGTGGGACAGAGCACGAGCAGTATTTCTTCTTCACGACAGTTTCTCCTTTAGGTTCGACCACCTCCATCCGCTGCTGCTGTCACCCAGACCGGATAGAGGCCGCAACGGCGCCAATGTTGAAGTCTAGGGTTTCAACATCATTCAAGCATACGTTAAGTTCATACACAGCAATCAAAGACAAAGAAATATGGGAAGGGACATCCAATCCGTCTTTGCATTATCTTTGTTAATTATTTATACATTATGAGGTAGGTTGGAGCGGTTGTACCCGCTCCAACTACCTATTTATTAATATTTATTTATCTTTTAAACTATAATTACATGATGACATTTAGGAGGTAATTAGCCCCCTCTACAGCATCTTCCAGGTTCGAGCTGTCAGTTTTGTGGAATAGAAGGTCGAAACAAACACTGAATAGTCAGGGCCTAGCTTCAAGAGAATGGCCAGGATGAGCTGATCATCCTTCTTTTCGATCCCACATTGTTTCAGCTGCAAAACAAGTGCTTTGAACTTGGAGAAATATAGCTGCAGGGATTCAAATCTATTTGGACTCAGAGAAATCAGCTCATTTTCGATTTGATGTCCCCTCATCTCATCTGTCTTTCCAAAAAGATCAGAAATATTCTCCCATACTTCATTCGGTGATGTCAATCCATCAATATGGAAAAGGAGGTCTCTGGAAATACTCAGACACAGGAGACCATAGGCCTCATCCCTCCTGTTGTGCCATTTTATCTTCTCTGCAGCTGCATTGGGCTCTGCTTCTATTGCCATAGTCACCCTGTAGAGGCCTTTCTCTCTCAACAGTATCTCCATCTCTGCTTTCCATTCAAAGAAATTGAAGGGAGTCAAGATAGTTTTCTGTGACTGATCCATAGCTTAGAAAATATGTCCCGACTGTCAGTAGAAGGCTCCCAGTCACTGATGTCGAACCTGCAAAACAATTTTGAAGGAGAGAAATCAATCTACAATGGCTCTGATACCATGTGTAAATTGAACGCAGTGATAGATTAATTTTACTCACAACAATTAACAATTGATCATGCAAAATCACTCACAAAAGAGACTGAAATTGGAGCTGAACACTAAACTGTATTAACTCAGTGTACAATAGCCAACCCTGTAACATAATAAGTTGCTGAATAAATAACATACATCAAGGATTCGAATGCATGAGGAGCAATTTGAATCTAGCATAAAGCAGGCTTACTAAAATTAAGCAAATCCCCCATATGTGTAAAAAGCTGATCCCAAATCTATCATGGAGCTCACGAATTAGCAAAATGGCTTAGGCAAGCTAAAGAGTGATGGAATGACAACTCATACATGCTTTTCCAAGGAGAAAAGAGAGGAGGATGTGTAGGACAAAATACTAGTCTAGCTTTTCCTTTTGCCTTAAAACACTGAAAAAGCAGGCAATAAAGCAGAAAAAGTAGAAGGGCGCTTAGGAGGCCAGGAATAAAGCAGATTTGATTCCTTGAGGTTTCCCAAGCGCTACATGGGTCAAATAAGGAAAGTTTGACCACTATGGATAGGTAAATGACAACTTGCACAAGGTGGGACACATGAACTAGGCAAATAAGACAAAAATGATTAAATTAATGTCTAAGGTAGTAAACTATGGGTTGATTATTCTAAGAATTGGCCCAAATTCTTCCTAATACCTATAAGAGAGTTTCCATCCGAAAAATCCATAGGTAGGTGAGTTAACCTAACATACATAGGAGATAAAGTGATTTCATCCTTTGGATTGAAGTCAAGAGACCATGGAGACAAATGTATTCCTTTGGAACCTATAAAATAGGATCATACTTGAACAATCAAGCCATGTTCCTCACTAGTGGAAAAAAGAAACAAAAAATAACCATATCCAAATGAAAATATAACTCTTATCCTTGAATATTGGGAGTATGTTTTTCTACTATCCATGTTTCTATATCACTTGGGCTAATCCAAGGGCCTATAAACGTTCCAACTAGTGCCTACTTAGATAGGATGAGGGATTTTCTTCTTGGTTGTGAGGATGGAAGATCCAATTGTTGATTTCCTTCAAAACAGTTTAGAAATATTCTTTGTTGAGGCTTATTTCATTAATGTAGCTTGAGAGAATTATTTAAAAATAAAAATGTCTCTATCTCAAAATGATGGGAATCACCCATATTTTTAAATTGTTGATCAAAGGATCCTTCGAATTTTGAACCTTCAACAACAAACTGTGAATCCTACGATAAACATTGACGAATAGAGGTCGATGACAAAGGGGATAGGAGATAACCTCTATAAATTGTCATCAATTACAGTAAAACCCTAGACACATACTAATAGAAAATCTCTCAACATCCTTAACTTATATCCAAAAGAAGTATTAAAACATTGCACATAGTTAATCTAATCATTTGGATAGTTATGTGTTAACAAGTACTCAAGTCCAATCCTTCTGAGTTGTAAAAACATATTCTAAATGATCCTACAATATTTTACTTAGAATATTTATAAAAAATACATTTTGGTCTATCTATAATTTTGAAAATAAATATTTTTTAAAATTTTAAATAAATTCAATTATTGAAAAAAAATTATAATTTATAATTTAATCTTTATCAATATTTTTATTTCCATTATATTAAAAAATAAAAAAATGTTATCTTAAAAAACTAATTAATATTTTTTTAGTATTTCACATAAAATACTATTATATCTTTTATAAATTATTTTTCAAAAAAATTATTAAACTTGGGTGATAAGGATAGAAACCATTCCTCTCAACCACTCAAACTAGAATCAATTATCAGTTCATTATAACTATTATATTTTTATAATTTGACATATATTACATTGTTATATATTTGTACTCAGTAAGGGTGTTCCCCTCTCTGAATGTTATATTCTCCACCATGATTTTTTTGTTGACATTCATCTTATGTGTGTTAGATATCCATTAGAGCTTCCTCTACCATTGATTCTTTGGAAATTCCAACTGTGAATTGGCCACATCTCTCTTATTTCAACACGTGATTTATTAGAATTTAGATAATTGGTTTTTACCCACACATTATTACACTGAATTATACAAGAAATAATCATGCACAGGCATTTCAAAGATGAATAGAATGACGATTAGAGCTTACTCTACCATCAATTCTTTGAAATAATTGATTTTCAACTGGCCATGACTCTCTAATAACAATGTCTGATTTATTAGGGTTTATCTTAATGGGATTTAAGATACATACAATTATAGGAAAGTACAAAATAAAGAAGACCTGGACATGGATTTCAAAGCCGAACCAAACAATTTTGAAGTGAGATTAAATGAAAATTTAATCTTACTGGGAAAGGTTCTACTTATTGCTAGTGTTGTTTCTAATTGGAACTTTGTCTTGTCGTGCAATCATATTCCTTGACACTTCTTTGAGTTGATTCCCTTCTTTGGTGTCTCTATTGTTTCGTATCGATGCCTTGGTGAATTCAAACCTCCCTTGGAAGTAGATCAGTGATCAATGTACAAAATAAGTAAATATCTATTGAATATGTTCCTAGCATATTCCAAAAGATATTGGTTTCCTTTTTCGGCATCTAGTTGGCACTGCTCAACTCACAGTTGGCCTTCATGTTCACAGATTTTGATTTTTTCAAGTAGAATTTTGTGCAGTCAGCTTAAGCCACTACATTATGAGTGGATCCACAGACTACACTATATTTTCAAGTGTGATCTTATGGAGAATGGATAGTAAGGCAAGGATATTGTGAACAACAATCTACTCATATAGAGGAGAAACCTGTCATCCATTTATGAATATTTGCATGCATGAACATCTTTTAGAATAGTTGAACACCTAAAAGAAAATTACTGTGCATAAACTCTTGATGTCCAAGGGGCATTCTCTTGGTCTCGAATCTAGGTTTTTGGGTGAAAACGCTTTTGACTCTTTTATGAGAAAGAAATTCAATTCTTATTTTGAACTTCAACCCCTCTAAAGCCATACTTTTATTCAAAATTTGATTTTGAAGTAAACACAAGAGTCTTAAAGAATTGTCTTAGCTTTGTACTTATATTTTTTTTTAAATTATGGACACAAGTGGGATAAAATTTGTGGGGACCAAATGCAGATGCTTTAAAACTTTAGGCAAGAAAAACGGGTTCCCTACATGCCCATGATATGTTTTACAGATGGCTATTCATTTTAGGGAAAAAATGCATGTTTGGAATCTACACAGAATGTACTTGTGCCTCGATTATATTTTGATATTGTTTAGACTTATGTGGTATTATTTATTATTTATCTAAATAACATACATTAAAAAACTGGTTTCATATCTACACATGTTGGTGGCCATGAATTTTCTTGTTAATGACTCTTATAAAAAAAAAACTACCCTTTTGAAGAGGACAGTGCAAGGAAGCACAAGGTGTTTTTTTATTTTTATTTTTTTCTATTTTGATTATCTTGAATTTTCATTGTAACCAATTTTTAGCTCAATAAAAATATGAATAATAAAGTCTAGAAAAAAAATTAATAAAAAATAGAAATCCTTAATGAAAATCATAAATTTTAATACCGTGAAAAACTTTATTCAAAGACGAATCTATTGGTGTCAAGTCCCATTAGCATTGTTGGTGTTCGAGGGGTTTTGTTTGTTAGGAGGCCTAGGGTTTGAAAATCGATAGTAGTGGTAGGAGACACCCAAAAAAACAATCATGCTAAGGGTTGGTTTGGCCCAGGCCGAGCGCGATCCATATGTGATTTTTATGGCTTAGATGCCCCTGGGCCGCAATTTATTATACCACATGCCACTCTTGCAAGTTAGGGAGATTCATGCAAACAAAAAAGCATGAATATATTGGTATAAAATCAAACATATAATTCTGATATTTGGCAGGGTTTCAACCTAGTTGAAGTGACAGGTTCTAGAAACTGGAGAAAAGCTATCCGTTTTTTTTTACTAAAAAATATCGTCTGAGAAAAACTCTCAACCAATAATATTTAAAATATATTGGCCAACATTTTTTACTCCACAAAACTAAACTACGGTTAGTTCAAACTCTCAAAGCGAGAGTTTTAGTACACTCCACCCTGAGAGTCTTTTTTTAGATGACAAAATATTCCTAGATCCCAAATGGATTCATATTCAACAAACTATCTGGTGGGAGTTATATATATTGACTCTCTCACTCTCCACAAACGAATCATTTGGATCCAGTCCATAAATAAAAATGAAAAGAAGTGCAAAAAAGGAATTTTCAAGGGTATGTTTTTTTTCAAATTATAGAGTTTGAACTTTGGAATTTCTTTTTTTTAAAGGGGCATATTGTGAATTTTGTTTTGGCATGTCATATTTTTTTACAAAGGAAATATTGTGAATTTGGTTTTGGCATGCGACCATTTTTTTATAATGGGCATATTGTCAATTTTCCTTTGGAGTGATTTTTTTTATTACAATTTCAATTTTTGAATATTAAAATTGTTTTTCATGGTTAAAAAAAATATTCCAGTTGTCCTCATGACTTGTGAAATTTGATTGTATCATATTGTATTTTGTTTCCAAGAAAAAATGATATTACAATTTGCCTTATCACCTAAGTAATTTATTTTTGGCATACTGCAATTTCAATCTTAGATATTGCACTTTATGAATCTTACTATTCTTAGGCAATTCAAATTCATAAGCAACTTCAATAACGTTTCTTAATATTTATACGGACCATAGAACCTGGGTTTTAGTTTTTCATCCCCTTTACCCTTTAGATTGGATTGCCTATAAGGATGCAATCTTCAATATACTAAGTCATTTTCTTGAAAATGTCTTTCAGTTCTATTTCTATGTGCATACATTTTATGTTGGTTTTGAGCATTCTGCAAGTTGCTCTTGAGTTCCTTCAGGATTTCTTGGCTTTCTTGAATCCAGTCCTTAGCTTTTGGTGCTCTACCTTCTCCAAGAATTTGATCCACATAAGTTATAAATTCATATCCATATAGGGCCTTCAATGGAGATATACCTATCGATAGATGATAGGTAGTATTGTAGCAGAATTCCCCCAAATGAAACCATCTTATCCATGTATTTGTTATCTTGTCACATAATTTCTTAGATATCCCTCCAACCATTTATTGACCCTCTCAGTTTGTCTATCAGTTTGGGGTTGATAACTTGTGTTGAGATTTAATTTTGTCCCTACCAGTTTAAACAACTCTTGTCAAAAAGCACTGGTAAACTTACTATCTCTGTCACTAATCATTATTTTTGGAAAGCCATGTAATTTGAATATTTCTTTAAAGAAAAGTTCAGAAATTTGGGTTGCTGAGCTATTAGAAGGAACAACAAAGTAGTGTGAAAACTTTTTCAATCTTTCAACCACAACGTATATCCAATCCTTACCTTTCACCATGGGTAACCTAGTGATAAAGTCCATTAAAATGATTTCCCATTTTTTATTTGGGATAGGCAATGGCTGAAGTAGACCAGTTGGGTGTGTGTGCTCTACTTTATTCTACTAGCATATGTTACATTCTCCCACATGTATCGATGCATTAGATTTGGTTCTTTTCCAGAAAAATATATCCTTGATCTTTCGGTAAGTTTTTAGGAAACCAAGATGCCCTACTAGTAGCAAGTCATGGGCAGCTTCCAAAATTTTCTTTGTTAATTTTGATCCTGGTAGTAACCAGATCCTGTATTTATAGTAGATTATCCCATCCACTATTTTGTACATGTCATCTCCAATTTATCCATTGACAAGTTCACAAGGAAACTGATTTTTGGAGTATTCTAAAAATAGCTACTCTTTCCAACCATTAGGGGCCTCGATAGTAGCAATTGTTGGTTTTATTGATAGAGAATCTGCTACTAGATTCATCTTTCCCTTCTTGTAATCTATATAAAAATCATAAGCTTGAACTTTACTTACCCATTTCTGTTGCATGTCATTAAGCTCTTTTTGGGTCAAGAAATGTCTCAAGCTATTGTGATTCGTTTTGACCACAAATTTACTACCCACCAAATACTATCAGAATTTGGCCAAGGCATGCATTATGGCCAACATCTCTTTGTCATATATGGAATAATGTCTTTCATGGGGATGCAAATTTATACTCTCAAAGGAAATTGGGTGCCTATTTTACATCAGCACTGCACTAATACCTTCCCTAGAGGCATCACACTCAAGCACAAAAGGTTGAGTGAAATCAAGTAGATCTAGGATAGGACAGTTGCTCATGACTTTATTTATCTTCTTAAAAACCTTTTTCTTCCTATAACCAATAGAAAGTTTCCTTTTTGTTGAGTTCAGTGAAGGGTGCTACTAGTTGAGAAAATCCCTTAACAAAATTTCGATAGTAAGTGCATATTCCAAGGAATCCTCTTAATTCAATAGCATTATTGGCACTTAGACAATCAGTGATGGATTGGATATTTCCCATGTGGACCTTCACCCCCTCTTTCCCAATCACATGGCCAAGATACAGCATCTCGGTCATCCCAAAATCACATTTGGACAACTTTGCATACAAGGACTGATCTGCATGAATGGTTAGTACATATTCCAAATATTGCAGATGTTCTTTCTAATTTTTACTATATACCAAAATATCATCAAAAAACACCAACACATTATTATGGAGTTTCTCCCTGAATACCATGTTCATGCAATATTGGAATGTTGCAGGTGCATTAGTCAAGCCAAAGGGCATGACTAGGAATTCAAAATGGCCATAATGACAGAAGAAGGTTGTTTTATGTATGTTTTCTTCTCTCATCCGGATTTGATAATATCCAGAATGGAGGTCAATATTGGAGAAAAATTGGTCCCCATGCAGCTCATCCTTTAACTCATCAATCCTTAGGATCGGGTACTGATTCTTAATGGTCCTTTTATTCAGAACTCTAATCTATGCACATCCTCAAGGTTCTATCCTTATTTTTCACCAACACCACCAATGAAGCAAAAGAACTAGTACTGGGTCTAATCAGCCCAATTCGAATAGTTTCTTTATGGTCCCTTCAGTTTAATCTTTCAACCTTATAGGATGCTTATAAGGTCGAATCATGATAGGAAGTGTCCCTACCTCCAATTCTATCACATGCTCAACCCCTCTGTCAGGTGGCCTCCCTGGAGGAAGATCTTTGAAAAAATTCTCATACCTTTTTAGCAGGATCTTGATGTCTTCAGGATGTTGAGAAATGTCTATGGATGATCCTTGGGTAGCAATGAAACATTCAGCAACCCACTCTATGTCTTCATGTTTTAAGATATCTCTCATGTTGTGGGAAGAGACTAGCTACTTTGGGTAAGTGTTCATACCGGTCAAAACATTTTGTTTCCCACCAGAACCTTTAAACTTCATTTTTGTAACTTGGTAGTTCATAGAATGTTCACCAATGGAAAATAACCATTGGACTCCCAGCACTACATTAGTGTCAATGACATTCATCTCATATAAAGTATGAGTAACTATATAGTCCCCAATGGTCCCTTTTAGCTTGAGAATCCATTTTATGCAGTCCATGGAGTGATTCCCAAGGGTTATGACAATGAATCCATCACAAGATTTGGTGGGAAGCTATATTTTATCTACGATTGCAGTGCCAATGAAATTATGGGTGGCTCCTCCATCCACCAAAATAGTGGCTTTTTTCCCTTCGACTACTCCTTTGAACCGGTGGGTATGAAATTTTGGTACTCCTGACAGTATAACAATTTTTACTGTATTTAGTTGGGGTTGCTCCTCCTCTTTAGTTGATTCAATATTTTATTTTTCTTTTATTGGATGGTCAGCATCCTCTCTTTCATCTTCAATTTTAGAAAAAACTTCAATATAGTGTGCATTTCCCATAGCACATTTATGGCCTAAAATCCATGGCTCTTGGCATGAAAAGCACGCCTTATTTCTCCTCAATTAATCCCAATATTTAGAGAAGTTATTCCTCTTTAAATTTTCAGTGGGATATTTTTGAAATGTCTCTTATCCTTGAATATTGAGGGAAATTTACTCTTTTGTGGGAATTTGGTCTTCAGGATATCATCTTGAAGATCATGGGTCTTGTCCATGGCATCTTGCAGTGTTGAGTGTCGATGATTGCGCTGAGAGGCGCATTCTACAGCCTGGTATGAGGTAGAAGTGTGATTCCATGCTCAACGTGGAGATGACACGTGTCACATAAAAAAGTCAGCTTATATATCTATATATACAAGTC
>LPNX010509333.1:474844-581543 GCA_001517045.1 Pseudotsuga menziesii
CGTAGTCCAATTCTGTGATTAGTCCATTTCTGTGATTGATGGCTAGCACCAGAATCCATCTGCAATCAAAGGCAAATCGCAGTCTAATGCCGGAGATAAAACGTCCTTCATATACAGTCTATACTCAAGCAAAACGCAGTCTAATGCTGGAGATAAATCACACTTCATACACAGTCTACAATCAAAGGCAGATCGCAGCCTAATGCTGGAGATAAAACACCCTTCATATACAGTCTATACTCAAGCAAAATGCAGTCTAATGCTGGAGATAAATCACACTTCATACATAGTCTGCAATCAAAGGTAGATCGCAGCCTAATGCTGGAGATAAAACGCCCTTCATACATAGTCTGTACTCAAAGCAAAATGCAGTCTAATAGTTTGGCATGTGCAGAGTATTCTCAAGAGTCAATATCAAGAAGAAAAACGCAGTCCATGTGAAGACAGTCACAACCTATATCTCGAGGTTCAATATCATGCAGGCAATGCTCCAGAAAAATGGCAGTCTAGCAGTTAGAGTATTCTCACGGGTCAATATCAAGAAGGAAAGCGCAGTCTATGTGAAGACAGTTGCAGTAGATAAGAAATGGCCATTTCAAAGACATTGCAGTGGATATTTCAAATAAAACACAAGGATTAGGCCAGATAGGCCTCTACAATTGCGGTGTAGTAAATGTGTTATGACTATATGAGCATCTGACCATTTTACAAACCCTAATCCTATGCAATTGTTATTTTTCCCAACTCTTTCGTAAACCCTAAATATTATGGGCAAAAGTATACCAGCTTTTAGTCGGTCCAATGAATTTAAGGCGTCGGAGAATTTGCAACTACTCCCAACCGATGGATTCTTCCACCTTCAACTTCCTTCCCTCCGATCCACACTAGACTTGAATATAAATTTTTCCAGTATCGCTATAAGCAACATCCCTGTCGATCGTTAAAATTTAATATCTCATAATTCCCCATTATGGAGACGTGGGACAGTTTCCCGTAAACAGATCTTCGATGTTTAGCTAGAAAATTGGAGACCTGGGACAGTTTCCTGTAAACAGATTTTCGATGCTTATCTAGAAGAATGGCAGATGCTGTATTTCCTCTCCAGTCAATTTAAAATTGGGCTCCAAGTTTTAAAGAGGTAGAAGCCAATTGCCATCAATATAGAAGTTATGTAGCAGCTCACGTGTTGTTTTTACCCAATGCCAAAAGTTTCAATATAGTTATGACACCAGAAACACGGAAGGTCATGTGTTCGAAAGCTTTGAAACAGTCTAACGGTTATGATTCTTCCTTTGACCATTGTATTCTTTTCAGTGATGAACTGCAGCAGTATGGATAGTCTGGATGGTGTGAGGAGCCAGTTAAGACTGAACAAAATTTATTATTTTGAATCTTTAGTTTTATTTTTTATTTTTTCTAAATTAAAAATGTAGAATCATTTAAATGGTTTTTATGAATAGATTCAGTAAAGCTAAAATGCTCTTGTAACATTCATATTATGGATTTAATAATTTCTCTTTTATATATATATATATCCCCAAAACAAATAAATGAATCAAAACAACTCTACACACTTCAGAAGCATGTAATTTGAGTTTCTGTGTCAAGTGGGTAAACTGTTTTCAATGCCAAATAAAGGCCAAATAAATAATGTTTTATATGTATTTAAAAGAAATAGTTTGATGAGAAAGCTAGATCTCGCAGAGTCCGGTATCTATAAAATATGATATAAGCGTAAACTATTTTCCAGGCCAAATAACATTTACAGTTTATATGAGTAAATTCCAGTTAATTAACACAATAGCAATTGGAACATTGGATTATTTTGATGTCTCCAGACCTGAGTTGGATTATGTTAAGACATTTGGAACATTAGCACAATGGCCATGGTAGGCTCGGCCCCCTTAATTAAGTTTGAGGCTCACATTCTGCCATCAACGGTGTGCTTCTCCTGAATAACCTGATCTGCAACAGAAGAGTCTCTAAAGACCAGAAACCCAAAATCTCTGGCTCAGCCAACATCTACCACATTGCCGTAGTGACCACAATAATCCTTCAGCCTCTCTTTAGAGGTGTCCAATGATATTCCTCAAATAAAAATCTATAAAAGTCTTGCCATTATAATTTTACCCACCCCGCCGGTTTATATTGGTTTTTGTTATTATAATAGCAGAGAGAGATTTGTGTTTTATTATTATTATAGCAGAGAGAGAGAGAGTAGGCTTCTGAATATCTGCATAGGCATGCAACCCTAAATTCGTAAAAACCAAGGAATAGAAATGAGAGGTTTGCACCTCGAAATATTTGATCCCTCTCGGCGCATGATAGAGCCGGGTAAAGCTGGATCTACGCTGGTATTTAACAACACCTTTAAGTGGCTCTACTAGTCCTTCTTTGAAAAAAAGGACCAAGCGGGGTTCTGAAAAATCATTCACCATGACATCCACCTTTTGAAATTCTTAAATGTAAGCCTCTAGTGTTCCTATAAGCTGTAATTGAGTAAGATCATGGAATTACATATCCGGATTTCTTCTATCAAATATGTTCACCAACCTTCTGGTGAATTCTTCATAGGTGGTCATGGTATCATGTCCCAAGGTTCTCAATCCATGAAACCACCAATCACTTGAATCTACTTCCAAGTGCAGTGTGTCCATTCTAATAGCATCCCTCTCCATCATAGGTTTTAGCCGAAAATAAGTGTCAATTTTATGCACCCATGAGTTAGCAATGCATTTTGTAGATCCATCAAAGTAAGGAAGGGATATTTTACCTATGGTTCTCTGCAACTCAAAATTTTGAGTAGGAATTATGTTACCTCCTCTGTATTTGACCCTCTCTTGATAGTCAAAATAATATTTGAAGGTCAAATGTCTTTTAAACTCTTCACTGAAATACATGTATTTAGTGAATTGAACTTATATAGGTGTGACTCCTTCAAATGGTACTTTAGCTTCCTCCACGCTATGCTCTATAAAATTTGGCATATTATACCTTGGAAGCTCTTTGAATTCAAGTGACCTATTATGGGGTCCAGTATTAGAGAATATTTTCTCCTTGAATACCTTCTTCTCCTCTTGGTGGGAACCACTACTACTGACTTCCCCTTCTTTATTTTCCACCAATATAGAAAGAATGTCTCTCGTTTTTGTTTGTACTTGGGTGAATTTATCCATAATTTTAAACATTTTATGTGAAAAGGATTCATCCTTGTATTCTCTAATTATTCATATTTCATCCATACTTCCTTCCACTCCTCGAAGGTTCTCTTGGATGGAGCTAACCTCCTCTTCTCCAACAATGAAAAGATCTTCGGTTGTTTTATGTATGGGATTGGGATCTCTTTTGGGACTCATAAAGTTAAATTAAGATAATTTTCATAAGAACTGTATATTTTTCACTAGTTTTCAGCCACCGGTTTTAAGTAAAAATTATATCTCTGTTTATGACATTCTCAGAAAAAATAAAGTGCTAGAAATAAACAAACAATTTCAAACTTAAAACACTATTGTAACTAATCTTTTTCAGTGACAGTAAATAAAAACCAGCATGCCATTTAATCACACATAACACTATGATTTTTTACCAATGGCCCTGGAAAAACCCACAAGGGGAAAACCAGTCAGAGAGAGAGAGATTTTATTATTTTTCAGGAGAAGTTTATCATTTACAGCAATACACAGAAAATATCAAACCAACTTATCTCAACCCGGAAGATAAATTTCTGTCTCGATTTGCGTGTCGAACAACAAAATTCAAACTTTGATTTTTTCTGTTTTCTTCCTCAATTTATGTGCCACTGTATGGACTATATGGATGAGCTGTACAGACCTCAAAATTTGTGCCCAAAAAAATTTCTCAAAAATCGTGCCTAGAAATCTGCCTCGAAAATCATACCGTACGGACTATACGGAACAACAATAAATGTTGTTGTCTTCTCCTTGATTTTCGTGCCCTCTTTGCTGCTGTCCTTTCCCTCAATTTGCGTGCTACAAATTTTTCATCTTGCTCAGGAAAAATGGAAACTTTCTCTCTTCTCTCTCTCAACTCTCTCTTCTCACTTCAATCTGCAAAAGTGAGGCAAAATTCCTTTCCCATGCCTTTTTGAGAAAACCCTAGGGTGAGTCTAATCTAATGGTGGAGATTAGATTAGATCAAGGGCTGAAATTAAATGCTCATATTTTATTTCCAAAATATTAATTTCACTCACCCACTTAAATTTATCAAATAGTGACTTAAATGCTCTAAAGTCAAATTAAATGCTTTTACTTAAGTCATTCAATGCAAGGGTCACTTTATGTCCCCTCTCTAAGTGACTAAGGAAAAATTCACCAGGGGAACACTTCCCTAGGTACAAAACTAACACTCCCTCTTACCAAGGAAGGTGTTCTGCACCACTCCCAACTTGTCTCTGAAGAAGACAAACTTGACCCTCCCCAAATACTTCGTCAGTATGTATGCTTCCTGCTCATCAGTGGAAATATACTGAAGCGTGACTTCTCCTCTCTGAACATAGTCTCGGATGAAATGATATCTTATCTCTATGTGCTTTGACTGGTCATGAAATACTGGATTCTCAGAGAGATGGATGCAACTCTGATTGTCACAGTAAATCACCATATGCCTAAGCTCCTGACCAAATAAATTCACCAGCAACTTGTGAAGCCATAAGGCTTCGCAGCTGGTCAAACTAGCTGCCATGTACTTAGCCTCTGCAGTACTCAATGCAATGGACTTCTGCTTCAGACTAAACCACAACACTATTGTCGATCCCAAACTGAAACAACATCCGGAAGTGCTCTTCCGATCTGCCACACTGCCTACCCAATCTGAATCTGTATAGCCAACCAATATGATCCCCTCTGACCTCCTCTAGTCCAACCCAAAATCCACTTTTCCTGAAAGATAGCGCAACACATGTTTTGCAGCAACCTAATACACACTCCTAGGCTCAACCATGAACTGGCTAAGAGTGTTCACTGCAAAACACAAATCTGGTCGAGTGTTGACCAGATACATCAATGACCCAATAAGTTGAAGGTATAAAGTATGATCTACCAACTCTCCCTCAGAAGCATGAAGCTTCTTCCAGTTGGTTATCATAGGTGTCAACATAGGCCTGCACTCCTCCATCCTAAATCTCCTCAAAATATCAACCACATACTTTCCCTGCCCCAGAAAAATATGTCCAAGCTCCTGCCAAACCTCGAATCCCAAAAAATAATGCATCAGCCCAATATCAGTCATCTCGTACTCTACTGCAAGATCCTTCTTGCAAGCTACAATGTGTCTCTCTGTCCTTGTGATAAAAAAGTCATCAACATATAGCAGAAGAAAAAGCAGATCATCTCCAACCATGATGAAGTAGAGATTTGAATCTACTTCACTCTTCTAAAACCCCATAATCAGCAAGTAAGAATCAATCTTGGAGTACCAAGTTGTTGGAGATTGCTTCAACCCGTAAAGGGCCTTCTTCAGCCTACATACATGTGTCTCTCTATCATGTATCTCAAATCCTTGAGGTTGCTCAATTTAAATCTCCTCTTGTATGATCCCATTGAGAATTGCAGTATTCACATCCATCTAATGGATTTTCGAACCCATTTTCACCGCAATGGAAATCAATGCCCTAATAGACGTATACCTAGCAAATGGTGCAAAAGTCTCATCGTAATCAATTCCCTCAACCTGTGAAAACCCCCAAGCTACAAACCTGGTTTTGTACTTCTCCACACTCCCATCTGTCGTATGCTTCAGCTTGTAAAGCCAATGACAAGTCACCACTCACTTCCCCTCTAGTCTTGGAACAATCTCCCATGCATCATTCTTCATGATGGAATGGTACTCATCCATCATGGCATCTCTCCATACCGAATGTTAGGAGGCATCCTCAAAAGCAGAAGGCTCAAAATCTCATGTACAAGCCACCAACACCATGCCTAATCTGTAAGGCATCTTGATGGCTCTCACCTTATCACTGGGTGTCCCATCCTTTAAGGCATCCTTCAAGGTCTCCCAAAGCCACTTAGGCTTCTTCTTCCTTGAACGTTCTTCCCACACTAGCCTATCCTCATCTGAAGAGCTACCAGAGCTAGAAGCCCCAATCAACTGTGAACCTAAAGTCGGTGTTCCAACATCAGGTGTACCCTGTAATGGTGATCTCGATCCTAATCCCAATACCCTATAAGGTGTACCTGTAACAGTAGACCCATCACCTATCCTCGAAGACCCTGCTGGCCTAACCACTGAACCTGGTGAACCTGTGCCAACACTCTGTGGTCTTGTAACCCCAGAAACCTGTGATCTTGACTGCTGCGTAGATGGAACCTGTGCCACAACCTGAGGTGTAGGGACCTACTAGTCTCCCTGCTATGACTCTCTCGACCTCCTGAAGGCTCTCTCCTCCTCAAAATTCACATCCCTCCTCACCACCACTTTCCTCTGAGACGAAAGATAAATACGAAAAGCATTCACAGTCTCAACATAGCCCAAAAATATGCCCTTCTCTGCATTGGGCTCCAACTTTGTCCTCTTCTCTGAAGGAACATGAGAGTAAGTTAGACTACCAAATATACGAAAATTTCCAACTTCAAGCTTCTTTCTTGAAAATCACTCCTCGGGTGTCATATTCCCCACTGCCTGATGGGGACTCCTGCTTCGAAGATATACAGCGATGATGCACGCCTCAACCCAAAGAAAGAAAGGAAGTGACTAGTCATGTAACATAGCTTGATTTGCTCCAACAATGGACCTATTCTTCCTCTCTATTACTCCATTCTACTCTAGAGTATACAAAACTATCAACTGTCTCATGATCCCCTCCTGTCTGCAAAATCCATCAAACTCCTTGGAGGTATACTCACCCCTGTTATCCGATCTCAAGACTCGTATCTTCCTCCTTGTTTGGTTCTCCACAAGAGCTTTGAGCTCTTGGAACCCCTGCAAGACTTCCTCAGACTTCTTACTCTTCAGAAAGTAGATCCAGTTCTTCCTGGAATGGTCATCAATGAATGTCACATAATACTCATATCCCCTCAAGGACACAGAAGACATAGGTCGGCATAAGTCTGAATGTATCAAGTCAAGAGTACCAATTGACCTACTATCACTACTCGAAAAAGCAGTCTTGGAATACGTTCCCAAAGCACACCCCTTGCACACGTCGCTCTACCATGTGCTGAACTCCGGTAAACCTGTCACCATGTGCCTCAACAACCCCAAGGCTAGATGATTCAACTGATCCATCCTTCTATGCCAAAGCTCACACAACTCACTACTGTTGCTATGTGATAAAGCATGCTGCGGCTGAAACAAGAGCCTATACAGTTTTCCACATCTCGCTCCAATGGCAATTGAAGGAGATGGTCCTGTAGTCGTGAGAAACATATGCACATGTCCATTAATGAAAGACACCCCAAGACCCTGATCCTTGATCATGGAAACTGACACTAGGTTCTTCTTCAACCCAGGTACATACAATACATCCCACGATACCATGGGACTGATGTACTCCCTATGAAATGTAATGGTCCCACGTCCAACTGCACTAACTACTGAGTCATCTCCCAACACAACCTCCACATCTATATCTTCCTGTGAAAGCTTGGAGAACATCTGACGAGCACCTGTCATGTGGATCGAGGCTCCACTATCTATGTACAAAGTGCTGGAAGTCGATGCACTGTAAGAATGGTCTATCACACAAGAAAACTCCCTCTATCTGTCAACATCCCCACTGGTGAGAATGGATGCTCTCTCTCTCTCTCAATATGCCCAGTGCATAGTGAAAACTCACTCTGAAATCTAGCTGCAAAATCATCGATCTTAGCTGAAGCAGTTGTCTGCTGCTTCTTCTTCTTCTTGTTCAGACACGTAGCAACATAGTGCCCCATCTTGTGACATGTAAAAAACTTCATAGTGTTCATATCCTTCTTCTTCTCATCATTTTGTTGCTTGGCCCCACCCTTCTTGGGACCCTTCTTGCTCTTCTTCTTCCCTTTCACTATCAATGCCACATCCTCCTCATCTCCCCTACTAGTAGAACCACTGCACTATAAGAAACCCCTGCGAGTCTCCTCCTGAACAAAGTCATCACAGACCCTGACCCAATATGGTAAGTTATCTCTGGCCACCAACCCTTGAACAAACACAGTCCAAGGTGCAGTCACCCCATTCAAGGTTGTCCGCACTAACTCAGGACCAGTAACCACCACCCCCATAGCTGTAAGTTCATCTCTCACCTGAGAGATCCTAGTAATATAGACCATACACACCTCTCCTTTGACCATCTTGATGTTTTTCAGCTTCTCCCTAAGCACCATCTTCCTGTTTTCATTAGTACTCTCAAACAACCCGATCAAAGCAAGCCACATCTCATGTGCATGATCCTTCACTGAAATGTGAGGAATAACATGATATTTAACAGCATCTAAGATTATCCTCATGGATTTAATATCTTTCTTATTAAAGGCTGCAAGTAACGTTGCATCAGTAGAAGGAGGAATAGTAATGGGATTTGTTGTAGTGTTTCTAAGTACCTCCTCCCACAACTCATTCTCCTTCAGCACAAGTAAAATCTGGGCTTTCCATGAGACAAAGTTTGCTGCCCCATCCAACCCATCCTTAGTTCTCAACCCCATGGAAGTCATTTTTATCCAAGCACAAGTTTCAGCAAAATGTACTACTATCACAAAGGTTTTTATGAATTTTGGAAATGACTGTTTCACTGCTGAAATTTAATTTTCTGCCACAACCCGCTCTGATACCATGTAGATTTTTCACTAGTTTTCAGCCATCGGTTTTAAGTGAAAATTATATCTATGTTTATGACATTCTCAGAAAAAATAAAGTGTTGGAAATAAACAAAAAAATTCAGACTTAAAACACTGATGTAACTAATCTTTTTCAGTGACAGTAAATAAAAATCAGCACGCCATTTAATCACACAGAACACTACGATTTTTGGACAATGGCCCTGGAAAAACCCACAAGGGGAAAACCAGTCAGAGAGATATTTTATTATTTTTCAAGAGAACATTATCATTTACAGCAATACACAGAAAATATCAAACCAACTTATCTCAACCTGGAAGATAAATTTGTCTCGATTTGCGTGTCGAACAGCGAAAATCAAACTCTGCTTTTTTTTCTGTTTTCTGCCTCGATTTCCATGCCACTGTATGGACTGTACAGATTAACTGTACGGACCTCGAAATCCATGCCCAAAAAAAATTCGTGAAAATCTTGCCCAGAAATATGCCTCGAAAATCGTGCCTACTGCCTCGAAAACTGTACCGTATGGATTGTACAAACCAGCAATAAATGTTGTTGTCTTCTCCTCGATTTTTGTGCCCTCTTTGCTGTTGTCCTTTCCCTTGATTTGCGTGCTGCAAATTTTTCCTCTTGCTCAGGAAAAATGGAAACTTTCTCTCTTCTCTCTCTCAGCTCTCTATTCTCACTTCAATCTGCAAAAGTGAGGCAAAATGTCTTTCCCATGCCTTTTTGAGAAAACCCTAGGGTGAGTCTAATCTAACGGTGGAGATTGGATTAGATCAAGGGTTGAAATTAAATGCTCATATTTTATTTCTAAAATATTAATTTCACTCACCCACTTAAATTTATTAAAAAGTGACTTTAATGCTCTAAAGTCAAATTAAATGCTTTTACTTAAGTCATTTAATGCAAGGGTCACTTTATGTCCCCTCTCTAAGTGACTAAGGAAAAAGTCACTAGGGGAACACTTCCCTAGGTACAAAACTAACAGGAACATGCTCTGATACCACTATAATTAACATAATGCAACAATCAGGTCCACTAACTCTATATAATAAGGATGCAAACAACTAGTCGACATGTGGGAAAATTTTTCCAAGTAAAAATAGGAATTGTACTGGGGTTTGCAGGAGAAACCAAAAGAAAACTTAGGATACTGAACTTTCATGTCCCTAAGCACCTTTATGTTGGTTCCTTTTAGGTTTTTATCATCATCTAGGCTGAATTCCACTACCAAACTTTTGGGAGTCCCAACCAGTGAAAACTAAGAACTTAAGAATCAATTCCAAGAAACTAAAGATTAAGGAATGCAGCAACTAGTCACACTTCATTGAATTCCAAATGCATAAAAAGGCTTACTAAAATTCAGTTTCGAACCTTGGATGTAATAATTATCATGTTAATTAAATAAAAGAACATAAAATAAAGGAAATGTACATGTTTAGCTACACTAATTTATTCCAACTGGAAAACTAGTCATTTTTGCACAGAGATCTAGGCAAGGTGTAAAACATTATTATGAAACTCCGTCAAAACATATCAGAATGTTGTATAATTTTTAGAGACAATAAAGAATAGAATAATAGGGAAATTACATTCTAATAAATTTTCACAATAATCTCATAGGTAACCTCTCATAGAAAAAACTCCCAAAAGTATGGCTCTGGAGCTAGGAAACCAAGGAGAATCGAACCCTAAACCTTCCAAAATATGTGAGTGACCTGAAAGTGATATGAACCTGATATTAAAAAACAAATTGGACATGATTAAATTATCCATATCATATCGGGTTCTAAATTCCCATTACATTACTCCAAAATTTCCATAACATCATAGAAATGAGAGAAGGAGAGAAGATGGATGAATGTCACTGATAGGAGGCCTCCAAGATATTATGGATGATCTAATAATGGACTTAAATATACATAAAAACCTGCAAAAAATCATCTTCAATGTATTCCATTACTTGAAATACCAAAACAAAAGAATCATTGGCTAAGGGGCACACAACCCAAAGCTATAGTTGAGGAACAACACTCAACTACATGGCCTTGGTCAATTGCTAGAGATGTTGAAGGTGTATTCTTATGTAAACTATAACAAAGGAGACTTGAAATAATTAATGGGTGAATTATAATTGTTAACTAATGATTTCTCTGAATAGGAACTTTTATTTCATTGAGAAAGAATACATTGAGTTAGGGAAAAACTAATAAGAGAGACAGATTACTGCTATTCGACCTTAATTTTTGCAAAATGATTTGTTATTTATTTTGCACTTCAAGAGAAGAATATTCCCTAATTCAACTAATAGTTAAAGTGAATGTAGTCCTACATCATGTTAGTCACATAACAAATAAAGGTTGACAGCACTAGACTACAAATAGGTAGTTACTTGTGCATGAGTAATTGATAAAGGAAACATAGTGTTTATATATTTCGATTGGTTCAAAAATATATGTATACTTTTCCTTTTAGACTTAATCCAATCCAGCATAGAGCCTACAACTAATAATTTATGAGTGATGATCCTTTTCCAAAATTTTTCCATTGAGATTATGTTTGAAAGAGATTTGAAAACGAAATGTCGAAATAATGTAACTACAAAAGATATTCTAATTGTATTTTATATTATATTATTGTTGTCCCTCCCTTCCGGAGATGTTGTTCCTCCAATTAGGGATGTCATTGATTTATTTGGTCATGTAAAGTCTTGAGGTAAAACCTTCGTTGTAAGTTGGGTCAATAGTACCCAGAAAATCATTATTAAAATGTGTTTTTGTGTCTCCCAAGGAAATTCGACCATGTTGGAGAGGTGAAGTCAGACCTGTTGGGTTATTAGGATTCACAGTTGATGTGTATAAATAGATGAGGCACCATACTCAATTGGACACACTCAAAACTAAAGAAGGATCGCTAGACAGAGAAAGAGAAGTCCATCTAAAGGAAGAGAAGTTATATATCTTAAACTTGTGGTCTTGCATTGTTCTTGGTTGGATTCTATATCGATGATTTTTTGTTGGGTTTTCTTCCCCGCGAGGGTTTCTCGATATAAAATTTTTTGTTCTTCTTTTTCTTGTTGTATGTGTTATTCTTTCAATGATCTTCTTTTTATTGGGTATAAAACTTTAAAAATCTAACATGGTATCAGAGCCAACTTGAAAGAATACATAGTGCAGTTGTTTGTCCCATAGTACAAGAAGCTAGGCTTTCCTATTCTGGGAAAATACCTCATCATATAAGCTTTAAAATAATGTTATTCCAACTATCCCTAGGAGGGCACATATTTCTATGGTGGAAGAATTCAATTCCAAATATTTTCAATTTTTTACTTGACACTACTGCTGGGAGGAACTAGGGCTTCATATTTTTCAAAGTTCCATCTCCAAAAATATACAATCTAGCTCAAATTGGGAAGTTTCATCTTTTCCACCATTTATCCCTATAAGTTTTCACTGCTGAAAAATTAGGGTTTTACCATCAAACCCTAGGTCATCCTGAAGGGGGCTCTAGAAGCAGTCCTCAAATTGTTAAGTACTATCTCCTACATTCCATTTGAGGTTCTCATTCCTTGAAAATGACAAACAAAACCAAGATTTATGAAAATATTGAAGGAGAAGAAAACTTCAGAGCATGGAAGTACATAATCATGCTCATCCTTGAAGAGAATGACCTAGAAAGCTACATCAAAGAAGAGGTTAAGGAGCCATAGGGAGATGAATCAAAGACCAAGCACAAGAAGGAAATTATCAAATCCAAAAGGATCATAGTTGACTCCATAAAGGACCATATGATTCCTTAAGTATCATCAAATAATACTCCAAAATAAATGTTTGATGCTCTAACAATTCTATTTGAAGGAAATAACATCAACAGAAGAATGGCCTTGAGAAATCAACTCAAGGGAGTGAAGATTCAAAAGGGAGAAACCATGCAGTCATAATTTACAAGAATGTCTCAAATCAAAGAAAATTTGTGAGGTTGCTATATAAATTCTAAATCCAAGGTGGCATAATGAATTTCATAAATAAGTTAAGGATCTAGGCATACAATTAATCTCACCGAGAATTGAATAGAATTAGCATAAAGAGAGAAGAAGAAGAATTAACAAACATGAATAATAATATCTCAATAAATAATGATCAATAAATGATAATATTACATAGATAATACATCCTTATAAAGGAAAATTGAATTGCCAAAGGAGCAACTCAAGCTAGCTCATAAGGAAGGCTTACTAAATATGAAAACCCCCCAAAGGTAACAAAACCACTTTTCAAACTTGTCAAAGAGGTCATGAATTAAATAAATCAAGTGGGATGGATAATGAGTGACATAAAATCTTTCTAATCATGGAAAATGGAGAGAAAATCATGGAGGATGGGTTTGCCACAAAAGAGGATATTTTCCATATGACTAGCTTTATCCTAATCTAGTGAAAAGCTGAAAAAGAAGGAAAAAAGAAGTCTTAAAGCATGAATGTGCCATTTTTATTCTGGACAGTCAATAAAGCAAAAAAATATTATCTAAAATAATTCTAAGTACACTCCTGGGTGTAATCATGGCAAGTGTTGACCAAAAAAATGCAAGTGGAGGCCAACTACCTAGTATAGTACCTATGAAATTAATCAAAATGACTACTAATTATATTCATGCAACTTAGGCCTTATGGTCACCCTTTACATTATTCATCCATGTAAATTGAGGAAATAGGGAAAACCTCATGGGAACAAAATCCTCCCTAAAAAATGGACATGAAAAGGTAAAACAAAAATATTGCTCCAAAGTAAATGTTGATGTAGGGAGGAAAATTCTTCTTGGGAAGAAGAGAAATATGCTCAACTGGATTAGGGACATAGACAGTTGCAGGATGGATACTGGAACCATGTAGAGCAATTGTGACCCACTAATGTATAATCAGGACTGAAAGTTCTTGAAGCATCAAATGAGAGTTGTAATTAGCTCCAAGATGGTATGATGACTTGGAATTCGAATGAACATAGGTGAAATCGGATCCAAATAGGTGAAACTAGTGTCCAAGTGAATGCATAAGGTCTCTAACTTATTTACACTGAGAGTAATTGTGCAAGTGACCATGTAGGAAGAAGGAGGAGACTTAGGACCAGTGAGAGTGAATCCAGAGACTACATAGATTGATCTAGCTTCTAAAGTATCCAGAGGAACACTGACTAGAACATAAGTAGACTCATGGAAAGAAAATTGATCATCTTCTAGAGCATAAACTGGTAAAGAATCCTTTGTGGTAGAAGTATGAAAGGAGGACAGAGAGAGATGTTCAAAATCTTCAAGGAGATTCTGAGAATAGGTGCCAGGAATCAAGGAGGAGATGTAGAAGTGCATGAGATTAAGTATGGTGAGTGGTAAGAAACATATTAGACTTGATCTATATTATTAAACATATAGGAATACATTGAGTTGTGCACCATCAACAAGTGAATTATGCACAGAGTGTGAAATATATAGCATATGGATCTCAGAATCCATAATAGAAGACATAGAGAACACGAAATGTGTGAGTGACTCTTCAAAAATGGAAGCTCCATTAATCACTTATTCTTCATTGATAGCATCAAAGGAAGATGAATCAGTATCTTCAACTTCAAGAAACACAGAAAAATATGGCTCTTCAATATTTTCTTCTTGATAGGAAGAGGAAGCATTCAAATCAAAGAGAATGGTAGCAACGAGAACTTGTTGTGTTGAATCTGCAACTTCTTCATCATGAACAAATTCATCAGAGATTGTAGAGGCTGATACATCTTGAGAAATAACACATGTGGAGGTGATGGGTTAACTCCAAAATCCATCTTCTTCTTTCAGCACACCAAAATATTTGTCCAAATTGTTACAAAGCTCGAATGGATACTCATCATAATCTATGAGATAATGCATAGTTGGAGACATTTCCAGACACATAACTTCATAATATCTATCACTGTCATTTATCTAATCACTCTTCTCTTCATAAGACTCTGGTTCACTCACTTCACCAATAGATACATCAAAGACACATTGTCTCTTCAAATATGTGATCATATTTGGCTTCCAATCAACATAGTTGAAGGGAGAAAGCAGAGGAACTTTTGAATCCATATTGAAGTTGATGCACCTACAAAATAACCTGCAAATATGAAATCAAGGACTAATTAATCAGCTCCCAAATATCTGATACCATGTAGAAATTATAAATCCAAGGTGGCATAATGAATTTCATAAACAAGATAAGGATCTATTCACATAATTAACCTCATAGAGAATTGTAGAGAATTAGCATAAAGAAAGATGAAGAATAATGAACACACATGAAGAATGAAGCTATCATTAAAGAATGATAAATGAATGATGATATTACATAGATAATACATCCTTGTAAAGGAAAATAAAATTTCCAAAGGAGAAATTCAAGATAGCTCATAAGGTAGGCTTACTAAATATGAAAAAACCCCAAAGGTGACAAAAACCCTTTCCAAACCTGTCAAAGAGGTCACAAATTAGATAAATCAAGTGGGACAGATAATGAGTGATAGAAAAGATTTATAATCATGGAAACTGGTGAGAAAATCATGGAGGATGGGTTTTCCACAAAAGAGGGCAATTACCATAAGACTAGATTTATCCTAAGTCAGTGAAAAGATGAAAAATCAAGACAAAATAAATCTTAAAGAAGGAATGCACCCTTGCTATTCTTGACAGTCAATAAAGCAGCAGAATATTATCCATAATCATTCTAAGTGCACTCCTGGGTGTAATCATGGCAAGTGTTGAACAAAAAATGCAAGTGGAGGCCAACTACCTAGTCTAGTACCTAGAAAATTAATGAGAATGATTTATAATTATATCTTAAGTCCATCTGTGGGTTTTTAATATTCCAACAGCTATCAGTGACATGGTGGAGGAAGCAGAAGTTGTGATGACCACCTTGAATGGTCCCTTAAGGGATTGGGAATCTTTCATGAGAGGTATATGTGCTAGAATAAAACTCACCAAGTTCATCATACTTTGCGAAGAGTGTGTGCAATAAGAAAGAATAATAGCCAAAAGAGAAGAAAATATAAATGATGATGAAGATCAAGCATTGGAAGCTCATGCAAAGAGAGGATCAAACAAGAGAAAGGTCCATGATAAATATCCCAGGAGAAATAAAAAATTTCAAAGGAACTCAAGACCCAAAAGATACTTCTCATCTTTTGAATGCTTCATATGGCATAAGATGGGACACATTGCATGAAATTGTCCACTCAAAGTAGAACAATTCAAGAAGGGAAATAAGAAGTTCCATGCCCATGCAGTGGAAGATGATGACTCATACAAAGAAAAGAACAATGAAGATGAAGACTCCACTGAAGAATATGTCTTGATCTCAACCCTTACTGGATAAGCATCTCATGGAAGTGACACTTGGCTTGTAGACAGTGGAGCTTCTAGGCATATGATAGGTTATAAAGAATCTTTTCAATGTCTTGTCAAGAAAGGCTCTCCTTATAAAGTAAAGCTTGGAGATGACTATAAATATCCCATCAAGGGAATGGGAGAATATTTTTACAAGATGGAATCAAGGAAGTCTATGAAGATGAGGGAAGTCTTATATGTCCTAGGATTGAAAAAGAATATACTTTCCATATCAACTCTTGATAAGAAGGGATTCAGAGTTGCTTTTGTAGATGGAGAAGTCCTTATGTGACCAAAGGGAAAGATAATATATGATGCAGTTGTGATTAGAGTAGAAGAAGAAAGAGTTTACAAGCTAAAGGGACATACACATTGGGCTCTAATAGTAAGTACCATCAACCCATGTGTGCTATGGCGTAGGATACTTGCTCATGTGAACTATAAATCCCTACAAATTGTGAGAAAGGTAGTAATGGGCTTACCAAAAATTTAAGTCAATCATGAAGGAGATTTCAAAGGATGTGCTCAGGGGAAGAACACCAAGAACCCATTTCCAAGAAGCAATAATAAAGCAAAATGGATATTGGACATTGTTCATTCAAATGTATGCGGTCCAATGTTAGCCACATCACTAAGAGGGTTATCATCAGATTGAGATCAACATAGATGTTATATTTGACAAAGATGGAGCTTTCAGTAAGTACAAAAAGAACCATGCAGATGAATATCAAGAAGAAGAACATGAAACCCCAGAGTTGAAGAAACTTGTAGAATTCTAGTCCGCAGTGTTGAAGAAGAAAAAATACCAGAAGACCATGACATGGTAGAGCATAAAAATCCTATGAATATTCCTCAGGAGATGATCTCACAGAAAAGAACACCAGCTTGGGCTTGTGATGTCATTCAAGGTGTAGAAAAATATGGAGCTCCAGAAGGAAGAAAAAGATAAAGGATCTATTCCAACTATGTGGCCTTGGTGTGTAATCCTGTTGATACATAACCTACCTATTTTGAAGAAGATACAAAGAAGAAGGAATGGATGGATGCAATGCTTGAAGAATACCAATCTATCATAAAGAATGATGTTTGGGATGTCGTACCAAGACCAAAAGAGAAGTTCCTTGTTTCTTCAAAGTGGATATTCAAGACAAAACATTCAACAGACGGAAGTATAGATAAGCACAAGGAAATATTTGTAGTTCAATGATTCTCACAAAAAGAAGGAATTTATCATGAAGAGACTTTTGCACTAGTAGAAATATATACATCAATCAAAATTGTTCTTGCCTTAAAAGCCAAGATGAAATGGAGGCTACGCCAAATGGATGTAAATATGAAATTTCTAAATGGTGTGATAGAAGAATAAGTATACATTGAACAATCTCTAGGTTTTGAAACTCATGGCAGAGATCCACATGTATGCAGATTGAAGAAAGAACTATATGGGTTAAAGTAAGCACCCAGAGCATGGTATGGCAGAATTGATGGATTCCTGATGATCTTGGGCTTTACCAAGAGTAAAGCAGTTTCCAACCTTTGCTATAAGGTGGTCGACAAAATTCTTATGATTCTATCATTTTATCTTTATGACTTATTATTCCTAACAGGTGAGGAGAAGCTCATTGATGAATCCAATAAGAAGCTTGCTACATAATTTGAAATAAAATATCTTGGCATGATGCACTATTTTCTTGGTATTGAAGTATGGAAGTTCCCATATGAGATATTCCTAAACCAAGGAAAATATGTTGTTGAAATACTAAAGAGATTTGGGATGCTATATTTCAAATCTATGTACACTCTGATGGTGACTAGATTGAAGTTGTTGAATGATGTTTCCTCATATATAGTTGATGTTACATTATACCGACAAATTATTGGCTCTCTGATGTATCTAACAAATACTCCACTAGATATATGTTTTACTATAAACACATTGAGTCAGTATATGGTGGATCCCCAACATATTCAGTTAGTTGCAACAAAACATTGATGAGGTACCTTAAGGGTACACTAGATTGTGTCCTCAGCCGATGGTGAGATTAGAATACATGGCTATACATATTTAGATTGGTCTAGGAGCATCGATGACAGAAAGAGTACCCCGGGATGTTGTTTTAGTTAGGGATCAGGTGTGATCTCATGGCTCAGCAGAAAGCAGACATGTGTTTCTCTCAATACAATAGAGGTTGAATACATTGTCGCATGTTCAGTCTGTAGTGAAGCAATTTGGCTCTGCAATATGTTGACAAGATTGTTCGATACAGAGATGGATGTGGCTAATATATACTACGATAATCAGATTTGCATCAAGATGAAAGAAAACCTTGTTGTTCACGACAAGTTGAAGCACATTGAGATAAAGTTCCATTATATTCAAGACATGGTGCAGAAGGGAGTTGTATAGCTCCAATATGTTCCTACAGAGGAACAAGTGGCATATATATTGACTAAGCCTCTATGTGTAAAGTTTGAAAACTTCCGAGACAAGCTTGGTGTAGTTTAAAAGGACCTCCCTCAAAAGAGGGAATTATGATGATGATGATGATGATATGGTAGGTTTCTTGTTGCACTGGTGCGGTAGCTATGTCTAAGTAGGGTATGTCTGGCTAGGCTTGTTTGGCCCGAAAGGGTTAGTAATATTCCCGTTGAGGCTTGTTTGATCCTTGGAGGATTAATATGTATGGATAGGCTTGTTTGTCCCAAAAGGGTTAGTAAGCCATACAAGGCTTGTTTGGTCCCCAGGTAGATCCATTTGTTTGGATAGGATTGTTTGTCTTGAAATGGTTAGTAAGCCAGAAAAATGCCCGATGTATCTTTTGAAGTACGCACCGTGATGTTGCTTTAGATGTCCTAAGGGAATGATGATCTGGTCCCATTACTATGTGTTGTTGACAATGATGTGGTCCCAACACTCTATGTTGATGACGATGATGTGGTCCCATCACTTTGTGCTAATGAAAACACTCGTTGTTGATGATGATTATGTGGTTCCAACACTTTCTGTTGATAATAATGATGTGGCTCAAACATTTCTATGTTGATGATGATGATGTTGCTCTAGTGTTTCTATGTTGATGATGATGTTTCTCCATAATTTCTATGCTATTGATGATGATGTTGTCTCAACATTCTATGTTGATGATGATGATGTTGTTCCAACATCTCTATGTTGATGATGCAAGTGATGATCTAGCATTTATTTGTTGATGATGTTGTTTTTAGCACTAACATGCTAATGACTTTGTTGTTGTCTCAGTATTCACATACTGATGTTTCATATGATGATGTCCTAGTACTCACATACTGATGATGATGATGGTGTCTTAGTATTCACATGCTGATGTTGTAGATGATGAAGACGTTCCATGATGATGATGATGTTTAGTGATGGTGATGTTCCATGATGGTAATGCTCTGTGATGTTGATGTTCCATGATGTTGATATTCCACGATGATGATGTTCCATGATGATGGTGTTCCAAGATGATTATGTTCTACGATGATGATGCTCCATGATGATGAAGTTCCACGATGATGATGATACTCATGATGTTGTTGCTACAAAACTTCCTGTGACATATAGATCCACCATTCAGTTGTACAGTTGTAGTTGTTGTTGTTGTTGTTGATGTAGAATACCTTCCTTATTAAGAGGGAGTGTTGAAATAATGTAACTGGGAAAGTAGTCTAATTGTACTTTATATTATATTATTTTTGTCCCTCCCTTACAGATATGTTGTTCCTCCAATTAGGCATGTCATTGATGTATTTGGTCATGTAAAGTCTTGAGGTAAAACCTTTGTTTTAATTCGGTTCAATAGTACCCAGAAATGAATTATTAAAATGTATTTTTGTGTCTCCCAAGAAAATTCGACCCTGTTGGAGAGGTGAAGTCAGACTTGTTGGATTATTAGGATTCACAGTTGATGTGTATAAATAGATGAGGCACCCTACTCATTTGGACACCCTCGCAACTCAACCAAGTTCTCTAGAGAGAGAAAGAGGAGTCCATATGAAGGAGGAGAAGCAGTCTATCTTAGTCACTTGTGGTATTACACTGTACTTGGTTGGATTCAATATCGAGGAAGTTTTGTTGGGTTTTCTTCCCCATGAGGTTTTTCTAGGATAGATATTTGTGTCTTCTTTGTCTTGATGTGCTTATTATTCTTTCATTGATCTTATTTTTATTAGGTATTAAAATTTTAAAAATATAGCACCAAAGAGGTTCCAAAGGATTGAATTGTGAGTTCGAAAGATATTTTTACTAGTAGGTTTAAATACAGAAGAAAGCATAAATTTCAGTGGAGAATTACCCTACCAAATGACCTGTTGAATGTGGGTTCTCTCGAATAGTTGGGTTTCTTGTGCACTTGGGTCACATGCAGGTCTATTCAGTGGTTTTTGGCATAGGTCTATTAAGTTTTTTTGTCATGTCTAACTCAATGAATATTTGTGGGGCCCCGAGATGAAATTTCTTTGCTTTACATAACAAACAAACTCACAAATGAGAGTTTGGACAAAGAATTTAAACTCTCAAATGAGAATTGTAAACTCTTGATTGAAATATTTTCTCAGGGGGTTTGACAATAAAAATAGGTCAATCTCTCAGCTGAGAAATTTTAAACTCGCAGTCGAGATATTTTTTAACCTCAAGTAAACTCGAGCAAACTCTTGGCTAAGAAAATGTTAATTTCTCATCTAAGAAAATTAAAATATCTCGACCAAGAATTTTTGTTGACTATTTTCTCTGCCAAAAAATTGAACTTTACATCCCAAGCACACCCCTTCCTCAAAAAAGTGTTTCTCATATTCATGCTTTCACCTAGTAGTTAATGGTGTTTTAACAATTCACATTTGTATGAAGGTTTTTACCATTTTGTTGTGGATTAATGGCCAATTAATCGAATAAAACCCTTAGCTTTGGTATATGAAAGAGCCACATTTTCATACCAATATGTGGGATTGTGGGATATAAACTTGATGGAATATTGGGTATTAGGAATATTTGTTATTAGTTATATTGTTAACAATCGTTGTAGGTGTTTTACGAAACCTTGTATTTTAAGGTACATTGCGCCCAAGTATGCCACACAGGGATGTTGAATGAGAGAAGTGATGTATACAAAAGTTGGAGTATTTATCATGGGGATTATGTAACACCCTGGTTTTGACCCCATTTTCATTAAATATATATGATGAAAATATTATAATTAATCATGTTGTGGAGCTAAAGGCAAAAGCCCCACCATTGATTTAGCATTTTATGTTTCAACGATTAAAATCGATGCCTATGGTATTTTGTTCTAGCCGACACATTATAGTTTTGGACATCATATAAATATGCTATTTAATTAAAAACCCACAACCAGCTATGTCAATGCAACAAATAATGAGATGGGGAAATGCTTTCCTAAGGATAAGGGGGGTAATGTGTAACCTTGAGCTATTAGGGAAAACCCATGTGTCAAAATAAAGCACCCAAAAACGTATGCACATTCCCTCATGCATTCATGTTTTCATCTTCCCTCACATTTTGGAGAGGGGCGGGACATTTTTTATCATCCATCCTTCATGTTTTCAGTTTCTTTTCCTCATTGTGCATGCCTAGTCCATCATCTTGATTTCACCAAAAATGTTGTGGTCCATTCTGACCATTCTCTATTCCATTTTGTTCATGCACATTGTGCATTCATCCTGCTTGCAGAACCGTGTTTTGTTCTGGGTTGATCACCTGTTGTTACCATCCTCAGCTGCATAAAGGTTTGGGGTCTCCTTTGTTTGTTGAATGAATGAGCAGTGGAGATCACTCGATTTTATTAGAAAGAGTGGTCATCTGTGGTCTCCTCAATGTTGTTGTGCAATGGTCTCCTCTGTCACAGAGTGAGTGGAATCCTGATTTGTTGTGGTGACACTGTGGTTTGTTGTGTGTGCATATTTTTCCTTGGTATGAACTAGTTTGGAGTGGAATTGGGTCCGAACTAGCTTGATAAACCTAGTGTAGGAAGGAACCTCACTGTTACAGCTGATTTTTCCACACATGGTGGATCACACCTTTATGGCCTTCCATGTCCCTCTACAGACTCTTTGGACACCATGGACCATTTTTGTACCTTTGATGTTTCCAAGATCATCCCTAAAAACATGCATTATTTGCTATACACGACTTTTAAACATGTTCTCGCGTATATACGTGGATATGACCCTCAAAACCGCATACATTGGGATGTGTGCAAATGGCCAAACAATTTTGGAGTTTTCCTTGATGTGGATCTGAGTCACTTGTCCCTTGGCCTTCCATATGCCTTGAGATCACTTGAATTTGACCTTCCATTACCCCATTGAAGCACTATATAAGGAACCCTTTGGATACATTGAAAGGGGAGGAATTGAAGAGCAAGAAAACTATAGTCCATTGTTGTCGGAGCTTATACTTGAGTCTGCATCCCTTTGTCCCTTGGAGCACTTTGTGTTCTTCCCAAGCTTTCCTTTTCTTGTGAGCTTGCTATTGAGAGATGGAGGATTGAAGTGGTGGAGGCCCAGGTGGAGTACTCAGTTTCTCTGATTCGTAGACGTGCCGACAGAGGCTGTCACTATTGTAATATCTGATTTATATTAATAGAAATATATTTTCCTGTCCAATGATGTGTATTTAAATGAGTATTGAATCCATGGATGTTTTTAAATGCTTATATGTTATTGATTATATATTCTAGAGTAGGTCTAACACAATTATATAGCATGCTTGTCTTGTTTGCTGAATGTTGAGAGAGCAAATTTCTAATACAAGCGAGAGTGGAAAAGCTCAACAGGGATCTACATCAACCATCCGGAATAAGGTATGTTTTGAGATATTTTAGTGTTAGATGTTTGGTTTCTCTTGCATATGGGAAAGGATTGATTTCCATGGTTACTCTGTCTATTGTGGTACCCCAAGCCATAGGAAGTTTTCTCCGTAACAGAATTGGTGACTCTGCTAGGGACGTTCCTTGTTTTTCTTTGGGGTTTGGGGGCACAATGTGCTTGATATTCTTGACTTACTCTTTGTTTCTCCCTGTTTCTGTGTTGCATTTTATAGTATGTTCATCCATTGACACTCCCCTTTATTGGTTTGACCCTTGGCCTGCTTTTTACCAATATTCTCTGTATACACAAGTTTTTGGCCAAAAGTCGTGTACATATGCGGATTTTTGGCCAAAAGTCATGTATATATGCAGGTTTTTGGCCAAAATCCGCATATACATGCATATTTTTTGCCAAAAGTCACGTATATACATATTTGTTCTTTAAACAGTCATGTACATCCTCCCTTTTCGTGAGTTTGATGTTGTGGGAAGTTGTTGGGTGGGTTGTGAGTGTGGTTGGGTCTTCCTTAGGTCTGATGTTGTCTGTTGGATGCTTCTTTTGTGACCAAAGACCGCTTTTTCATTGATTTTTCTTTGAAAGTAGTTTTAGTCATTTATCCTTTTTTGTTTTTCCATTAGTGCATTACTCTTTTTTATCTTGGTGTCTTGTTGGGCTTGTGTTTTATACTTGCTACAGAGACTGAGAGTTTTAGATGACTTTTATTGCATTTTTCATTCTTTTATATTGAAAAATACAAGGTAGTTGCATTTTTTGCATATGGATTTGAGGAGATACTTGCATTGGATTGCTTGGATGAGAGTTTTATTTAGGATTTTATATAGGAAGGATTGCATTGGCATTCGAAAAGGAATATATATTTATGCATCTCATGTAGTGGCACACCCTGTTTTTCATTCTACAAGATTGCACTTGGCATTGCTTGTTAGGTGTGCACTTATATTTCACTGCTGAGTCTTCATATCATTAGTTGCACGGCCATTTCCCTTTGAGTAATTACAGCCATTAAAATCAACACATAATTTAAAATGAATTACACTCTTTTCTTTTATAGGGTGCATCAACAAGATTAGGTTTTAGAGTCTTGGAATAGTTCATTGTGAGTTAATTCTCCAAGACTACTAAACAACAACAAGTAGGTGTCTGTCCAGGTGAGATAGTGAAATACTTGGTATAATTAGTGTTTCTCAGGACACTCCTCTTACACGGGAGTTAAGCACGAGGCAGTGCACACGATTGTGATTGGGATGACCCCTGATCACTTTCTGTGAGCACCGGAAATATTTCTAGGATTATATTCGTATCTGGGGGCTCTTTCGAGAGTTTTGGGCTTTGCTACCCTACCCATACGGTTGATCCTTCCTGTGACTGTCCGCCTAAGCATTGGTTTAATTTAGGTGACCTTAGTTTCCTTACCTAGGTATCACAGGGGGTACTTGCACAGGTTATTCTGTAGGTGTCTTGGCTAGGTAGGGGTCAGACATCATAGTCGCTATATGCGTTGAATTTGAGGGCCACTATAATTGGTTACATACCTCTACTTGTAGTGTATGGGAGTTTCGAGCCTCTCCTAGGTGAGACATACCTGCTACATTCAGGAGCTCACATATCCTCCCCTTGCTTTGCTTGTATTTTTTCTATAGATTTTCTTAGGAGTGTGCTCTTTGTGCACTAGTTGGCCTTTGGGATCATGGTTACTTGAGTATATTTATGCTCTCTTCAGTTTGGGTCCTTTTATTTTCGACATGTCTGGCATCCTATCACCCTTCCTTGGTCCTAGTACGGAGCCTGGTGTCAGACTTGGGGGCATCACAACCCATTACAGTGCTCATAGATTTGGGAGTGGTCACATTCCATCCTCTACTCCATTTGTGGAGGATGTTGACTCCCTTCTCTCGGTCTTTACACCGGTGGTCACCCTCATGGGGGTGGTAGTGGATGTGTGAACGTTGGGTCTACACCTTACTTTCCTTTTTATGTCCCATCGTTAACCACATTGTTTTCTTTGGGAGCAGTTGTCATGATCATTCCTCCCTATATCCTATAGTTTGGATTCTTTATTGACTATTTTGGGTTGTTTTCGACTAATATGGTTGTCATGTAGGATCCGGTTTTTTTAAACTCTCTTTGAGGTTTTGACCCATTCGTGCCTATCATAGGTATTATGTCTGAACTAGCATATAGGTTAGGATATCACATCCACTTACACTTATGCATTGCCTTATGACCGTTCCATCTTAACCTTAGGTACAAACCCATTCCATGGTATCACGGAACCTTCATGTTGTTGTTAGAAGTAGTATTACGTGAATGGTAGAGCTTTCCTATACATGGGTGTCCTAGTTATATCCCTTTTGCATTTGGTACCCATGCTGTGAGTCCTCTCTTAGGTCCAGGAGTCCCTTTTAGTCCTACCGTGTCCTTGAGCAAGAGCTTCATACTCCTCTTGATCTTTTTGCTGGCCTTTTTTCCTCAGGACTCCCTTATGTCAAGTTGTAATTACATTATCATGAGTTTTGCTTGCCTTATTGAGCCTTATGCCGGCTTCCCTGACTTTGATTATCAGCTATATAGCCCGAGCTTGTCTCATGTCTAGCCACGCAAGGCCATTTTACATATCCTTTGTAGCTTGATTCCCCATTTTTTACTGGGAGAGGAGTTTCCCTCAAGTGTCGTTATCCTACACATGTGTCCTTGCATTGAGCATAGGTATGTTCTACTGCTTGGAACTAGTTTGTTTGCCCCTTGACACTCATCTCCTCCTAGTCTGTAACTATAAAGCACTTTTATTCTTTTTCAAGCTTTTCAAAATATTTGAAAAAGTCCTAAAAAATCAAAAAACCAAAAAGCCGAATAGGAAAAGATGTTATCTTTGGCAGCAGTCGAGTCGTGTCGCCTTCAAATAGAGCACTATATATCACATCCATTGGTTGGGTTAATAGTTTGACTTTAGGAGTTGTACTCATTTCTCTGAGTTTATCTCCACCGACTGGTTAAGCTTTTAGTCCCTATGGAGCCTCTGTCGATGCCTCCTATGTCACAGAGATGTCCTAGTTTTGTATATTGATTCTATGCTACCTACATTCAGTCACCATTTTCCTTTCTACTCTTGTTTGAAGGAAGTTGAAACCTGAGTCGTCCATTCCTCAGTTCTCTTGACTTTGCATGTCAACCATTCCCGGTACTGATACTGGTTCGTGCACATTATGATCGAGTCCTTCCACATTATATAGCTTTGTTGAGTACCTCATGTTGGATGATGAGGGATGCATTAATGCCCTCCTTCCAGCGGATTTCATCCCATCAACTTCAGATCATTTATTCTGGGATAGGAATCTAGAGTCATTTTTGAGTTCCTTGAGACTTGCAGTCATCAGTGGCAGGTTCTCTCGCCATCGACGGTTTTGGGAATAAATTAATGTCCCCTGATCGATGGATCCTTTCAAGTGTGCGACCTCAACACATTTATTCACACTTGTTAGTTTGCACTCTAGTACCTTGATTCCCATTTTCATTATCAATGGGTGATCTCGCGTCTGTTAACGGTATACATCAATGATCGGTAATCAGACGATGGACTACTATGTTCGACCTCGACACCTCTATTCACATAGTAGGACATGTACTCGTAGCATATTGTGTAGAAGACCTTCCAGATTGGTGGAATTTCATATATGCTACCTCCTTGATCGTGCCAGTGTTCATGAGATTTCTTCTCTCATGACTTGATTCCAGTGTATGTCAGATATTTCCAGCCATTATGGAGATCTTGATCTATTATATATCTTCAACTTTCATGGAGATCATGCTCCTTTGTATATATTCATCATGGAGATTCTGATCTATCTATATTGTACGTGGCTATGACCACACATGTCATATTTTGTATCATGCCTATTCATGGCCATTGTACTCTTATGTATCCGGGACTGCTATATGTACTTGCAGTTATTGTATTATACTATTGGATGGCTGGTTCTTCCACCTAGTTCTTCATCACTCCACTTCTGGGATGGACTTATAATGTATTTCGGCCATTGTATCACCCCTCTGACCTCACACATTAGGGGGCATCTATTACAGCTGATTTTACCACACATGGTGGATCACACCTTTATGGCCTTCCTTGTCCCTCTGCAAACTCTTTGGACCCCATGGACCATTTTTGTACCTTTGATGTTTCCAAGATCATTCATAAAAACATGCATTATTTTCTATACGCGACTTTTAAACCTGTTCTTGCGTATATACGCGGATATGACCCTCAACCCTACGTACATCGAGCAGGGATAATTTTAGGGGCGAATTTTAGCCCAGTGGGCTATTTTCCCATGTTTTTCTGCCAAAAAAGATTCGCCATTTTGCATTTTTTGAAGCCCTGTTTCGCCCAATTTTGATGGGGTAAAATTTTTTCACCCTAAAATTCGCCAAATTATTATATAAACGATATAAAATCCTTGGAAATTAAAATATTTTTTGAAAAATATAGCCAATCATTTTATAGTTAGCGTTTTAAGAATTGGTAATATTCGCCAACATTTATACACTTTTAAATAAGTATGGTTCCTTAAAATCATCCTTGACATCGAGATGTGTGCAAAAGGCCAAACAGTTTTGGAGTTTTCCTTGATGTGGATCCGAGTCACTTGTCTCTTGGCCTTCCATATGCCTTGAGATCGCTTGGATTTGACCTTCTGTTACCCCATTGAAGCACTATATAAGGAACCCTTTGGATACATTGAAAGGGGAGGAATTGAAGAGCAAGAAAACTATAGTCCATTGTTGCCGGAGCTTATACTTGAGTCTACATCCCTTTGTCCCTTGGAGCACTTTGTGTTCTTCCCAAGCTTGCCTTTGCTTGTGAGCTTGCTATCGAGAAATGGAGGATTGAAGTGGTGGAGGACTCAGTTTCTTCGATTCGCAGACGTGCCGACAAAGATTGTCACTATTGTAATCTCTGATTTATATTAATAGAAATATATTTTCCTGTCCAATAATGTGTATTTAAATGAGTATTGAATCCATGGATTCTTTTAAATGCTTATATGTTATTGATTATATATGCTAGAGTAGGTCTAACACAATTATATAGCATGCTTGTCTTGTTTGTTGAATGTTGAGAGAGCAAATTGCTAATACAAGCGAGAGTGGAAAAGCTCAATGGGGATCTACATCAACCATCCGGAATAAGGTATGTTTTGAGATCCTTTAGTGTTAGATGTTTGGTTTCTCTTGCATATGGGAAAGGATTGATTTCTATGGTTACTCTGTCTGTTGTGGTACCCCAAGCCATAGGAAGTTTTCTCTGTAACACTCACAAATAGATATAGAGGGACTGGTTTTCTTCTTTACACGCCCTGAACAACACTGGAATGGAAGGCATAGCCTGAGGGATTGTGTAGTAGAGAAGGGGATGCTTCCTTGTGTTGGGTGTGTAGATGTTTTAGGATCCAAGCCCAATCTAGTGCAGGTGTGCATAGCTCGGTGGTTGAGCTCACTAGCTTAGCAGTTCAATATTTCCAGCTCCTTTGCAGTATGATAAACCCATATGTTAGTTGGTTTGGCTGGTCCTTAATGTGAATGTTGGATTGACTTACTGTAGTCTGATAAACCCAACAACATATTGGATTTTTTGTTTGTAGCCTGATAAACCCAACTGTGTTGGCTTGGCTGAGTTTTGTTGTATCCTTGGCTATGTGTGAGCCTGCTAGTGTTCCTTATTCCTTGTGGGAATCATGCCCAGCTTGAGGTTGGCAGTGCTGCTGAGAGATTGATGAGCATACTGGCCTATGGTTGGGTTGAACGTTGCAACGATGTAGATGGTTGCGGGACAAGCTTCTTTCAAGATAAGTATTTCTTGTGTGTAATCTCTACAATTGTATTTTGTTTAATTAATTGTGATGAACATGTTGAATGCTTTGATGAATGTATTTGCTTCCGATATATATTGCATGTTTTACACATCTGTGAATGTTTTTAAGTTCAATGCATTCTATATTATGTTATGGAGCATAGATTGTGGGATCGGTGATGGCCTAAATGATCAAATCTTCCCAAGACTTATGTTAACAGGTTGAATTTCCTTTCGCAACTCTCCTTTCCGCAACTTACGGGATGCGAGATGAGGGAGCAAGATGTGGGATGTGGAAACGTTCTTCTGTAAATTTTGTTCCTCACATATTTCCTTCTGCAACTCTCCTTTCCGCAACTTGCAGGATGCAAGATGTGTCTTTGTAGAACTCTATTTCTGCAACTTTCCTTTCTATAGCGATCTATTCCGCATGCAGGATGCGGGATCGCAATTTTCATATTTCCCCGATTCTGCAAAATCAAGATTTCCGCACCATTGATTCTTGAGGGTTGATTCTTAGCCATTGATTTGTCTCAATATGCAGAACAAATGATGACTGTCGATTTCCATCGCAATCTTTCTCCGTCATTCAATGTCCTCTGAGATCTTTCTTTGTATATCGTCGAATTGATCACTAACAGGATCAATTTCTCTGTTGTTGGGAAGTTAGACAATTTATCCGCAGACTTGAATAGAGTGAATGCAAGATGAGTTCATGCTTGTATAGATCTCTACAAAATCGGGAATCCATCAAAATACATACATAATTCAATGAACTTCGAGCTGGATGCTCCTACAACAATCAAAGCGAGCAGTTATGGTCGCATTCTCTCTAGAGGATGGGAGGGGACCTGACAGTGCGGTATCAAAGCTGTAGGTTGCAGCATTGGGCCTTGATGGGACAAGTTGAACAGTTAACAAAAGTTGTTGGTTAATGGTTTTACTTCTGATTTTATTATGCAGCTAACAATTTTGTTTATTAACACTTTTTGCATAATTATAGTCACGTTCAAAGGGAAGCATTCCATATAGTGCAATTCGGTAAATTTGGTTTGGTTGAGCCATGAGAACCGACATGTGTGAGGATGCACAGAACCCCAATGAATGTGAGGAAAATTCTAAGGGGGGAATGTCTAAGTTTGAAATGCTGAGACAGAGTCTAATGGGAGGAGGTTTCGATATACTCCCCCAGATTTTGCAGCCACCATGAGAAGCCTAAGGGTGGAGATGCAAATTTACAGGGAAAATAATGAAAGATTGGTTAAGGATCTGGAGGAGCGAAATCAGCTAAATACAACCATGTTGCAAAGTTTGACAGACATTCAGAGGCAGATGAACTCTGGGGACCAGACAGTAAGACCAGAAGGAAGTAAGAGCATTGTTAGAAGAAGAAAGAGATCTCCTAATGGGTCATCTGACTCTGAAGGATCCACTGGTGGTTCAATTTCTTCTTCTCATGAGAATAAGAGAAAGAGGCACTACCATAACCATTCACATGATGAATTTAAGAAGGCAATGCCTCCTACCTTCAATGGTGAGATAAAGAATGGTCAAGAAGTTGAAGCTTGGCTTCTTGGGATGAAGAAATATTTCCAAGTCCAAGACTACTCTGGAAATATGAAGGATAGAATAGTCATCTTCAATTTGACTGGAAGAGCATCCATATCATGGGAGCACTTCAGGAAAGTGAAAAAGATTAATTAAAGGAAGATTGTTTGGAAATAGTTCCATAAGTATCTCAAGCAGAAGTACCTCTCTAACAGGTACTTTGATGATAAGATCAAAGAATTCCATGAGCTAAGATTGGGATAGCAGACCATGGAAGAGTATGAAAACAAGTTCTTGGAGATGTTGAGGTATGTCAGGTACATAAAATATGAAAAAGTGAAAATCCAATGTTTCTTGAGTGGATTTCCTTAGCCTTACAAAGACAGAATTGAGTTTTATGAACCTAGAACTCTGGAAGAAGCGATAAGGAAAGATAAGTATTGCTATGAGAAAAGAAAAGAAAAACCTTATTATCATAAGACATGGAGGGACAAGAAGAATGAGAATTCTAACCAAAGGAAGAAATATTTCAAACCTTCTAACTTCAGGAATCAATAAAAACAACCATCCCAAGTTGAGAAGCAGCTATCTAGAGTGGTGGAAGAAAAGCCAAGAGAACCAAAACATAACAGAGAACCACTCCAATGTTGGAAATGTGGAGGACCCCACATGTGGAGGAAGTGTCCACTTGAGAATGAGAATGCAAGGACATATTACAACATTCAAGAGGCAAAAACAGTGGGTCAAGTAGCAAGGGTCATACCTAGGATCTATGCAGCACTATAGGACCGCCAGGCAGATCACCAGTCAATTGTGGTTGAAGTTGCAGATAAGGCTGTACTTGAGCAATCTGTTTCCATTTTGATTGACCCTGGTTCTACTCATAGTTACATTGCTCCTGGAGTAGTGGATATTTTTTCTTTTAAGAAAGTAAAGCATAGAAAATCATGGTTAGTTCAGCTAGCCACTAGAACTAAGAGAAAGGTTAGTGAAGTGGTAGAGAAATTCCCATCGGTGATGAATGGATTGGTCACTTGTGTAGATCTAAATGTTCTACCACTTGGTTCCTATGATGCTCTCATTGGAATAGATTGGTTAGAAGCTCACAGGCTAAAGCTCGACTATTATAATAAGACTTTTTAATGCATGGATGAAGAAGGGAACCCAATAGTTGTAAGAGGCATTCCAAAGGTGATTTCTGTGAGGCAGATTTCAGCAATGCAATTGAAGAAGTTTTGTAGGAAAGGTTTCCAGTTGTATGCAACTCATATTGTGGAGGAAACAGAGAATGAAACTTCTAGGTTGGAGGACTTTCATGTGTTGCGGGAATTCAAATATGTTTTTCCTGATGAGTTTCGAGGCTTCTTCCAAAGAGAGACATTGATTTCACAATTGAGCTTGTGCCAGGAGCAACACCAGTGTCCAAGGCACCCTACAGAATGAGTACACTAGAAATTCTAGATCTGAAGATGCATTTGCAAGAGTTATTGGAGAAGAAGTATATCAGGCCGAGTGTGTCTCCTTGGGGAGAACCAGTTCTGTTTGTGAATAAGAAAGATGGCAAATCAGGTTGTGTATTGATTACAGACAACTGAACAAAGTCATAGTGAAGAATAAATATCCTTTTCCTAGAATTGATGACCTCTTTGATCAAATGAGAGGAGAAAAGTTATTTTCCAAGATTTACTTGAGGTCTGGTTACCATCAGGTGAGAATCAAGAATGAAGACATTCATAAGACATCCTTCAGGACAAGGTATGGACATTATGAGTTTGTAGTGGTACCATTTGGTCTCATAAATGCACCAGCTACATTTATGTGCCTTATGAATAGTGTCTTTAGCAGGTATTTGGACAAGTTTGTTCTTGTTTTCCTTGATGACATCCTTATTTATTCTAAGAATGAGGAAGAGCATGAAGAACATCTGAGATTAACATTGCAATTGCTGAGGGAGCATAAGATGTTTGCAAAGTTGAGCAAGTGTGACTTCTATAAAGATAGAATTCAATATTTGGGTCACATTATCTCAGAAGAGGGTATATTTGTGGACCCTGACAAGATTGAAGCCATTATGAATTGGCCTACTCCAAGAAATGTGATAGATGTAAGGTCTTTTATGGGTCTTGCAGGATACTACAGGAGATTCATTGAAGGATTCTCCAAGGTTGCACATGCCATCACTTCTTTGCAAAGGAAAGGGATAAAGTTTGAATAGACATCGAGGTGTGAAAGAAGCTTTCAGTAGTTGAAGAATCTTCTCACAAGTGCACCAGTCTTGAAATTTGCAGACCCAGAGAAATATTTTGCGGTGTGTACCGATGCATGCAGTCAAGGACTTGGAAGAGTTCTTATTCAAGCCTAACCACGTAATATGTTATGAGTCAAGAAAGTTGAAGGAGCATGAGAAGAACTATGCCACTCATGACCTGGAACTTGCATCCATAGTACATGCACTCAAGTTGTGGAGGCATTACTTGATGGAAAGAATATTTGAGCTAAGGACAAACCATTGTGGTCTAAAGTATTTGTTTGATCAGCCTACTCTAAATGCTAGGCAAGCTAGATGGCTGAAGTTTTTATGTGAGTTTGATTTTGAAATCAAGCACATAAAGGGAAAAGAAAATAAGGCAGTTGATGCACTTAGTAGGAAGGTGCGGGAAATGCATGTGGCATCCATTAGTATTTTCCAATTGGAGTTGAGGCAATAGATTGTTAATCATGTTGCTGAAGATGAATTGTACACATAGGTCAAGGACAAGTTGTAGCAGCAAAACCTTGAAAAGAAGCATGAGGGATATAAATGAGAAGAAGATGGACTTCTTACTTATAAGAACAGAATTTATATTCCAAATGTAGCATATTTGAGGAGGGTTGTTATGGATGAGATCCATCAAGCTCCATATTCTGGTCACCCAGGATATCAGAAGACAATTGCTACAGCTAGAAAGCAGTTCTTTTGGCCAAGAATGAAAAAGGACATGGCTGAATATATTTCAATGTGCATGAAATGTCAGCACGTGAAGGTTGAGCATCAACACCCAGCAGGTTTGTTGCAGCCTTTGCCAGTTCCAAATGGAAATGGGACGTTATTTCCATGGATTTTATTACAGGATTTCCAATGACTTGGAGACAACATGATTCCATCATGGTTGTGGCGGACAAGTTGACAAAGGCAACACATTTTATATCGGTTAAGTCTACACATAAGACTGCTGACATTGTAAAGATATTCATGAAGGATATTTTCAAATTGCATGGATTTCCTATGAAAATAGTCTCTGACAGAGATGTCAAGTTCACTTCCAATTTTTGGAAGGGATTTTTTGCAGATTTGGGAACAAAGTTGAATTTCAGCACGGCCTACCATCCTCAGATTAATGGGAAGACAAAGAGAGTAAATCAAGTGCTTGAAGACATGCTTCGCATGTATGTGCTGGACAAACCAACCAATTGGGAAGATTATTTACACTTGCTAAAGTTTTCTTATAACAAGGGACGACAATCATCCTTAGGGATGAGTCCCTATGAAGCTTTGTATGGCAGGAGGTGTAGGACACCAGTGACTTGGGATAATCCAATGAAAAGGTTTATGCTTGGTCTAGAATTGCTCAAGGAGATGGAGCAGGAGGTTGTAGAGATCAGGCAGAATCTAAAAGCAGCCCGGACAGACAGAAAAGCTATGCAAATAAGCATAGGGTAAACAAAGAGTTTAGCGTTGGGAATCATGTTTACCTCAGAGTGAGGGAAAATAAGAGTTCCTTGAAGCTTGGAAGTCTCGCCAAGTTGTCACCTAGATACTGTGGGTCATTTGAAGTGCTTGAAAGAATAGGGCCAGTTGCGTATAGACTTGCATTGCCTGCTAGCACTAGGGCTCATAATTTTTTTCATGTTTCTTTGCTTAAGAGATATGTACATGGTCCTATCCATGTGATAAATTGGGATGTGATTCATGTGGAACACGAGGGAGAATTCCAAATCGATCCAATGTGCATCCTCGCCAGGAAGGTCACAATGCTTCAAAACCAAGCCATAGGGTAGGTGAAGGTGTAATGGGAGCACTACATTCCTGAAGAGGCTACATGGGAGCTAGAGGATTCCATGCGATTGGCACATCCATTTTTGTTCAATTCTGTGGAGCACTAAGGGAGGTACCAGCGTAGCATTTTTGTTCAATTTTGTAAAACAATGAGGATAGTACTGTTGAAGGGGAGGGGAATGTAACACCCCGGTTTTGATCTTGTTTGCATTAAATATATATGATGAAAATATTGTAATTAATCATGGCGTGGAGATAAAGGAAAAATCCCCACCATTGATTTAGCATTTTATGTTTAGGCGATTAAAATCGATGTCGATGGTATTTTGTGCTAGCCGACACATTATAGTTTTGGACATCATATAAATATGCAATTTAATTAAAAACCCACAACTAGCTATGTCAATGAAACAAATAATGAGCTAGGGGAATGATTTCCTAAGGATAAGGGGGGGGTGCATGTGTAACCTTGAGCCATTGGGGAAAAGCCATGTGTCAAAAGAAAACACCCAAAAATGTATGCCCATTCCCTCATGCATTCACATTTTCATCTCCCCTCATGTTTTGGAGAAGGGCAGGACATTTTTTATCATCCATCCTTCACGTTTTCAGTTTCTTTTCCTCATTGTGCATGCCCAGTCCATCATCTGGATTTCACCAAAAATGTTGAGGTCCATTCTGATCATTCTCTATTCCATTCTGTTCATGCGCAATGTGCATTCGTCCTGCTTGCAGAACCGTGTTTTTTTCTGGGTTAATCGCCTATTGTTACCATCCTCAGCCGCGCAAAGGTTCAAGGTCTCCTTTGTTTATTGAACGAATGAGCAATGGAGATCACTCCATTTTATGAGAAAGAGTGGTCATCTGTGGTCTCGTCAGTGTTTTTGTGCAATGGTCTCCTCTGTCACAGAGTGAGTGGAATCCTATTTTGCTGTGGTGACACGGTGGTTTGCCATGTGTGCATATTTTTCCTTGGTCTGAACTAGTTTGGAGTGGAATTGGGTCTGAACTAGCTTGATAAACCTAGTGTAGGAAGGAACCTCACAAATAGATCTAGATGGGTTGGTTTTCTTCTTTGCACACCCTGAATAGCATTGGAATGGAAAGCATAGCCTGAGGGACTGTGTAGTAGAGAAAGGGATGCTTCCTTGTGTTGGGTGTGTAGATGTTTTAGGAGCCAAGCCCGATCTAGTGCAGGTGTCCATAGCTCAGTGGTTGAGCTCACTAGATTAGAATTTCAATATTTCCAGATCTTTTGCAGCTTGATAAACCCATTTGTTAGTTGGCTTGGCTGTTCCTTAATGTGAATGTTGGCTTGACTGACTGTAGTTTGATATACCCAGCAGCATATTGGCTTGTTTGTTTGTAGCCTAATAAACCCAACTGTGTTGGATTGGCTGAGTTTTGTTGTATCCTTGGCTATGTGTGAGCCTGTTATTGTTCCTTATTCCTTGTGGGAATCATGCCCAGCTTGAGGGTGGCAGTGCTGCTGAGAGATTGATGAGCGCACTGGCCTATGGTTGGGTGGAATGTTGCAGCAATGTAGCTGGTTGCGGGACAAGCTTCTTTCAAGATAAGTATTTCTTGTGTGTAATCTATGCAACTGCATTTTGTTTAATGAATTGTGATGAACATGTTGAATGCTTTGATGAATGTATTTGCTTATGACATATATTGCATGTTTTACACATCTGTGAATGTTTTTAAGTTCAATGCATTCTATATTACATTATGGGACTTAGATTGTCAGATCAGCGATGGCCTGAATGATCAAATCTTCCCAAGACTTCTGTTAATAGGTTGAATTTCCTTCCGAAACTCTCCTTTCTGCAACTTGCAGGATGTGGAAAATTTCTTCTGTAAATTCTGTTCCCCGCAGATTTCCTTCCGCAACTCTCCTTTCCGCAACTTGAGGGATGCGGCTTTGCAGATCTCTATTTCCACAACTTTCCTTTCCCCGTCGGTCTATTCCGCATGCAGGATGCGGGCTACAGGATGCAGGATCGCAATTTCCATATTTCCCTGATTCCGTAAACTCAAGCTTTCTGCACCGTTGATTCTTGCGGGTTGATTCTCAGTCGTTGATTTGTCTCCAGATGCAGAACATATGATGACCATCGATTTCCATCGTGGTCTTTCTTCGCTGTTCGATCTCCTCTAAGATCTTTCTTCGTCGTTCGATCTCCTCTGATATCTTTCTTCGTAGATCGTCGAATTGATCACTGATAGGATCAATTTCTCTGTTGTTGAGAAATTGGAGAATTTATCCACAGACTTGAATAGAGTGAACACAAGATGAGTTCATGCCTCTATAGATCTCTGCAAAATCGGGAATCCATCAAAATACATACATAATTCAATGAACTTCGAGTTGGATGCTCCTGCAATAATCAAAGCGAGCAGTTATGGTCGCGTTCTCTCTTTAGAGAACAGGAGGGGACGTGACAGATTATTTCAAGAAGAACCCCTGTTGATTATGGAAGAGCTATTGGAGAGGTTAAAATATCTAGTTTTCTTAAATCCATTATTGAATAATTTAAATTAACAGAGTTATATCTTTAAGGGCTCAAGGTGGAATTAATCTTTTTGAATTGAAATCATTTGCAAGTAAATTTGGTAGAAAGGCTAAAAATGATGGTGGGGAGTTGAAGGCGAGAAGTGGTAGCTAGATACATTGCTCAAAGTTAATCCCTTATCTAGGGAATTGAAATGAGCATTGGTGGTATCTCGGTGTTGCATGGATCTAGATGCCACCAAGAGGCCAAAGAAGGGCCATGTCAAACACATGTTGGAAGTGGACGGAATTCCATTATTGGATGAATGTTTATTCTGGAATAGGAAGCATCTAGGAAAAAAGTATTAATCAAGTATATGTTTATATTTAATTAGCAAAGTATTACACGCGCGCGCACACACAAACACACATTCAATAGTGTATATATGTCCATATAGTGTTGTTAATTCTCTACAACTTGATGCATATCACTTTCCATAGTTCTCCTTTATCTTGCAAGGATTCCACAGCTATACAATCTAAAACTTTACTAAAACTTGGATTTTGTTTGTTTGGACAAGATTGTCACTTGGGTCATGAGGTTAGTGATGCAAATGATAACAATAGTGAAAGTGAAGCCATCATCCCCAAGCAAAGGATGAGGCAAAGATTGTGATGATGATCATTGGATTTTTCCTTAATATCACCACAAGTTATGCCCGTCCTTGTTTGCTTCTGCCCCCTCAAAGCAGACAGAGACAATTTGTTGTTCATAGCCAACTAATATATTACATCATAGATATAGCGTTCATTTGTCATTTGAAGGTGACATGTAACATATGACCAGCCTACTGAAGAGAACACTTAGCATTTGTTTATTTCTTTCTTATCATTAATTTTTTATAATTATAAAGAATAATCCTCTCATATTTTGTCCAATTTTTTTTATTGTAAAATATTTACTTAAAAAAATATTCAATTTTGTCATTTAATCATTGTAAATTTTTGTAAAAACAATTTATTTATTTATAAATAGACTTTATAGCTAAAGTTATATTTATTATGCTTATCTTTATGGAGTGTTATTATAATTTCTTTAATAACAAACAAATAACAAATCATCTAACGTATAATGTGGTCATTGAATTCCAATTGCAAGTTGGGATTTTTTCACTTTCAATGAAGTTTGGGATTTTTAGGATTTTAAGTAATGTGTGGCAATCCAAACACTTGATCGTGATAAATTTTTGTTGTGTGTGACAATTTAAACTTATGATTATGATACTTTGGATTTTGTGTATCATCAAACTAATAATAAAATTTTGAACATTATTGAATTTGTGTGTTATTAAAAAATTTAGTTTTAATTAATTTAATAATAAAATTTAATCATTAAAAAAACGAATCATCGAATTCTCAATTTTAAAGAATCAAAATTATCATAAAAGAAAATGGTTTTATTTAAACTAAAAAAATAAACCATCACATTTTTAATTAAAAAATATTTTTTTTAACAAAATCATTTTTAAAAAATCAAAATTATCATAAAATAAAATTGTTTGCCTAAAGAAAAATGAGCGAACAATATACAACTTGATAGCAAAAGCATGGAAATAAAATGCAGATATTCATTCCAAAAGCATGGAAATAAAATGCAAATATTAATAGTAGTAATTTTTTAAACTAAAGCTCTCTTTCTTATTATAACCTCGGAGCAACTTACAACTAAATTATTAAAAAAGAAAAAAAAACACATACTACAGTCAACTTATAAAAAGAAAGAAAAAAGAAAGCAAAAGCCCACATGCTGGTGTGACTAAGACACCAATTCCACTACTTACATACATAGAAGATTATGAACCATTTTTATTGAAATTTGGGTAATAAAAAAAATTGCAATCTATAAACAATTTTGGTAATTTGAATGGACTTATGGGTCATGTGAAGATCGTTTAAAAAAAATAATAATTAGAAATTAATCTAAATTTGCTTACTGAATATAAATTAACATAGATTCATTTAAAAGTGGATCTACTAAACATTTATAGGGATTAAATATGTCAAAACTTAAATCATTTTTTTATAATGGGAGTGTTGAGGAAATGTGTAATTCAATGTTTATGGTTTTAGTTTATTTAATTTATGTTGTTTTATATATATGCAATTCTAAATAAGGTTATACGAGAATGTAATCGCCAAGTTTAAGAGCAATGAGGGGTGGTCGAGAGATATTAAGTGTAATATCGGAGTTAAACAAGGTTGGCCCCTCTCCCCTAACCTATTTGACATTTACATCGATATGCTAGAAGGTTGTTTAGAAGAAGCAGGCTATGTTGGCACGTTCTTCGCTGGAATACTCATCATCCTTCTTCTCTATGCTGACGATATTGTTCTTCTGGCAAGGTGTCCATCTGATCTTGATAAGCAATTACAACTTCTTAAAGATTTCTGCTCTACCATGGGTATGACTGTCTACACTGACAAAATAAAAGTTATGTTTATCAAATCCAAGAAGGACGCTTATGCTAATTTTGTGTATGACAATAACAACTTGGAGGAAGTGTCTTCTTACAAATACCCAGGAATTGATATTCATCACAAGCTCAACTAGAACTATAGCATTGAGAAAAGAATTAATGGAGGGTGGAAAGCTTACTTTGGTCTTGAAAATAATTGTAAAGCAGCAAACCTTGTGATGTGGGATAAAAAGAAGCTCTTCTTTGAAACTTTAGTCACTCCTGTTATCTTGTATGCATGTGAGGTTTGGGGTTGCATCATCTCTAGAGAATCTTGGAGAAAGATTAAGCAAATCCAGAAGCGTTTTATAACGTATAACCTCAAAATTAAAAGCAATACACCATATCCTATTCTCCTTATAGAAGTGGGTCTTTCCCCTATCGAGAACCTAGCTATGACTAGGCTCCTGTTGTGCAAGCACAAAATCAATAACATGGGAGACCATAGACTTCCTAAGCTAGCTTTTAATTGCATCCAAAACCACCTAAGGCTCAAGCGAGGTTGGTATAAAGATACCAGAGCCTGGTTAAACCACTGGGAGATCGACGAAAATATTGCACTGCAAAATATTAATAACATCCAAAATATTATTACTTTTAAGTTTAAAGAGAAACTATGGTGTGAGAAAGATTTAGAGGCTAAAAGAAAATTAAGATATTATAAGGAGGTCATCAACCCTACTCTAGAAGATCAAAAGTATCTCTCTGTTTTAACCAGTTCAAAGAAAAAAACTAATATAGCCAAGATAAGAACGAACTCTCATGAGCTCCATAGTGAAACATGGACTGTTCCTAAAACACCATGGGTGGAAAGGATCTATCATCCATGTGAGAATAGGAATATTGAAGATGAAAATCGCTTCCTCTTAGAGTGCCCTGCGTACACCCACATTAGATCTCAGTTTCATAATCTTTGTTGCAATACCGACCTTCCTAGCCTTTTAACTTGTCAAAATTATAGTGAGCTTGGGACGCTTCTCACCAAGCTCTTTAAGCATAGGTATACAATCTTAAAACAAACTAATTAATTGGTTTTTTTAGGTCCGATAGACCAAAATCTAATCTCAGTGGACATTAACCACCACCACCACCACCACCACCACCATCATCATCAAATCAATTTAAAAATTATTTAAGTCAACGTGTTATTTTTAATAATATTTTATTATTTTTTTTAAAAACACGTGTTAACTCTAAGATGAACACGAAAGAAGTTACACATCTCTTTCATACTGACTGTAAAATGCACCTCTTCCATGTAATTAAAACAATAAAATTATAAATATTTAAAACATTAAAATTTAACCTATTATATTTTAACATTTTAAAATAAAGATGTTAATATGGTTTTGTTTTACCGTTGTTTGCCCCCACAAGGGACAATGACCATTGCTGGCATATAAGATATTCAAAATTCCCATTAAAATATTCATAACTTTAAAATTCCTCAAATGAAAGTACCAATGGTGTTAAATTTTTGCTCAATAAAAAGAAAAAGATATAATATATAATAAAATATGATTAGAAATTATTCCAGAATCCTATTTAACCGACCGTTTGCACCGATCGGACGACCGCGGTCGTCGAACGTGACTGCTCACGCGACCATGTCATCCGATCGGTGCAAACGGTCGGTTCGAAAGTAAACTCCGAAATTATTTTCTTTGAACCTTTATATAATGATGGAACCGGTGAGGCATGTACGAGTGACCACCTAAATTTTGTCGGGAAGATATGATGTGGACAACATTATTTTACCGTGTCGGAAACAAAAATTACATTTTACCACTCTTACGTTAACATATTTTAACGTTAACATATTTTAACTTTTACGTTTCTTTGTCGGAAGCATGTTGACGGGATAAGCGGGGGGCTGTATCTGCATGACGCGACAGTTTTAATGAAAGTTAATGCCATGATGTAATTTTTTTATTTACTGCTCTTGGTTTAGCTTGATTTTTATTATTATTAGAACACGTTTAGCTTTATTTATAGTTTTAGCTTAATTTTAATTATATATATATAATTAAAATTAAAATAAAACTACTAACTATATATATATTTTATTAGAGTAAGTTTAACTTATCTTATTAGTTTAAATCTTAGATTTAACTTCATTTTGAATTTGAATAATATTTAATTATTGATATTTATATTTATAATTTTGAAATTAAGATAAATGTATGATGATATTTTAATGTGTTTCTTCTTAAAAGGTCACAGTCTCAAATCCAGAGGGGTAGTGTATGTACACCTTTGTAAACTTTAGTAGTCAAATTAGTGGGCAGAAGGAGGTCACAAACAAGGGGATCTCATACACCAAATTGGTGTCTTCCTTGACGTTAACCTTAAAAATATATTATTATTATTATTATTATTATTATTATTATTATTATTATTATTATAGATTTTAGAATCTACTCGAATAATTTGGTTTAATTTCTTTTTATATATTTTAGTTTTTAAGTAAATGTTTTATTGATTTTAAAAGATATGATCTCGTTAAGGTATAAAATATCTTAGAAACATATTAAAATAAATAAAAATTTTAAATAATAAAAAATTGATTATAATAATAATAAAATAGTATCATATAGTTTTGTGGGCTAGCTCAAGTGGTTAAGTGTTGTTAGTTGTGAGCATATTCAAATTCTTGGGTGGTTATACATTGCTATATGAGGGCCTCACTTGATGTTGCAAAGATAACTTCATATATTTATCTTATTTCAAAATTATAAATATCAATATTAATAATTTAAATTATTTAAATTCAAAGTTAAGCTAAATTTAAAATTCTAACTAGCCCCTAGGGGTAGCTGAGTTGGTTGGAGTCCAAATCCAAAGACCATTTGATATTGAGGTCTAAGGGTTAATTCTCATGAATCCAATTATCTCGGTCCTTCAGGGTTAGGCTCCCAAAACCAAAGCTCATAGGATGAGTATCCTTCAAGTGGCCTCCCTATAATTACTATTGTAGATGTAGTGAGCCCTAATCTCTATTCTGGAAGATGTGAACCACATTAAAAAAAACTAAAATTCAAACTAATAAATAAGTTAAACCCACTCTAATAATAAAAATTAAGCTAAAACTATAAATAAAGTTAACTTGTTATAATAATAAAAATTAAGCTAAAACAATAGTAATCAATTAAAAAATTATTATAAAATGAAGATATGTTATCAAAATCATTCGGTTAAGGTGTGGGTCTCGTCAGCATGGTGACCTAGGTTCAATTCCCTTTAGGGGTGAGCTAGTTGGGAGGAGACACCAAAAAATCCATCTATGCCATGTTAAGGGTTGGTGTGGCCCAGGTCGGGTGCAATCCTCTAGTGACTTTAGCGGCTTAGATGCCCCTAAGTTGCAGCTCTTAACCAATGGTTCTTTGCTGTCAGCCACGAGCAGCCTGAAGTCACGAGAAATCAAACAAACTATTTTTTTTATAAAAACAATTTAAATATTGTATTTGGTCATTAAAATAAATTGATGTTAACTTCAACTTTATTAAACATAAAGAAATGGGAAAAATATTAAAATACATTATATAAAAAAAAATAAGTTTTAAATATTTTAAATTAATAAAATAAACTAATTTTATAGCAAGGATAGCATTTTCTAACTATAAATCTGATAAGAATTATGAAAAAAAAAGGAATGAATAAAATTCTTCCCTAATTCAAATTTTGTGTAAACTTCTCAAAATCCAACCCAAAAAAATAAAAAAAATATTATAGCAATTCAAAATTATAATAACTAAATAATAATTAACATTACAAAAATAAGAAATTTACCAATATGTTAAATACTATCGACTATCTAGGGAGGTAGGTGCGGGTGGGATCATCTTTGATCCTGGAGGAAATATAGTGTCAATATAGTGTCGAAAAACCAATAATGAACCTGAATGGCTTGCACTCTTCTTCGGACTGGAACTAATGAAGCAACTCAATATCACCAAAGTTATTGTTGTAGGAGGCTCCAAACAAGTCATTAATAAAATGATCAATGGATACAACAAATGAGCAATCAAAATAAGAAAAATATATGAACACATTCGACAAGTCACTGCAAACGCTCAAGTTTCCTATTTTCACATCCTCAGAGGCAACAATTCAAAGGAAGACAAGCTGGAAAACCAAGGCACCAAGCTAAAATTGGGAATTTCCGAGGTAAAGGGCAATGAACAATATTACTTATGTACCCTAGGAACAATTGCAAGGTTAAAAGGTTCCAAGGATAGTCGAGGTCCAACGTTAGATCATGCCTCATGCATTACGTGCCAAGAAAGGGAAAAATGAAATTATTTGAAGGGAGAAAACCCTTCTCTTTCCGATGATCCTCCAGCCGGTGGGTTGCATGGCCACCAACGCCCACCTGCCCCTTCACTGCCCATTTGAAGTCCTTTAATGTAGTCTATGTCCCGCTCAGACAAACGAGAAGGCTCGCATGTATACAAGAAGATGTTCTAATGAAGCATCCTTCAGCTCCCAACGCTCATTTCTATACTGTTCCTCTAAGAGTTAAGCATGTTTCAATCGATGCAGTGAATGAGTTCTATGGTGCAATGAATGTTTCGCTCGACATTGTAGTTGCTAGTGTTAAGACATGAATTGGTCCAGAAGCTGGGTATGAAATCTGCGTAGATGTGAATGAATTTTCTCCTGGTTCAGTGAAAGGTTCCTATTCTCCCGATCTCTGCGCTGATGTGAATGAAAACAATTATGATTTCTTCGTAGCGGTGAATGGAAATTCTCCCGATTCAACAAACCGATTGTCTCATGTACCTTTGGCAATTGGTACAGTGAAAGGTCCCTACACAGGTGCTATGAATTGGCTGACTGGTGCAACAAACCTGCCCTTCCCCGAGCCTTTTTCCTTTTCACTGGAGTCCCTAAGCATCTCAGGCAAGGATTGTTTTCCCAGCCCTCACGCGAAAGACTACGCAGTGCATTCTGTTTCGATTTCATACCAGAAAGAAATGGCAGACAATGAAGTCACTCTGGAAGACCTCCGGGATTCTCTCAAGGATATCAAGCGACATTTAAGGTGGCTCTACGACATAGTAAACAGAGGAGTTACTGAAGGAAGTGCAACAACAGAAGATGTCAAATGGATGGCCCGCCAGATGGGAAATCAAGATACTAGAATTGAAGACAACCATCGAGACCGGTATGAGTTAATGCGCACAATAGGTTATATGAAGGAGGATTTATAGAAGTTGGTCAATATGAATCAAAGTAGCCATATCCACGATTCCCCTATTAGGGACCCAAGCAATGGAGGAAGCCTCCGTGGTTCATCCAATTAAAGACCCCAAAGGAAAGCGGAAGGAGGGGTATTTTATGTTTTTTTGCATTTTTGTTTTAGGTGTCTAAGTTCGAATATACCCTTCGAAGGGTGATAGTAGTTTGCTTTGGCATAGTTTCAAGTTTAAGTTTCTAGCTTTCAGCTCAAAAAACTTCGAAATTTTAGGTTCTTACAATATACTATGTAAATCTTAGACTTCCTATTTTTGTATGCTTGGTTGGCTACAACATTTTTTATAAATATAATATTTTCAAAGTTTATGTTAAAAAAAAATACCATCAACTACTCTTAATACAACAAAATAAGATAACTTAATACTACTTTTTTATGAAGAAAAAAAAAAAGATAACTTAATACTAAGAAACCAACTCAAAGTATTTAATAAAGTAATTAAAGTTAATTCTTCACCAATTTTTCACAAAGCATCATATACACGTCATTTAACTATAATTGAGTGTCTATTTAACACATATATCATGTAATCAAATAAATTATTAATGATAAGTGAGTTAATTTAGGATAAGTTAATCATGGAATATGTGACAAAAGGTGAGTCATGTCACTTAACTAAATATCTTTAGTGATGTATACCAAGAAAAAAAAGTGAATCATCACATGGACAAGTCATGTTTTAATTATATGGTTAACTATACAAGTCATGCTTTAATTATATGATTTACTATGTATAAAAAAAAGTGTTAGGATTGATATATTCAAATTGTGTAATAATGGTATTTAATAATTAAGTTTGTATTAAATGTTAGGGTTGATAGGTACAAATTGTGTAATAATGGTATTTAATAATTAAATTTGTATTAAATGTTGTATAATCAACTTAATTTAAAACTTGTTATTTGTCCTTTTTATTGAAAGGCTCACTTAAATAGTGTAAAAAGAATATATATATATATATTCTTTTTTCTATGAATAATTAATTTTAAATGTTATAACCAAAGTAATTAATGTTATGTGTTGTGAAAAGTTTCTAGAATTTATAGAAAGTTTACTATAACGTTATGTTTGTGAAATGTTTCTATAATTTATAAAAAAGTTTACTATGCCATTTTATTTTGAAATGTTGAAAATAACATTGAAAAGTTTAAAATCTATATAAGACCTTGAAAAGTTCATATTTCATTATCCTTACATGCAACCTATGAAAATAACTAAAACAAACACGGCACGTCATAGTTTTATACGAAATGTATACAAGTATAGACATTAATTATTACAATATAGAGCAATAGTTGTTGTATCTTAATTTATAAAGTTGCATAAAGTGTTGCATAGTGGGTCAATTTGGAATCCATCGCTTTCCCCTTTTCATTGAAAGGCTCACCTAAGAATTCCATAAAGGAGTAAGAGTAACTTTAAAGAATGATCAGCCACAAGAATCCTAATCCAAATATTCAAGGTTATCTTTGGCTCTAAATTATCTCTATGGAATCTGAAAAGTTTGCAACACCTAATAAGTTCAAAATGTTGAATAGCTCAGCAAAAATCTCAAGCCTAGGAGAGACTAGAATTTATTATCCTTGCATACAACTTTTTCACAAATTGCTTTTATATCCATACGGTTAAGACAGACTCATCATATATGTATAACTGAAACTCATCATATACATATAACTTAAAAGTGCATTTCATAAAAAGATGTAACCTCGGACTCTCCTTTTTTCTAACATGTGACTTTACTTTCACAACTCTATTAGAACCTCTACATTGACTTTATAACTCAATGTTTTTACCAATGTAATATAAATTATGTTGTTAAGTGCTTCAATGATTTGTTTAGATACTAAGAATGGTGTTGAGTGCTTCAATGGTTTTCTTAAAGACCAAGACTTCAAATCAATTATGCATAATAAACACAAGATCACTCACATAAAGTGTGCAATCTAACCACCTCTTTGAATCTCTCAGTGTTTTCCTGAAACCAACTTGCATGTGAGTGTGGCATTTGAAACTTAGTTCCAACTTGTAACATCAAATGTAACCATTGTGCTTCCTATTCCTCATTCCCCTTGCATTTATCATGCTTGTGTAAATTTATCAAGGTGTGAAATAGTCATCATGAGGTTATAGCTCCGATGTGTGAACTTTGTTGTTTTTTTACAACTTTTCTAAACATGAGCTATAATAATTCGATATGGAATTAACTTTTCAATATTAACAAATCCAAAAGTAGAAGCAATGCACTGTTAGAGAAAACATTGATTGTTATTGTCCCTTGTAGTCATGCATTTTATCATAAATATAAAACTATGTAATTGTTGCATCTTCCAACTACATATATGTGCATAGACATTGCCTAAAAACGCCCCAATTTGAAAATAAAGTGAAACATTTTCCCTTGCATGAAACTAATGGTTTGTGCAGTGTTGACCATGCTTGGTTATATACTTTTGCTAACGCTTTTGAAAATCTTCTTGAACTCGATCAAAAATATTCCAAATGTGGTTAATGAACCTTCTGAATTCCCCATCTACAACTACTTCCTTTGTTATAATTACTGAGGAATAAGGCCTAGAATTATTAATATATCCTTCAACAAGAAACCAAGGAACATTTCAAAATTTAAAATACATGTCACATTTTGATCTATGGGATTATATTCATGTTGCACATCTAGAATGTTGGCATCCCATTATTGAAAATTTAAAAAAATATGTACTATAATGTAATTTTACCACCTATGTTTACACATCCATCTATGGATGGAAGGCACTGCTCCTCTTTATCTTGTGTTTGCCTATTTTTGCACATCCATCTATGGATGGAAGGTAGTCCTCCTCTTTATATTGTGTTCATTAATACCTTTAGTGCTTCCCAAAAGTAGTTGAGAAAAATATTGTCGTGGTCAAAGATAACCGATGATGTTAGACCAAAATGCACCCAAAATCTGTCAAAGAACAATTGTGTTTTCTACAATTTGAACATGATTTCCCTACAAGGAATCATGACAACCATTTCATTGACATGGTGCACAATTTCATAATATATTCATTTCCCTATTGGTCGGTCTTAAACCTCTAAGGAAGTCCGCTAACACCAACTTCCACACTCTGCTAAAAAACTAGAAGTAGAATGTACTTTCCAAACTTCTGATGTGTCTGTAGATTATCTTGACCATTGTTTAGAGTACTCTTATGTTTGGTTATCTTGATGAATTTAGAACACTTGATAGATTGTCAACTTATCAATAAAAAAATTTCGAGATTAAACAAGTTACATCTTCAATGTGTTGATTTATGTTTGGTTATTTTCATTTCTAGCAAGTAATTAACGCAGATACATATACACATCGTTAGCTTATTGATATACACTAGTAAAAAGATGAATATATTCATAAATTTTATAGAAAAAAAAGACACAACATCATTCTTAACACTTCAACGTGGTTCAAGGAATTAAGATAATGCATCCCATTTACAAATTCCATTATACATGAAATCATAAAAAAAATCTTAATAAAAATCAATTTAATAATCTATCTACCACACTTTGGATTGAAATAATAAAATGCTTTGTCATCATGCAACCAACTAAAATTAAAGAACATATCATAACCACATCACATTTAGAAGGCCAACCTATGACTATAAAACTTTTAGCTAATTGGCATTTTTTTACTATGGTATTTTTTCAAGCTGGACTCCACCAACATGAACGAATGAATATTTTAGCAATGAAGTCCAACCATGAAAAATTGCAATAATCATTTACCACTAAAAATGATATCCCAAGGAAAATGGGCTAAAATATATTTTTCAAGGCTTTATTAAAGAGTATTCCTCTTATTAAAGTATAAATGCTTCCATAAACAAGAGCCATATGGTGGAAATTTTCTCGACATTGCCACATGTTGTTGCAAGTTAATTATAGTAAACTAAACAATTTTGTAGTAGAAGGATTTTCAACCCATCACTTCACTGAGATGCAGATTTCAACATTTATTTATCGGGATCATAAAAAGTGGCATTGCAGAAGTTACAACCGTTTCATGTTGAAGCCCCAAAACCCTTGCAATAATTTCTTGTAATGTGATTATCTCTCTAGTTATGAATCAAATTGCAGCAGTACAATTGCCATCCGAAACAAAATGGTCATGCCATTTCTAGATTGGATTCGTAATAGTGATTCTAAGGAGTGTCACATAAGTTACACCTATTTTAACTTGTGCCTCAAAACCTATTTTAAAAGACTGTTGCTTCCTTACTGTATTCCTAGGTGGGAATTTTGATAGGGTTTATGCTCTGCGGCAGCCTTCATAAATTTTAGGGATTTTTAGCCAAACTTAAATAGTTTGTGGAAGCTGACACTTTCCCCACATTTGTTTTTCACAAAATGTCCAATATATTGATGACTTTTAATAGTTCAAGGAAGCGTTTAATATATAAATGTTAAAGGAAAGACTGCGAGTCAAAAGTGATATATTGAAAAATATAATAAACAAAACTTGACAAACATATCACCAATAAAATAAATAAATAAAACTTATCCATGCAGCACTGAATGAAGGACTAATTGCAACACCCTTAGACACTCTACCAAGCCCAAATCCTAGAGTTGATCTTACCTCTTTAGCAGTCATTCGTGCGGGAGCTGATGTGGACACTGACTGACCCGAAAATATGGTATATCTCAAGCGTTTAACGGCCTTGTGCAGATGCTCCAAGTGAAAATTATGACCATCAAAGAAGAAAACGGTGTCGACTTCCTTGTAATATTCATTGTTTCCCTTGAATGAAACCCCAGACTTGTCAGGATGGTTGTTATTGAAATCCATGGTGACCTTGTTTTCTTTGCTCTTATGAAAGGACCTTAGTCAGTTCATGTCAATGGATGCAAGATTGAATTATATACTGGCGCCTTCAAAATGTTATGATTCAAAACGTGCAATTTTCTTAAAGATCAAGAACTTGGTTTAGTTCAAGGGAGCATCCGTATCAAAGCATAGCCAAGAATCACCCACATACATTTTTGGAAATAGATGATGTCCTACAAACAATAAATGTTGTCTTGCAAATAATGAAATCTATGCGCTTCCACACCCTGAGCACCAAACCCTGAGGTGGACATAAACAACAAAACAACCAATCAATTATTATATAAACAGTTTATTTTAAAATAAAATTTAATAAATAAAATCAGTTGCTATGTTAACTTGTGACAGATGTGTTGGCTTATGAACATGATTAAACGCTGATCTCCAAGTTCATGTTATCTTACACTATGATACCAACAACATTAAGGAATTACATAAATATATCCTCGACCTTGTTATTCTTAGTCACCAAACTCTTAAACCTAAATAGTACAATTTCAATCATGAGTAACAAGCCTAGCCATGGTAGCATGGTGAGCTTCAATACCAGAACCGAAAAATTGCAGCATAGATTCCAGGTTTGCAATCAAGGCGGGAAATACAATAATTTCACCCTTGGAGTGCTGACCAGCAGCAACCACGGTCATGTTTATGCCAATTGCATAGGGATAAGCGCCAAATATGGGGTGGGGATGTGGGATCAAACTACTAGTCAATAAGTGGATTCTGTCTACAATTGGACCCTCGGAGATGCAGGGAAACTCCAATGGATTCCCGAGAAAAATATTCTCCTCGTAACCACGCTTTATCCTCGAAGCGATCATGCCCACATCAACTTGATGGATTTCCGAGATAAAAAGGGCGTCGTTTTGTCATGGACAGATTGCCATCTCTTGGATGACAACGTCTTGGTCGATCATGTGGCCATGGAAGATTGTAGAAGCATATGCATGGTTAATCAATATGATAATCTCAGATTTCTTGATATGAGATTGTTGAACCATGTTTAGTGGTGTCACCATAATCGACCCAGAAAGATTGCATCTCAATCATTTGAAAAAGAATAAAAATTGTATTCCAAACATGCAGCTTATGGAACACAGCTTTTCTCGACAAAGAATAACAACGTGCATGTATTCTATGCTCCTCATTGGGTTCTCACGTCACAAGTAGAGAACAAACTCAGATCATGGAGCGACGATATCTCTTATATTGTTGTTGGGGTTGATCGTCTCTTTGTTTTGTATAACGAAGAAGATGTCTTTTGATGTCTGGGAAACTCCAGTTTATCAGGAGGATGAATAACCTTCTATTTGGTTTTGATCCATTGTATTTGTTTATTGTACTATATTAATCTTATACAACCAATTAGATTGTAATAACAAATTTTTTTATCTAAATCTAATCCAACTGAGATTTTTTTAAGATTTAAGCTTATCAAAATCTAAGCCAATTGTGACTTTTTAAAGCTTTAAGATGCCACCCAAAGAATATATTGAGAAAACTAGATTTTGTTTGCAACTTATAACTTTCTGAATATAAGAATGTATGCAAAAGTACTTCAAAAAAGATCCATTATCAATCTCTTCGGGCTAACCCCGCAATCAAACTTGCGGGTTATATCTGGTTATGTAACTAAATGGTATCGCAATAAGAACACGGTGAGCGATTTATTTATTTATTGAAGATTTCTCGACTAAGCTAAGAGTCTGTATTTTTTTTTCTTAATTTTATGAATTTATACTATTGGTTGAAATTGCGATTTTTATTGTTGGAATTTCAATTTTAATTATATAAACAAATTCATCTTCTAATTATGAAATTTCAACATCCTAAAACTACTCAAATTTTTCACGTAAAAATAGTCAAATTTTCTACTGGATTTAAATGTTTATCTATGAATGATCGAGGTTCATATGATGAGACAAATTCCTATGCAGTATAAGTTGTGTCCCTGGTGCCAATAAAAAAATGTGAAGAATTTCCCATTCCACTTTCAAACGAAAAAACAGACAAAGACTACGAAAGGACTTTGTAGCTGATAGAGACTGGAAACTTTGAGTTGAGAATTAACACAGACTTTCAACTTCGATATCAATTACAATTAGAATTTCTGCGTATCGTTGATGGAAGCTTCTTGGAATTGCGAGCAGCGAACGCGGGGATTATTGATCATAAAACAGGGCAGAGACTAAGTACCGGAAATAAAAACGCACTGATGAGTTTGAATGGAGTTAGCAATTATGATGATGGTAAGAGTAGAATATTTAAATTATGTTTGGGATTGAGGGTGGGAGCCAATGTTGGATCTTTATTGTTATTCCTAGATAGATTTAGATTTAAACTTAGAACATGGTTTTTCACCGAGATAAATTCAAGTTAAGTTTTCATGTTTAAACTTAGAATTACATGGGTTTTCATTGGTGTTTCAAGATAAGTGGGTCCTTATTATTGTTATAAGAAATACCAAGTTCGAACTTGTAACTTCCTCAACAATTCGAACTTGTAACTTTTTTCACCGAGTAAAGGGGACCGTGAACTTGCCCTTTACACCAATCCAAAACCAAAGAATTTGTCGTGAAAATTAGATTTTTTGTTCTATTTTTTTCAATTCTAAGAACCTAAGAACTTCCTCACCGAGTAAAGTGGATTGTGAACTTTCCTTTTACACCAATCCAAAACACAAGAATTTGTCGTCAAAAATATATTTTTAGTTCTGTTTTTTTAAGAACTTCCTCACTGAGTAAAGCAAATTAATAACCTAAGAACTTACAAAAGCACAATAAGTAATAGTATAGGATGAGGCCAACTTTAATGTTAAATGGAAGAATTATCTATCTATTAATGGAAAATATGTCATCAGATTTGAATCCGAGCTTCTCATGTTACAACAATTAGACCCACTTTCAACGTCATATTTGTATCCCCGCTTACAAGAAAGAATCTATAAGATTTGAGAACGCAGATTGTGAAATTATTTTTCCTTTTGCACCAAATCAAAGAATCTCTTGTCAAAAATATAATTTTATCCAAGGTACATGAAAGAATTTAAGAATTTATGCAGAAGTACTCTAGAAAATAGGTTGAACCCATATCTTCGGACCGACTCCATCATTAACATCGCGTTGTATATTTTGTTAAGTAACCGAGTGGAATCATAATAAATACAAGCCTTGGTTTGTGATTTTCTAACTATCAAATTGGGAATTTCTTCATACACTTTGATGGGTCCCTTAATGACGAGACGAGTACAGAACAGTAGCCAGGAAAAATTAAAATTAAAATTGGAGATACCATCCAATCCAATTGGGGGAAAAGGAGGGAGGCATGAATACAAATGTTTTTTAATGGATGGCGGGAGATCATGTATGATGTGAAATATTTCCTAAGAGGAATTCATGATTCGAATTTGATGAGGCCCTCCTAGAAAAATGAGGAGAATTCGTATTTCAGCATCCACGACGTCTTGCTCACTACAAGATAATTTTTTAAAAAATTAAAGATTTACAAAGACAATCAACAGAATTTGTCAATGAGGATGCACACAACATTGAAGAGGGAAACTTCAGGGTTTAGACACACATTGAATATCATTTGTTTTACTTCTTTGTATATAAAGGATTCATATGTATGCATAGATCTTAAATTTGAAGTTGCTCGTTAAATTTTCTAGAAAGTTTCTTATTTTATGTTTTGGTAAGGTGTCTGGTTGGAGACTAAGATAAGTTGAGCTGTCGCTATTCTTGTTGCATTCAAATCATGGATTTCCATGCAGTGATTGCAGAGCAATTTTTTTATAAATAACATGGGTTGATTTTGAATTTTTTTTATACAATGTGCTCCATGAGAATCTGATTCAAAAATATATGCAGGTTTCATACAGGGACCTAAAGGGAAGGAATAATGCCATGTGGTCTAAATGAATGTCCATTAAAGGTTGTCATCATAGTCATGGATTTAGCCAACATGGGAGATGTTATAGCTGATTTTACCACACATGGTGGATCACACCTTTATGGCCTTCCTTGTCCCTCTGCAGACTCTTTAGACCCCATGGACCATTTTTTTTACCTTTGATGTTTCCAAGATCATCCATAAAAACATGCAATAATTTCCATATGCGACTTTCAATCCCTTTCTCGCGTATATACGCTGATTTGACCCTTAAACCTACGTACATCAGGATGTGTGCAAAAGGCCAAATGATTTTGGAGTTTTCCTTGATGTGGATCCGAGCCACTTGTTTCTTGGCCTTCCATATTCCTTGAGATCGCTCGGATTTGACCTTCCATTACCCCATTGAAGAACTATATAAGGAACCCTTTGGATACATTGAAGGAGGAGGAATTGAAGAGAAAGAAAACTATAGTCTATTGTTGCCGGAGCTTATACTTGAGTATGCATCCCTTTGTCCCTTGGAGCACTTGGTGTTCTTCCCAAGCTTGCCTTTTGCTTGTGATCTTGCTATCAAGAGATGGAGGATTGAAGTGGTGGAGGCCCAAGTGGGGGACTCGGTTTCTACGATTCGCAAATGTGCCGACAGAGGTTGTCACTATCGTAATCTCTGTTTTATATCAATAGAAATATATTTTCCTGTCCAATAATGTGTATTTGAATGAGTATTTGATCCATGGACGCTTTTAAATGCTTATATGTTATTGATTATATATGCTAGAGTAGGTCTAACACAATTATATATAGCATGCTTGTCTTGTTTGATGAATGTTGAGGAAGCAAATTGCTAATACAAGCAAGAATGGAAAAGCTCAACGAGGATCTACATCAACCGTCTGGAATAAGGTACGAATCTAGATCCTTTAGTGTTAGATTTTTTGTTTCTCCTGCATATAGGAAAGGATTGTTTTCTGGAGTTAATCTATCTGTTGTGGTACCCCAAGCCATAGAAATTTCTCTCTGTAACAGAATTGGTGACTCCCCTGGGGATTTCCTAGTCATTTTTTCTTTGGGGGTTTTTATCAGCATTCAATGTTCTTGAATTGCTCTGATTTCTCTGTTTCTGAGTTGGGTATGGGGGCATGTTTTCCTGGTAGTGTCTGATAGGAGTGAATTTTGTCTTGGCTTATATGTTTTCCTTCATTTTTATCTCTTTTCCTTCCTGTACGCGATTTTTTGCCTCACAGTCGTGTGTACACATGGTTTTGACTGAGATATCCGCGTATATACGTGGGTTTTCTGCACACAGCCGCTTATGCCCTGATTTTTTCCTTTTAGAGGAAGATCGAGTGTTGCTGAGTGAGTTTTGATGATTGCTAAGTCTCCTTAGGTCCTTCTAGAGTCTGTATACACCTCTGTTTCTGACCAGAGACGCTTTTTAGGGTAAATTTTTTTTAATAATGTTCTTGTCATTGCATTTTCAATTTTTTTATTTTGGGATTAGTGCATTAGGTCTCTTTTACCTTAGTGCTTTGCATGGGTGTTGTTTGAATAGTGCTTACAGAGTCTAGGGCTGGTAGTCATTCTTTTAGTTTATTATCTCATTTTTATTCAAAAAATCCAAAAATATTTGCTTCTCTGCATCATTATGCATCATTGCACTTTGCATTTTGCATGGTACTTGCACTAGGTTTGCTTAGAGAAATATTAGTCAGGCTTTCATATAGGAATGATTGCATTTGTCATTTGAAGAAAATTTTGCATTTCACGTAGTAGCATGCCCTGTTTTTCATTTGACATAAAGCATTTGCATTGATTGTTAAGTGTGCATTTTACTTCATGTTGCGTCATAACACCATTGGTTGCACGATCATCTACCTTTTTGAGTAATAAGCCAAATAAAATCAATGCTTAATTAAAATGGATTACACTATTTTCTTTTATAGGGTACACCAACAAGATTAGGTTTTAGGGTCTTGGAATAGTTCATTGTGAGTAAATTCTCCAAGACCACTACACAACAACATGTATGTGTCTATCCAGGTGAGAGTGTGAAATTCCTTGGTATAATTAGTGTTTCTCAGGATCCTCCTCTTACAACGGAGTTAAGCACGAGGAAGTGTGAGTGGTTATTGATTGGGATGACCCCTAGTTATGACTAAGTAGCACCGGAGATATTTCCAGGATTGTATTCGTATTTGGGTGCTCTTTTGAGAGTTTCGGGCTTTGCTACCCTGCTCATACGGTCAATCCCGCCTGCGACTGTCTACCTGAGCATTGATTATATTGAGGTGACCTTAGTTTCCTTACCTAGGTTATCGAGGGGGTACTTCGCAGGGGTTATTCTGCAAGTGTCCCAGCCAGGTTGGGGTCGGACAGCACAGTCGCTATATGTGTTGAAGCTGAGAGCCACAATAATTGGTTACGAACATTTGCTTGTTGTGTATGGGAGTCTCAAGCCTCTCCTAAGTGAGACATACCTGCTTCATTCAGGAGCTCACATATCCTACCCTTGTTCACTTGTGATTGGCTTTAGATTATATAGGTGTATGCTCTATGCACGCTAGCTTGCCTAAGGTTTGCATAATTAGAAGAGTCTTTTTCATTTTTTGAGTCATTGTGGATTCGGGTGCGACACTTCGTCGTTCTCGTCGTTTAGCAGGACTTCTGCCTTCTACATCTCCTCCTCCTTTGGGATAGAGAAATAGACAATCCAGGTGGACTACTTCTCACATTGATTCACACAAGATGGGAGATCATGAAGATGAAATTCCTGAGTTGTCTTCTCCACCTCATGAGGTTGGGGAGAAGACAAATCAGGAATTTCATGAGGTTGGGGAAGAAGATCCTACTCCTGTATATGATCCTTCATCTGATATACCTACACACTCTAGGTACGATCCTTCACCCGATATACCTACACACTCTAGGTATGACCCCTCATTCACAGGTCGCCGTCATTGGATGTCGGGCGACGAGACTCATCATGAACCTGTGAGCACTAGTTATGTTAGTTATGGCATGTCTGGTATCCCTGCACATGATCCAACATAACATGCCGAGTCAGAATTTGAACCTAACACTACACCTGGGGCCACTCCTATTCCTTTCCATCTAGAAAGATTTGGGAGCACGAGTCACATTGCACCCTCCATCCTAGCGATGGAGGCTACATCACATGTTCATCCTAGACCTGGTGTTAGTAGTCTATTCAGATACCAGAACCAAGACGAGTGACTATAGGGAATACCACTTACATCACTTCACATGTCCCTTCGTCCTCTATTCCTAGTTCTTCAAATGCTATTCCTCCCCCTCATTCACGTGGTCCTTCGGGCCGGAATGTTGCTACTAGTCATGTTCGTACTACTGCTATTCACGTAGTTGTGTCTCATAATCAAGTACCTCATGTTGTCTTGGGAGGTCATATTCCTACTTCTAGAACATCCTATGGTCTATCGCAGGGAGTTCCTCATATTCCTACTTATGGAGTTTCTCATGGGACATCCCATGGGACATCTTATGGAGCTTATCATGGACAATATTATGGTCAGCAGTATGCACAGAGTTATTCACCTTATGGGTATGGGTATCAACAACCCACTTACTCCCTGAATTATGGCTTTGTAGCTCCAAATAGTCAAGGTACACCACGTTATGGTGCTTCCATGCCACCCTACATAGGTCAAACAAGAGGAGGACACTATGGCCATGGCCATGGTGGTTACAGTAGTTAGTCTTATGTGAACCAAAACTATCAAGGAGAGTGGCATTGACTTGCTCAACCTAGGCTGACTTTCCTCGCAACGTTAAATTTACCTGACTTGTTGAGACTAACAAATGACCTAGTATCTCATGACCCGGTTTGGTCGGCTGTCCCTAACAAGATTCCCTTGGACATTCCCAAATTCGAGGGCAAACTAGGAGAAGATCCTAGTGAACATGTTACTACATTTCACCTTTGGTGCTCTTCTAATTCCTTACACGATGATTTGATCTGTTTAAGGTTGTTTCAACGCACCCTCACTAGGCCTGCAGCGAAATGGTACATAGAGTTACCTAGGGGGGCATTCGTTTTGTTCGATGATCTAGCTATGACTTTTATCAATCACTTCCAACTAGCAGTGCGTCACAACATTGGTACAGAACTCATGTCGAAATTTCAGCAAGACAAAGCCACGCATATCTCGGACCATATCCAAGAATGCCGTAGACAAAAGAGATTGATTAAAGCCTTCATACTGCTGGAGTTTCTCCTCAAGTGGTTCCTTAAATCATTACTGCCTTATATAGCGAAGGATATTTCTATGTCCGGAGTTCAGAATGAGGAACAAGCCATTTTTAGGGCACAGAAATTGGATTTGATTTATGCTCAATCTAGATTGTTATATGAGATCATTCCTAACGCTTTGCATTATAGTTTTGACCCTAAGGTCAAACTTGGACCACATGCCGATGGCATTGTTGGTTGTACGAGTACCAAACCTATGGATTCGATTGTGCAACAGGTGAGTCAATTGTCTATCAACCAATCTGCCTCGGGACAAGCCACGACTTCATCTCAACCCACCCAAACGACGAATGTGCTTTTGGTGCAATCGTCGAACCAGAAGGGTAACAAGCAACCCGGAAGGAATAAGAAAAGGGGTAAAAATAATCTTAAGGGTGGGAATAGGAATGAAAATTCCAATTCTAATGACAAGAATTCCCGTAATGCTGGGGGGGACAAGCAGTCTAAACGTAAGGTTAAGTTTCCTTGCAAGTTGTGTAAGGATGATCACCTCACTCACTTGTGCCCTCGTATGGAAGACGCCTTGAGATTCATAGCACAAGGCCCAGCTGTGCTGACCATGTTAGAATAATCAACCCATAGTTAGCTACCTTAGACATTAATTTCATTATTTTTGTCTTATTTGCCTAGTTCATGTGTCCCACCTTGTGCAAGTTGTCATTTACCTATACATAGTGGTCAAACTTTCCTTATTTGACTTATGTAGCGCTTGGGAAACCTCAAGGAATCAAATATGCTTTATTCTTGGCCTCCTAAGTGCCCTTTTTCTTTTTTCTGCTTTATTCCCTGCTTTTTTAGTGTTTTAAGGCAAATGGAAAAGCTTGACTAGGTGAGGTTGACTAGTTTTTTGTCCTACACATCCTCCACTCTTTTCTCCTTGTAAAAGCATGTATGAGTTGTCATTCCATCACTCTTTAGATTTTCTAAGTGCTTTTTCCAATTCGTGAGCTGCATGACTGATTTGGGATCAGCTTTTTGCACCTGTGGGGGATTTGCTTAATTTTAGTAAGCCTGCTTTATGCTAGATTCGAATTGCTCCTCATGCATTCGAATCCCTTATGTAATTATTTAATGATCCAACCTATTATGTTATAGGGTTGGCTATTGTAAACTTATTCAATACAGTTTAGTGTTCAGCTCATTATTCAGTCTCTTTTGTGAGTAATTTTGCATGTTCAATTGATAATTGTTGTGAGTAAAATTAATCTATCACTGGGTTCAATTTCCACATGGTATCAGAGCCATTGTAGATCAATTTCTCTCCTTCAAATTTTTTTTGGAGGTTTGACATCAGTGACTGGGAGCCTTCTACTGACAACCGGGACAATTTCTAAGCTATGGATCAATCTCAGAAGATCATCTTGACTCCCTTCAATTTATTTGAATGGAAAGTAGAGATGGAGATACTGTTGAGAGTGAAGGCCTCTACAGGGTGACTATGGCAACAAAAGCAGAGCCTAATGCAGCTGCAGAGAAGATAAAATGGCACAACAGGAGGGATGAGGCCTATGGTCTCCTGTGTCTGAGTATTTCCAGAGACCTCCTTTTCCATCTTGATGGATTGACATCACCAAACGAAGTATGGGAGAATATTACTGATCTTTTTGGAAAGACAGATGAGATGAGGGGACATCAAATAAAAAATGAGCTGATTTCCCTGAGTCCCAATAGCTTTGAATCTCTGCAACTCTATTTCTCCAAGTTCAAAGCACTTGTTTTGCAGTTGAAACAATGTGGGATTGAAAAGAAGGATGATTAGCTGGTATTGGCCATTCTCTCTAAACTTGGCCCTGACTATTCAGTGTTTGTTTCGACCTTCTATGCCACAAAACTGGCAGCTTGAACCTGGAAGATGCCTAGCCTTGCAGATTTCATGGAATCTTTCACACAAGAACAAGACAAGCTGGTGATGATGGGCACCATCAAACCATCCAAAGATCAAGCTCTGATTGTTGGAGATTCAAGGGTGGATTCAAAAAGCAAAAAGAAAGCTAAAAAGCCACCTGAGAAAAAGAGAGACAAGAAACAGTCTCCAGAGGAGCCACAAGGTTCCAAGAAGAATAACCAGAAGAAGAAAAACAAAGGAGAAATGAGCAAGTGCGCATACTGCAATAAGGGCAATCACACTGAAAGCTCTTGTATGAAGAAGCAAATAGACATGCTGACCCAAATCCTGGAGAAGAATGGCATCTCCCTTCCAGACAGCTCAAAGAAGAGAGAAGGAGGATCAAGTTCAGATGACAGAGAGAGAGTTCATGCATTGGTTGCTGGCACATCAAGCTCACCCAGTTTTATCATTGATTCTGGAGCTTCAAACACATGGTTTCGACCAAGGATGCCTTCTCCTCACTTGACATGTCGAAAGGACCACCTATAGTACTGGGAGATGACTCTCTCACTGAAAGTTTGGGCAAAGGGAGGATTGATCTTGATCATGGTCAGTTCAGCAATGTGTTGTATGTTCTTGGTCTTGCCTCCAACCTCTTGTCAGTGGACCAGATGACTCACACTGGATCTCCAAAGAAGGTCATATTCTCCCCTGATGAAGTTGAGATCACAGAGATCTCAAGTGGTAAAGTCATTGCAAAAGGAGTTGCGAATCATGCTCAGAAGGTATACATGTTCTCACACTTCCTACCCTACTCAAACCCCTCTACTCTTCTGATTCATGCTAATGAAGCAAGAAAGATTTGGCATGAAATATTTGACCACCTAAATTACAAGTATCTTTTTGATCTTAGTGAAAAATAGATGGTCATAGGGTTGCCCAAGATAAAATTTTCCAAAGGAGTTTGCCAAGGTTGTATCCTAAGAAAACACCCAGAGCATAAATTTGAGAGAGCTAGCCATGAGAGAACCTCTGCACCCCTCGAGCTGATCCACAGTGATGTTGCTGGCACATTGCCTCATATTTCCATGAGTCAGGCCAAATATGCATTGACTTTCATAGATGACTTTTCCAGGTATTGCTGGGTTTACTTCCTGAAACACAAGTCTGAAGTTTTTGGCCTCTTCAAAGTCTTTAAGGCTTTGGTTGAAAACCAGTCTGGGAGGAAACTCAAGGTCCTCAAATATGACAATGGTGGTGAGTATGTCAAGTCTGATTTTATTAATTATTGTGCAGATGCAGCATTCTATCCCTTACACACCATAGCAAAATGGTGTTGCTGAGAGGAAGAACAGATCACTGAAGGAGATGGCAACATGCATGATGGAGGCCAAAACTTTGCCACCAAAGTACTGGGACAAATCTATCAACTGTGCAACCTATATCCATAATAGGGTGCCTCACAAACAGCTTGATGGTATGACTATTTCGAAGCATGGAGTGGGCACAAGCCAGATGTGACCCATTTCAGGATTTTTGGCTCAAGGGCTTGGGCTAGAATTCCAACAAAAAAGAGAAAGGCTTTGCAGCCCCAAAGCCAAGAGTGTCTATTTGTTGGATACTCTGAATATTCAAAAGGGTACAAACTGATAAATTTGAGCACAAATAAATCCTTCATCGAAAGGTGTGTTCAGTTTCAAGAAGAACCCCTTGCAGCAGTGGAAGTTGGATAAGCCTCTTCACCTCCTGAACCTCTGAAAGTAAGTGAAGAGTTTGTTGAACATGATGATTCTGATTTTTCTAATGGACATGAGTTTATTGCAGACCCTAACAGCCCTACAAGTCCAAAATTGGCAGCCAAGACACTACATGCAGCAGGAGAGCTAGCTGGGGATCCCAATGACCCAAGGAGGACTAGATCTCAATTTGAGAGTGGTTTGTGCATGAAGGATCCTATGTTTGCTAAAAAATTCTATTTGATGGTGGAATCTGATCCTCAAAAATATGAAGAAGTAGCAGGAGATCCAATATGGCAAGCATCCATGAAGGAAGAGTTCAGCTCACTCCAGAAGAGCAACACATGGGAGCTAGTGGATCTTCCCCCAGGGAGGAAGTTAGTTCAGTGTAAGTGGGTCTACAAGACCAAATTTGCTGCTGATGGTTCACCACTGAAGTAAAAGGACATATTGGTATCCAAGGGCTACTCACAAGTTCATGGGATAGATTACAATGAGACCTTTGCCCCAGTGGCAAAGATGGATTCCATCAGGCTAGCCCTAGCCATTGCAGCCTCAAAGCAATAAGAGGTACATCACATGGATGTAAAATGTGCCTTCTTGAATGGAGATTTCACTAAAGATATATATATGCAGCAGCCTCAAGGTTTTTCTACTAACCCTTCTCTTGTGTGCAGGTTGAGAAAGTCATTGTATGGGCTAAAGCAAGCCCCCAGGGCTTGGTATGCCAAGATCGATAGCTTCTTGCTATCACTGAATTTTGTTCGGTGCAAATCAGATCCAAATGTCTATTTGAAGTTAATTAATGGTTAATTAATGATCATTGTGTTATATTTTGATGACCTCCTCATTACATGAAGCTCAAAGGATGAGATTGCTTCCTTAAAGGGTGCAATGAACCAAGCCTTCTCCATGACAGATTTGGGGCTCTTAAGTCAATTTTTGGGGCTTGAGATTGCTCAAACCAAGGCTGGAATCAAGGTGCACCAGTCCAAGTATGCATTGAATTTTCTGAACAAATTCAAAATGAAGGATTGCAAAGCAAGCAAAACTCATTTCCTTTCAGGAGTGAAGCTGGAAGAAGCTGATTCTTCACCTATGGTAAACAATACACTGTATAGGCAATTGATTGGATGTTTGTTGTATCTGACACATACTAGACCTGATATTTCTTATGCAGTAAGTGTGGCTTCTATATACATGGATCAACCTCATGAGATCCATTGGAAAGCAGCCAAAATGATCCTTAACTTTGTTCAGGGAACAAGGACACATGGGATCTTCTATAAAGCAAAATATGATCTTGATTTGATTGGATTTACTGACAATGATTGGGAAGGTGATAGAAAAAATAGAAATTCCACATCAGGATATGTGTTCATGCTTGCAGAAGGGCCAATCAGCTGGTCAAGCAAGAAACAGAGTGCCATTGCACTCTCATCTACAGAAGCAGAGTACAGAGGAGTTGTTAATGCAGCAACTCAATGTTTATGGTTGCAGGGTTTACTTGGAGAGTGTGGTTTCGAATCAGAGTACTCAACTACCATCTACTGTGATAACCAGAGTACCATTCGAATTTGCAAAGATCCAGTTCAGAAGCAAAGAACCAAACACATTGAGATCCATATGCACTACATCAAGGAGCTTGTGCATGATGGCACCATTCACCTACTCTTCTGTTCATCTTCATAACAAGTAGCTGATATATTCACCAAAGCATTTTGTGAGAAGACCTTCAGCAATCTCAAATCACTGCTGGGGATTGATCATCATGCTATGAAGCATGAGTGAAGACAAGATTTCCAAATTTTGTTTTACAGTCCATGTTTAAGGGAGGATTTTCCCATGTGGTTTTTACCTCTTTCCTTGGTTGTATGGACATGCAGTATGTAAAGGGTGACTAATCCTTGTTGCTAGGCCCTATAATTTTCTGATATATTACTCATAAGTCAGGCTTAAGGGGGGGTGTTAGAATAATCAACCCATAGTTAGCTACCTTAGACATTAATTTCATTAATTTTGTCTTATTTGCCTAGTTCATGTGTCCCACCTTGTGCAAGTTGTCATTTACCTATCCATAGTGGTCAAACTTGTCTTATTTGACTCATGTAGCACTTGGGAAACCTCAAGGAATCAAATCTGATTTATTCTTGGCCTCCTAAGCGCCCTTCTGCTTTTTCTACTTTATTCCCTACTTTTTTAGTGTTTTAAGGCAAATGGAAAAGCTTGACTAGGTGAGGTTGACTAGTTTTTTGTCCTACACATCCTCCACTCTTTTCTCCTTGTAAAAGCATGTATGAGTTGTCATTCCATCACTCTTTAGCTTGCCTAAGTTCTTTTTCCAATTTGTGAGCTCCATGACTGATTTGGGATCAGCTTTTTGCACCTATGGGGGATTTACTTAATTTTAGTAAGCCTGCTTTATGCTAGATTCAAATTACTCCTCATGCATTCGAATCCCTTATGTAATTATTTAATGATGCAACCTATTATGTTATAGGGTTGGCTATTGTACACTTATTCAATACAATTTAGTGTTCAGCTCATTATTCAGTCTCTTTTGTGAGTGATTTTGCATGTTCAATTGATAATTGTTGTGAGTAAAATTAATCTATCACTGGGTTCAATTTCCACAGACCAACCCTTTACCCCATAATCAAAACCTGAACTCAAGGACCCATGATCATTCTGGTGGAGACCAAGATCCGCTGGAAGCTAGTAGTGGTCAAGGTTGCATCAATATGGTGCGTGCTACTAAGGTTGTGACTCATGCGAAGGACTATGGTTCGTCACAAGCAGACCTTGGAAAGGAACCTGCTCCACTCGGGAGTCCTTTGCATATTGAAAACCCTGTGGATAAACCTGAAGTTGCACCTCACATTCCTAAGGGAGTCCTAAAGCATTCGGGACACAATCCTAATGCTCGAGCCGCCCAGAACTATTCAGTTGTTGAGGATTTGGGCCACACTCCTTGTGTGATGTCTGAACTTGAAGTACTTTAGAGTTGTCCTTCACAATGAAAGGCTTTGCTTTCTACTCTTGGTGTTAACAATGATAACTCTTCCTCTGTCATCAAATTTGAAACTGCGGGACTACAGCCTTGCTTTCCTTACTATGTGTCTCTCTTGATTCATGTAGAATGTCTTAACATGACTGTCAAGCACATTGTGATTGACGAAGGCGTAGTTGCTTCCGCGATGTCTTTCTCGTGTTGGAAGGGTTTGGGTTCCCCCGAGCTATCTAAATCCGCTACCATGTTGACTACTTTTGATGGTAGATTGTTTCAGCCGCACGGAATTCTTCCTTCTCTTAAGGTCCGTTTGGGAGGGAAGACCATCACGATCGAGGTCTAGGTGGTTGATGCGCCCCTTGACTACAATCTATTACTGGGTAGGAATTGGATGTATAGTATGCAAGCTGTAGCTTCTTCTCTATTTTGAGTTGTATGCTTTCCATTTAATGGGAAGATTGTTACAATTGATCAGACATCATTCAAAAATATGAGTGTTACTGCATCATCGGTAGCTTCTATCCCGATTATTGATCATTCTCAACCGGCAACTAGGAGTGTGGGTGTTGGCATGTATCTATCCCTTATGGGAAGCTTTAGTTGTCCTACACCCGTTCTTATGATCGGGTCTAGTTCCGGTGGGGATTCGTCTTCATTGAGATTGGTGTCTTTTCGCACTTCCCATATGGAAGATCCTTGGATCCTTCCTATACTGAGTCCTTCGAGTAAGCCTATCGAAACAGACATGTCGTTGCCTGCAGCAATGATAACATATCAAGTGAATCTTGAATGTGTTGCAGAGCCTAGTCCTTCCTCTTCTCAGACGAAGGAGGAGGACCCATATGTGCTGCCTACATGGGCAGTTGAGTCTTCTCATGCACATGATTGCCTTGATAGTGTTTTTCCATCAAATGAATCTATTATTGAGGCCATGTCTAGAGTTGAGCCACCTTGGGAAGAGTTACATCATAGATCTTATTTTCTTCCTGAGCTTGACTGTTTGGAGTGTGAATACTTTAGGGTGATTCTTAGTAAGAGAATTGGTAGTCCTGTGGTTCCATTGAGCTCTCTTGGTCCGATGGCTGATGGAAACACGGTGAATATATCTCCTACCATCCCTATCAATATCTCTCACAATCCTGGCAATATTGAGAATGTCTATATTGGGGAAGAATGTTCCCATTTTGAGATTCAAGATTATACCGAGCTGTTCAAAGAGTTTCATGATGTCTTTGCTTGGTCATACGAGGAAATGCCAGGTATCGACCCTTGCATTTTTGAACATGAAATTAAAAAATATCCCAATGCTAAGCCTGTTTGACAACGCTTGCATGTGGTGAATCCTTGAAAAGCACCCACGATTAAGGCTGAGATAGAAAAGCTGTTAAATGTTGGTTTTATCTATCCCCTTCCCTTGACGGAGTGGGTTTCAAACCCTGTTCCAGTTGATAAGAAGCAGGGAGCGATCCGTATATGCACTGATTTTCGTGACTTGAATCGTGCCTATCCTAAGGATAATTTTACCACACCATTTATTGATCAAATTTTGTATGAGTGTGTGGGAAGCGAGGTATTTTCCTTTATGGAAAGCTTTTCTGGATACAATCAGATCTAGATAAAACCCGAGGACCAACATAAAACTGCATTTATTTGTCCTTGGGGTACCTTTCCATATCAAAAGATGCCTTTCATCCTTAAAAACACTGGAGCCACATTTCAGTGGGATATGACCTTGATTTTCCATGATCTCAAATCGATTATTGAAGTCTTTTTGGATGACCTTGCTACTCATTCTCGTCAGAGGATGCGTTAGTGTTCAAAAGATGTTGCCATTATTTGTTTAGGTTAAATCCTCATAAATGCATCTTTTGTGTGAAGTCTGGTCACTTATTAGGGTTCATTGTCTCTAGGGAGGGTATAAGAGTCGATCCCCTAAAGGTTGAGGCAATACTTCAATTGTCTCCCCTGAGAAACATTAGACATCTTCAATGTTTGCAAGGCATGGCAAATTTCTTATGGAGATTCGTGGTTAATTTTGCCAATTTTACTAGAGGCTTTATGCATCTTTTGAAGAAGGACACTACCTTTTGCTGGGATGAACGAGCCTAGGAGTCCTTTGATTCACTTAAACGAGCCTCAGCATCGGCCCCCGTGATTAGTCCACCTGACTATAGTGGTGACTTTTTGCTTTATGTGGCCGCGTCCATGGAGACGATTGGTATGGTTTTGGTTCAAGAGGATGAGGATCTCCATGAGAATGTCATATATTATTTGAGCTAAAACCCTGTAGATGCAGAGATCTGTTATTCCCATGTGTGTAAACTTGCCTTAGCTACCGTTCATGCGGTTCAAAGGTTGAGACACTATATTCTTTTTTGCTAGACCTTGGTGGTAGCCCATGTCAATCCATTTTAGTTCATCCTCACTAGAAGAATGATCAGGGGAAAGTATAATAAGTGGATTGTCATCTTGAGAGAATTCGATCTCGAGTTTGTTTCGGCAAAATAAAAAAAATTGTTGATTTTTGGGGAGCTTATATCTGATTTCCCAAGTGAGGAGGAGGAGGAAGTTTGTGAAGATAAGTTTGTCAATGAGCACATTTTCCTGATCTCAACTTCAGAGCCATGGTATGGGGATATCATCATATATTTACAAACATTGAAGGTCCCTACTCACCTTTCATGGGATGAACGACGACAGTTATGCCATGTATCCAAGAACTACCTTATAGTAGATAACACATTGTACCGTCGTGGGGTAGATTCCATTTTATGTCATTGTTTAAATCATGAGGAGGCTGAGCTTGTGTTGAATGATTGCCACGAAGGGGCGTGTGGTGGTCATTTATCTGGGCTTTTTGCAGCCCAAAAAATCTTGAGAGCGGGTTATTTCTGGCCATCGATCCTTAAAGATTGTGTCAATGCGGTCAAGAAGTGCCACCCTTGCCAGGTGTTTGCATGCAATATGTGCTCACATCCTACCCCATTACATCTGATTATCATCCTCAGTCCCTTCACTCAATGGGGGCTTGATTTCATGGATTGCAACCCAGCTTCAGCTAGGGGGCATCATCATATTATAGTGGTTGTTGACTATTTCACGAAATGGGCTGAGGCTATGCCCACAGTTAAATTCGAAGGTGAGACAGCTGCGCATTTCGTATTCAACCAGTTTATTACTCGGTTCGGTATTTCGAAGGAGCTTGTCACTAACCATGGTAGGCACTTTCAGAATTGGATGATGGAAGAGTTGGCCTCGAAGTTAGGGTATAAGCAAGAGCATTCCTCTTCTTATCACCCTCAAGCGAATGGACAAGTTGAAGCAGTGAACAAATCACTTAAGTCCATTCTCCAACGAACCATCGCACAAAGCAAGACCAACTGGCATATCATGTTATATCCTACTTTATGGGATTATAGAACCACGGTTAAGACTACCACCAGTTTTTCTCCATATCTGCTTGTACATGGAGTGGAGTCTGTCTTGCAGGTTGAATGCGAAATCCCTTCATTGAAGCTAGAAATAGAGCTCTTACCAAACACTTCCCCATTGGAGGAATGTTTGGTCCACTTAGAGCAACTTGATGAGCAGCGTCGAGATGCCTTAGTGGCTCTAGAAGTAAATAAGCTTCATGTTAAGGTCCAGTATGATAAGTCTGTTCATCCGAGGAAGTTTAGTGAAGGAGATTTGGTCCTTTTGTGGGATCAAGCTAAAGAACCCTTGGGGGCAGGAAAGTTTAACCCCATGTGGCATGGTCCTTACATTGTCAAACGTGTGTTAGAGAAGGGTGCCTATGAGCTAGTAGATTACGAGGGGACATCCTTGGTGGAGCCTAGAAATGGGATCTATCTTAAAAAGTACTATGCATGATCCTCAGCCAGGGCTAATTATTGTATATTATTGTACAGTATTTTGCATAGTTAGGTTTTTCTTATGGTGATCGGGTTTGTTGATTAGCTTTCGTTTCTTATGGCAGATGTCAATGGAGTCTTCCATCTATATAGGATTCATTGATGGTGCTAGCCATCACACTCAACTCTCAGCCTCTAATGCTTGGGTGATTTATACTCCTACAAGTCAGGTATTGTCTTCAGGAGGCGTATGTTTATGGCCCTCTTCAAACAATGTTGCTGAATATAGTGCCGTTATCGAGCTTCTACAAGGTGCCATTTCGCATGGTGTTCTCTCTCTTGAGGTACGTCTTGATTCGTAGTTAATAGTGTCACAGCTGAATGGCTTATATCATGTTAGGGATCCAACATTATTATAAATATTCTTACGTGTGAGATTGTTAGAACAACAATTTGACAACATAACATACATACATGTTCCAAGAATTTATAATCAAGTTGTTGACTCATATGCTAACTATGTGTTAGATTGGAATTTGTTTCAAAGTCCATAAGCTCATCACAAACATACATTTTTACACATGTAAATAAATAAAATCGATCATCATAAAAGTTTTTCATTAAACATCCAAAATGTGACAATACATAAGTGTCATAATACGAAAATGGGGCTTTCGAGCCACCAAAATACAATACACTGTAGTACAAAATGTGTCACTCCCAGGTATCTAAGCCTGGAGAGGAGGAGGGGGTTCTAATCGTGGAAAGTCACCATGGCTCTAGCTATCCGTCGAAACAACCACACCCATGCTCATGGTACACCCACCACCTGGCGCTGCATGGCCTCAGGCAAGTCCTCGACTTGCGCCATGGGTACCCTATGTGTCAACCGCACAAAGTTTTTGTGGATGCTTTGGAGCGTCCGCTCCACATCCACACCCATAATGTCATCTCCTCTCCCCCTCCATATATGATGAGGGAAACCGTCAGGCTGCCGTGGTCCTACATCTGCATACATATGACAGATTGTCACTATGTGTCGTCACACAAAAACATGTCTTTTGGTTCCACATATCAAAAAACACAAAAAAATTAAATAATTCAAAAAAATTAAAAAGAGGGTTGGGATTCATTACCAATGTCACCGTATGCTGATCCTGGTGGTAGGGGCATGTCGGTATCTCCTCGAAAATCTATCCCCACATAGGGGTAATCATTGATGGCAACTATCTGCTGCCGCCACCATGGAAACAAATCAGCTAGGTAGGGATTGGACACCCTACCTCCACCCAGTCTGCCCAACGTCGTTGGGCCAAATCTCGAACCCCGTGAGGAGGAACGTCAACTCTAGGGCTAAGCCCCAGAACATGCTTGAAGAAGAACGTGCTCAGTATACTATTGAAACCGAAGTTTATTACCTTGCCCATCTTGCAGTCGCTGAGCTATTGCTTCATGTTACTCAACAACGCAGTACTTCAATCGTAAACTGTGGGTCTTATGCACTCCACTGCATAGAACATCAAGGGCCATGAGGCCTGGTGGAGTGAGGCTATCCCTGCTATCTTGTCGAGTGTCAGTAGTATGGCCTTAAGGCCTAGTACCTATATGGATTTTGTGGGGATCTGAATCCCAACCTTCTTTGTGTCCAGATAACAATATACAGCAATATACTCATCAATGGTGAGGCCACCTCCGGGCCCGCGAGAACATAGGTTCACCACTTCCCCTCGTCGGGACAATCCTGTAATGAAGTATATTTTCTCCACCTCTATAGTGAGGGACATCCTGTCGATATGTAATGACTATGAGTCAGGATCCTAGTAGTCTACTAGCATCTGCAGCAGTCTTGGTTTGGCCCTTAAGCCCCCAAGACACCAAAACTTGTATAGCCCACATGCACGAAGAGCTTGTTGAGCCATTAGAATCGCCCCGTACAGCCTCTTCTACATCCTTGTGGTCTCTCTCCCTCCATTCTAGAACCATCCTGCACATTTACATTGAGTTTTGGTCATTAGTTGTCTTAAAAAACATTAAAAGTGGCTGCATACACGACTTTGGGCCAATTTTCTGTGTATAGCCAGCCCTATATGTGGAAAAATCCTTTATTTCCATGTGGGCTGAAGCGACTATCTTAGAATCGCCTAGAAATTGATTTTGACCATGGAAATTCAAAAAATTTACATGCAAATGGAAGAGCAGGGCATGGGAAGTTACCTAGAAAAAACAGTGTCGGATTTCACCATACGAAACTCCCAGAATTCGCGTTTGAAGTTCTGAGCTCAATTGGGTAAAAATTTCAAATGATATATAATGTTTTGAATTTTTTACTATTTATAGAATTTTTGAAAATTTTTGAAAATTTTTACCCCCTTTTCTATAGTTTTGAACCGTTTCTGACCCTTTTGGACCGTTTTTTACTAATATGATGATGTAGGAGACCGTTTTGAGCGCCGTTTCGACCATTGTTTTGACCCGTTCATGTTGATCTCAAGTATGATGTTTAAACTGGTGTATAGGTTAGATTTCACCTATGTTTGCATTTTGCATGACCTTATGACCATTTCATTATAACCTTACGTACGAACCCATTCTATCCTATCACGGAACCTTCTTGCTATTTTAGAAGTGACATGATGTGAATGGTAGAGTTTGACCTTACATGGGTGCCCTAGTTAGCTCCTTATTTGCATTTGGCGCCCATGCTGACACTTTGTCCTTTAGGGTGTGGGAGTCCGTTGTATAGTATTGCCATGTCATTTTACAAGAGCCTCATACTCATCTTGATCTTTTGCTGGCGTGTTTCCTCAGGACTCCCTTATGTCAAGTTGTAATTGCATTATCATGAGCTTTTCCTGCATTATTGAGCCGTATGCCAGCTTCCCTGACTTTGAGTATCAGCCATATAGCCCAAGCTTGTCTCATGTCTAGCCATGCAGAGCCATTTTTTATATCCTTTGCAGCTTGATTCCCTATTTTTACCAAGAGGGGACTTTCCCCCGAGTGTCGCTATCCTACACATGTGTCCTTGCATTGAGCATAGGTATGTTCTACTGCTTGGAACTAGTTTGTTTGACCATTGACACTCGTCTCCTCCTAGTCTGTAACTATAAAGCAATTTTATTCTTTTTCAAGCTTTTCAAAATATTTGAAAAAGTCCAACAAAAAAAATCAAAAAACCAAAAAGCCAGACAAGAAAAGATTTTATCTTTGGCAGCAGTCAAGTCGTGTCGCCTTCGAACAAAACATTGTATATCACATCCATTGGTTGGGTTAATAGTTTTACTTTAGGAGCTGTACTCATTTCTCTGAGTTTATCTCCACCGACTGGTTAAGCTTCCAGTCCCTATGGAGCCTCTATCGATGCCTCCTGTGTCGCAGAGATGTCCCAATTTTGTATATCAAGTTTATGCTGCCTACATTCAGTCACCATTCGCCTTTATGCTCTTGTTCGAAGGAAGTTGAAACCTGAGCCGGCCATTCCTCAGTTACCTTGACTTTGCATGTCGGTCATTCCTGGTACAGTTACTGGTTCATTCACATTATGATTGAGTCCTTCCACATTATACAGCTTTGCTGAGTACCTCATGTTGGATGATGGGGGATGCCTTAATGCCCTCCTTCCAACGGATTTCATCCCATCGACTTCAGATCATTTATTCTGGGATAGGAATCTAGAGTCATTTTTGAGTGCCTTGAGACTTGCAGTCATCAATGGAAAGTTCTCTCTCCATCGATAGTTTTGGGAATACATCAATGTCCCCTGATTGATGGATCCTTTCAAGTGTTTGACCTCAACACATTTATTCACACTTGTTAGTTTGCACTTTAGTACCTTGATTCCCATTTTCATTATCAGTGAGTTATCTCACGTCTGTTAACGGTATACATCAATGATCGGTAATCAGATGATGGACTACTATGTTCAACCTCGACACCTCTATTCACATAGTAGGACATGTATTCGTAGCGGTTTATGTAGAAGACCTTCCAGACTAGTGGCATCATATATATGCTACCTCCTTGATCGTGCCAGTGTTCATGAGATTTCAGCTCTCGTGACTTGATTCCAGTATATGTCTGATATTTCTAGCCATTATGGAGATCTTGATCCATTATATATCTTCAGCATACATGGAGATCATGATCCTGTGTATATCTTTGTCATGAAGATTCTGAGCTATCTATATTGTACGTGGTGATGACCACACATGTCATATTTTGTATCATTCCTATTCATGGCCATTGTACTCTTATGTATCCAGGACTGCTACATCTACTTGTAGTTATGTGTAAAGTTTGATCATTGTATTGTATTGATTGGATGGCTAGTTCTTCCAGTGGGTTCTTCATCACTCCACTTCTGGGATGGACTTATAATGTATTTCGGCCATCGTATGACCCCTCTTACCTCACACATTAGGGGGCAAGTATTACAGCTGATTTTACCACACATGGTGGATCACACCTTTATGGCCTTCCCTGCCCCTCTGCAGACTCTTTAGACCCCATGGACCATTTTTGTACCTTTGATGTTTCCAAGATCATCCCTAAAAACATGCAATAATTGCCATACGTGACTTTTAATCGCTTTCTCATGTATATACATAGATTTGACCCTTAAACCTGCGTACATCGGGATGTGTACAAAAGTCCAAATGATTTTGGAGTTTTCCTTGATGTGGATCCAAGTCACTTGTCTCTTGGCCTTCCATATGCCTTGATATCGCTCAGATTCGACCTTCCATTACCCCATTGAAGAACTATATAAGGAACCCTTTGGATACATTAAAGGAGGAAGAATTGAAGAGCAAGAAAACTATAGCCCATTGTTGCCAGAGCTTATACTTGAGTCTGCATCCCTTTGTCCCTTGGAGCACTTTGTGTTCTTCCCAAGCTTGCCTTTTGCTTGTGAGCTTGCTATCAAGAGATGGAGGATTGAAGTGCTGGAGGCCCAAGTGGGGGACTCAGTTTCTTCGATTCGCAGACGTGCCGACAGAGGTTGTCACTATTGTAATCTCTATGTTATATCAATAGAAATATCTTTTCCTGTCTAATAATGTGTATTTGAATGAGTATTTGGTCCATGGATTCTTTTAAATGCTTATATGTTATTGATTATATATTCTAGAGTAGGTCTAACACAATTATATATAGCATGCTTGTCTTGTTTGCTGAATGTTGAGGAAGAAAATTGCTAATACAAGCGAGAGTAGAAAAGCTCAACAGGGATCTACATCAACCATCTGGAATAAGGTACTAATCGAGATCCTTTAGTGTTAGATGTTTGGTTTCTCTTGCATATAGGAAAGGATTGATTTATGGATTTAATCTGTCTGTTGTGGTACCCCAAGCCATAGGAATTTCTCTCCATAACAAGAGAGCCAAGGATTTTCCAACAATAAAGAGACATCACATAGGTCACAACACCTTCATCAATAACTATACGTTTGTGTTGCTCAAACACTCCACATGGACTTGAAAATACACATGGTAAGGAAAGCGAGGCTGGACACTATTAGTATCAAACCTGAAGACACTAAATTCATTTGGTTTAGTCACTCCTAAAGCAGCTAGCAACGCTTCCTTCTACGAGGGACAAGTCTGTATCACCTCTAAATACGACATCACATAAGGATTCTGTCCCAAATACTCAACAATAGAATAGTGTTGGGTGGCTCGGGAATTATGTTTGTGACCTGAACACTTTAAGACCTATTTAGGAATGCATGGTATAATATTAGGCTTCTAAATATGAAAAGGAATTTACGAAGGTGAAGTCTCTTTACCCATGGTTGGTTGCGATAGACCATAATCACGTGAACAGGTCACAACATGAACAACCAACATCATATTGATATAACCATGACCACCTTCCATGCCTGGCAGGTTTTGACTTCCACCGAAACTACTTTTGGTGGTTGAGGTCCTCAAATTCATGTTTTGATGGTGTGGAAAGGTATCAATCATCACATTTAGGCTCTACAGAATAAACTTCGAGGATTCCTTGATTATAGGGCACAAGTACGTAAGATGGTATCCCCCCAAAAGATTACAAGGGAATTTGAACTTCCATTTAGTTTTCTTTTCCCCTCTAGCATTTTCATCATTCTTTTTATCGTTAGCATTCTATTTTTTGTTCCCACCCTTCTTATTATTTCTCCCCTTCTTCCTATTTCATCTGGGTTATTGGTTATCCTTCAGGTTCAACGATTACAAAGAATGTACATCTACCGATTGGGTAGGGGTGGATGAAGTTGTAGCTTGTCTGGTTGCATACTGGTTAAGAGATGATTTTTGAGTTTGATATGTAACCTGGTCCACATCTTTCACACTTACAAAGCCTACAATGTCATCGGCATGTGACCTAGGTTTAAACTTGAGATCGTGATTTGACTATGGAGCGTTAGGAATAATATCGTAAAAGAGTATAGACGAAGCATAAATAAGGTCTAACTGCTCTAAAACTGGCATGTTCCTTGGTTGTCACTCTGGATGTCGAAATATCCTTTGTGATATAAGGAAGAAAGGACTTAAGGAACTATTCCAATAAAAATTATGGTGGAATATTGGCCTTAATCAATCGCTTTCGTCTATGCCACTCTTGGGTGTGGTAGAAAATATGGGTGGCTTTGTTCTGCTGAAAGGTTGACAAGAGTTTGGTGCCAACATCATAGTGTACCAACAATTGAAAGTGATTAAGGAAGACCAAGGCCAAGTAATCAAAGGTCTGGTATGTGCCCCTAGGAAGCTCTATATACCATTTCGCAACTGAACTCATGAAAGTGTGTTGAAACAGTCTTAATTGAATGGAATCGTGATTCAATGAAATTGAGGAGAACCATATATGAAAAGTAGTAACATGATCACTAGGATCCTTGTCATTCTTACCTTCAAACTTCAGAACATCTGAAGGAAGCTTGGTGAAAATAGAAGGCCATATCAGATCATGACACATCGAGTCATTCGTGAACGTAGCTAAGAATGGGAGCCTAGGTTGTGCCATTTTATTCCATGATCCCTGGAAATATTGGTTCTGATAGGCTTGGTTCTGGTAAAGGAAATGACCTTGACCAATTGGATAGTACTCTCCTCCCACATGACCCATGTAAGGATGCACACGAATTTGGATGTGCGGAATTCCTTGAGAAGGGGGGACCATATAACCAAAATTATTCATCTAGTGTACTGGATGACCCCATGAATCCTGGGGAGGCACATAACCTCTAGATAAAAGGACGCTAGATGACAGGGAAACAATGTAACCATAGGGATCATACCTTCCCGAGGTCCCACTTGGATTATGGGGAGGATGTGTCATAAGAAATGAATTTGATGGTATAGTTGTAGTGTGCATTGGGACAAAAGAAGCGATGTAATCTATAGGCCCAACATTCACATATCCACCACCACCCCTACTGGAATGAACACTAGTGTAAATACCGGATGAAGGGGATGGCCACCCCTAACAAACAAAGTAGAAGGAGGAATATGACCACCTTTGAACTGATGTGCAATGTAAGGGGATGGAATGCGCACCAGTACAACACTAGGGTCCACATTAGGACCTTGAGTGGATGTTGGAATACTAGTGGATATATTTGGCATTTTGAATGTAAAAGGACTTGAACTAAAGGGAACTTCCTATGTCTCAATACCTTAACTTCCCAAGGAAAATTTTGGGTTAAATCTTGTGAAGTCTAAGGAACTCATTCATATTGGGTGTGAAGGACCAACCCCGTGAGCATCGATATAGACCGGAGTCCCAAGAATCCATAAAGTAGATGAAGAAGGAGCCTCATGGAATCTTCTTCCCAATCCGAATGATGGTGATGGAGGGAACTTCAGAGTCTCGGAAGTGATACTCATGGTATAAATTTTATGGGGACCTTGATGGGAAAGAGGTCACCTATAATGTCTAGCAATATTATAAAGAGGTGATGAAGGCTCACAAGGTGGTAATCCTACTAAACGATGAGAACAACAAAGCACCACAACTCAATCCATGATGACTCCACATAAAAAGAAATTCAAGTAACTATGATCCCTAAAGCTAACTAGTGAACGTAGAGCACACCCCTAAGTAAGCTAGGATAGATTCAAACAAGGAAAGAGTGAGCACAAATGAGCTCTTGAATGCAGTAGGTATGTCTCTCCTAAAAGAGGCTCGAGACTCCCATACACTACCAGCAGAGGTGTGTAACCAATTATAGCGGCCCTCGACTTCAGTGCATAAAGAGATTATGTCATTTGACCCCTACCTAGATAGGAAACTCACATAATAACCTCTACAAGTACCCCATGTGATACATAGTAAAAGTAACTAAGGTCACCTCAATATAATCAAATCTTTGGTAGATAGTTGTAGGAGGGATCTACCATATGGGGAGGGTAACGAAGCCTGAAGCTTGAAATCACCAAAGGTACCTCAAGAGCCTCCATATATGAAGAATATCCTAGAAATATATTTGGCACTCACTGAAGGTAGTGGAGGGCTATCCCCACCATCAACATGCATGTTTCCTCATGCTTAACTCCTGTGTAAGAGGAACTTCTTGAGAATACCGATTATAGCAAGGATTTCTCCTCTCCCTGGTCAGACACCTGAATTGTTTTAGTTTTATAGTGTTGGATAAGTTTACTCATTAAATCCTATTCCAAGCCTTGAAAACCTAAGCTTCTTGGAGCACCCTATAAAATAAAAAGCACTTTACTCAATTTTAAATTGAGTATTTATTTTAAGTGGTTGTGCTTACTCAAAGGATATGGTAGTGAAACTAGTGATGTTATGACTCAAGAATAAAAGAAAACATGCACACCTAAGTGACAATGCTAAGTGTAATATTGTTTTCCAAATGGAAAGATGGTATGTCACCAAATGAAATGCATGATAATTCATTTTCCTTTTCGATGCAAGTGCAATCTTTCCTTAATGAAATCCTAAATACTAACTCATCCCAAGCAAACCAATGTAAGTACTTACTTTCATGCACATGCAAAATGAAAATGAGTATGGAATAATGCAACTATTTTTGTATTTTCAAAGTAAATGAGTGAAAATGAAAAAAAGAACCATTAAATTCTCAATCCCTATAGCAAGCAACAAACACAAGCCAAGCAAGACACTGAGACTGAAGGACTAGTGCACTAATAGAAAAGCAAAAAGGGAGAAATTGACAAGAACAAATTTCTAAACAAGATCAATAAATAGTAGGTTTCTAGTCACAACAAGAATAATCAACATACAACAAAAGGACCCTGGAAAATCCAACAACACTCACAACCCACCCAACAACTTCTCACACCAATATATCAACCAAAATGGGAGATATACACGATTTTTTCAGAGAACAACGTATGTACGTTACCTACCAGAGGAAAACCTACGTATATACACTATTGTGTGTATTGTGGCCCATGTATATAATGAATAAGGTGGTAAAAAAGAAGACAAGGGCCAAACCACTCCAAAGAACTATCAACGGATGAAAACACTACCAAATATGGCACAAAAACGCAGAGAAACAAAGACAAATTCAAGAAAAAATGCACCCAAAAACACCAACAAAAAGGAAAGTCCCTAGTATCGTTGCCACTTTTGTTATAGAGAAAATATTCCTATGGTTTGTGGTGGACCACAATGGACAACATGAATGTAGAAATCAAATCCATTCTCAAGCATGCTAGATAATTTAAAGAAACTAACAACTAAGGGATGGAAACCATACCTCAACCAGACGTTTGGAGAAGACCATCGTTGAGCTCAAGATAAAAAAAATTGTCCCTACAATTTTCCCCTAACAATAAACATATATCCAAGCATGAAATATATTATGTGTTAGTATTCAATCTATCACAATACATTTTAACTTGTATAAATCAATTACACCCATGGATAAATATAAACAATTGTACATGGATTTTGGACGAGAAATGGATATTTCTATTAATATAAAAATAAAGATTCAATGTGATAACCTTTGTTAGAACCAAGAAACCGAGTCTATAATGTCCACTTTTAATTAAACCACCATGAGAAACCTGTTAACCTATTTTAGTCCCATAGGTTAGAGCGGGTATTAAAGAAAGGGAATAATCAAGGAGTAGTATCACTGGGAGCAAAAAGGAACATCAATTCAATATTATTAAGTAATCAGTATAGTAAATAAGGCCATCAAATTTAATATCATAAAGCATGTGGAGCATGCATGCCTTACTTTTTCAGTTAAGTCAAGGAGCAATTAGAATTGCATGCATGTAAAAATTAAAGTACAAACCTTAAAAGTGACATGCAAACTCGGAAAGTACATGCTAAAGCTATATAAGAATGGTCACTGAACCAAAAGGGATATCTATGAATTATTTTTATTGAGTTTGGTTTCTAGAGCAGCAGCAATAGGTGTCACAACAACAAGTTGGGGTTGGAGACGAAGGTCTTCAACAAGCAAGGGGTTTTGGCAGTGAAATCTATCTGCCCTAATCAGTTTGGGGTATATCATCTAGATCTATCATCAGGTATTCATCATCTTATTTATTCTTGTTTCAATCATCCAACAGTCAGAGAAAGAGTTCATTGCAGGTGCACCTTTGCTGCTGGGAAATAACAACAAATACCATATCCATTCGCTAGCCTTTAGGAATATTGTATAGTTTCTGCATGCTACCTCCATTCTTCTCATCAGAGTTACATCAACATATTGAGTGATTAATATTCCATTCCAGGCACATTCAAAGCCTCCACCAGCAAAAACTTGAGGAAAGAGGGTATCTTCCCTTCTGAATTAAATCAATTCACTAGGTGGCTTGAAGGAGGCTAAACTTTCACATGCATCCCCTTATTTCTCTGGGATACTATACTCTCAGTCCTAGAAATTTTCAACAGCAACAGACAACTCCTCCCTCAAAAATGTCAAGATCAATAGAAGGAGGGCGCACTTTCAGCTGGGTGTCAACTGCTGCAGAGGATCACTATTTTATTATATTTATGGCACAACTTGCATGCATCTCAATATATTGACAGAATATCAGCATTATTATCAGTGGAATGTGTAATCCTTCTAACTAAAAGTATTTATCCTATTTTCTCTCCAGATAGGCTATTTTTTAGGACCTTTTGGCATGACACTTTTTGCATGCACATTTTATTTATCTTTCTCGTACAATTTGAGCATATGAAAAACAAACATATTACCAAAGTACAATAGAATATCAGTTGGGATTATAGTGATATCATATCATGTTCCTTTCTATGTTTGGGCTTGAACATGAAAAGTAAATGAATCTGGAAGAAGATACTTTTGTAACTTATAGAAGGAGGAAGAGTAGATACACTGAGGAGCGCAAATTTGAAGATATTTAGTTTGAGGATACAAATTCAGACATGGACCCAATAGGGATACACTCTGACAGAGGAAATGGAACAAGGGTATAGGAAGACAAGTTGGAATTTCGTAACTTAGTTAGTGCATTGAATGACCTAGCTAAAGGGAAGAAATAAATATTGCATGCCATAAACCGGTTGGCTCTTAAGCCAGAACAGGGTCATAGCAGTCTACCTCTTTCACCAGTGGATAGAGGATATACCAATAGTATTAGGAAACATGCACACACTAATATGAAAAACACTCCTCACATATACAACAAACCATCCAGACCTACTATGCCTCACTTTCTGGAGAATGTCGATGCAGGACCAGTCATGCCAGTAGAACCTAGCGAACCATTTGGGGCTTGTTTATAGGAATACAAGGATTTTGGAGATGATTTCCATTCAACTATGTCATTCTCAAAATTATACAATATGAAAAGTAGGAACCGACCTAGGAAATTTCACAAAGGGTTTACTTAGAACTATGAATTACAAAAAACTGTGGGCAGGTTGACCATTCCTAATTTTGATGGGACATCCCGTTGTTTAGCCAGAATTTGGGTACATAAGTTGGACACCTACTTCCAACTTAACCCCATAACATATACGAATGAAATCAAGTTGGCTACTTGACATTTATACGGGGAATCACATGAGTGCCGGTACCATGGACTGGTGACATTGGGTCACAACACTGTCACTTCATACAATGAATTCACACAGAAGGTCATGGATCGCTTTGATAAGAAGTACCCAGAGATTCATTTCAGGGATGTTTCTTATCTCAAGTAAACAGGCAATGAAGAGACCTTTCATATACGAATTCCAGAGAGTTGCAGTTATGGTATCTGGCATGTCAGAGAGTCGGTTGATTATGCTATTTACAGAGGCACCATCCAAGCCACTCCGTGTATGGGTGAAGGATTACAAGCCGATTACTTAGCAAGATTCTATCAATAAGACTGGATAACTACAAGATTCTGTGCCAAAAAAAAATCCTCCACAAAAATCTACCAATCTTCCGGAAAACAAGGAAAAACATACCAATCTTTTAGAAAACAAGGAAAAGATAATCCCATAGAAGGAATGGTTGAGCGAGGGCACACGACAAGATTTGAGAAGGAAGAAATTATGTTTCAATTGCAAAGAACCTTAGGTACCTGACCACAGATGTATGGGTAAAAGGAAGGTACACCTCATCAAAGTACTTCTAGATAGCAGTGAGGAAGATGAATTGGAGCAGAAACTAGATGGAGAACTACATAGTACAGAATTGGAGAAATTGCTACAAAGGGAAACTATTGCTACCCTCATAGGATTCCCCACCTTCCATACTATCAAGATCAAGGGAAGTGTCCAAGGAAAACATTCCATTTCTTTGATTGATGGTGGGACCACCCACAAATTTATAGATTCCTCATGGGTAGAGAGGAAAATATTTCCCACCTAGGATTTTGAGGGCTTTACCGTTGTCATGGCTAGAAATCACAGGATGAAATGCACACATAGGATACCTCAGTTACAGGTACAAATTGGGAATTATACGTTGGTCGATGAATTTTATGTGGCAAATGTGTCAGGAACAAACATTGTTTTGGGAATACAATGGTTGTACTCCATTTGGAAATACTCAACAAATTACCAAACTTTAGAGATGGAGTTCCTGGAGCCATATGGAAAAAGGGTAGTCCTAAGGGTGATTCCCAATAAAGCTTCAGGATCAGCCACAACAAAAGGGATGACCACCATATTCAAGCATGAGGACAAGACTCACACAAGAAAATGGCCTACTCCAACACATAAAATTTCAAGGAAGGAATAATGGTATGCAAAGGGATTTCCTGGTAGACCTCCAAAAAAAAGTATGATGCACTCGAGAGAATTCAGATGAGGATACAAATCTAGGATGTTCAATCCTCATAGGTACCCAAGAAGTTACAAGGAGGGAATATAGAGCATGGTTGAAAAAAAACATAAATTCGAAGAAAAGGAAGAGCCACCCAACAATGGAATAAACTGGTTGATAAAAATGGACAATAAGAGATAGGGACAAATGATTTGGTATATTGGTTGGATATTGCTTCAAGACAAACAATTTCAAGTGGGGAGGACAGTAATGTCCTCTTTTAATTAAACCACCCTGAGACACCCATTAACCTATTTTATTCCCATAGGTTCGAGCAGGTATTAAAGAAAGGGAATAACCGAGGACTAATATCACTGGGAGCAGAAAGGAACATCTATTTAGTATTATTAAGTCATCGGTATAGTAAAGAAGCCCATCAGAGTTAATATCAGAAAGCATGTGGAGCATGTAGGCCTTACTTCTTCAGTTAAGTTAATGAACAATTAGAATTGCATGCATGCAAAAAGTAAAGTACAAACCCTAAAACTGACATGCAACCCCTAAAAGTACATGATAAATATATATAAGAAGGATCATTGAACCAAAATGGGTATCTATGAATTATTATTATTGATTTTGGTTTCTAGAGTAGTAGCAACAGGTGCCGCAACAACAAGTTGGGGTTGGAGATGAAGGTCTTCAGCTAGCAAGGGGTTTCGGCAATGAAATCTATCTGCCCTAATCGCTTCAAGGTAGATCATCCAGATCTACCATCAGGTATTCATCATCTTCTTTATTCTTGGTTCAATCATCCAACAGTCAGAGAAAGAGTTTATTGCAGGTGCACGTTTGATGCTGGGAAATAGTTGGAAATCCCATATCCATTCGCTAGCCTTCAGGAATCCATTAAATTTTATGCATGCTACATCCATTCTTCTCGGTAGGGTTACATCAGCATATTGAGTGATTACTATTCCGTTCCAGGCACGTTCAGAGCCTCCACTAGCAAAAACTTGAGGAAAGAGGGTATCTTCCCTTCTAAAGTAAATCAATTTTCTAGGTGGCTTGAAAGAGGATAAACTTCCGTATGCATCCCCTTATATCTCCAGGGGGGCTATACTCTCATTCCTAGAAATTTTCAGCAGCAATAGACAACTCATCCCTCCAAAACATCAAGATCAATAAAAAGAGGGCACACTTTCAATTGGGCATCAACTGTTGGAGAGGAGCACTATTTTCTTATCTTTCTGGAAAAACTTGCATGCATCTCATCTATTGACACAATAATGACATTATTATTAGTGGTATGTGTATCCATTCTAACTAAAAGTCTTTACCCTATTTTATCTCCATATCATCTATTTTTTAGGGCAGTTTGGCAAGACAATTTTTGCATGCACATTTTATTTATCTTTCCCGTACAATTTGAGCATCTGAACAACAAAAATATTACCAAATTACAATAGAATATCATTTGGGATATTATAGGACAAGGTCCAGACCACTCCAAGGAACTATCAATGGATGAAAATACTACCAAATATGACACAAAAACGCAAAGAAACGGAGAGAAATTCGAGCAAAAATGCACCCAAAAACACCAACAAAAATGAAAGTCCCTAGTATAGTTTCCAATTTTGTCACTAGAGAGAATATTCCTATGGTTTTTGGTGGACCACAATGAACAGTATGAATGTAGAAATAAAATCCACTATAAATCATGTTAGATAATTTAAAGAAACTAACAACTAAGGGATGGAAACCGTACCTCAACTAGACGTTTGGAGAAGACCAGCGTTGAGCTCATGATAAAAAACTTGTCCCTGCAATTTTCCCTTGACAATAAAGATATATCCAAGCATGAAATATATTACGTGTTAGTATTCAATATATCACAATACATTTTAACTTGTATAAACCAATTACACCCATGGCTAAATATAAACAATTGCACATGAAATTTGGACGAGAAATGGATCTTTCTATTAATATAAAAACAAAGATATAATGTGATAAACTCTATTGGCACCATGTTGGAACCGAGAAATCGAGTCCCTCCACCTAGGCCTCCACCACTTCAATCCTCCATACAACAAAATCTTACATAAGGGAACAGAGAGCTTGCGAGATGAACTCAAATGGTTCTATCAACAAGCGAAAAGGGATGCAGAATCAAGTATATGGTAATGGGGAAAAAGTTTTCTATAGTATATTTACTCTCCAAGTTTATCCTCCTCCAATGATTCACAATGGATCAATATATAGATGCCCAGTGGGAAATAGAGGGTTGAATCAGAGCATTTATCGGCATATGGAAGGCCAAGGATCTTGATGGGGAAAACTCCAAATAATGTTTTCTTTTTTAGCACAAAACCTAATGTACACAGGTTGTAGTGGTGTAAGATGCGTATACGTGAGCTTTATAGCTGATTACCCGCATATGTCTTCAAATATGACTTTTAAATGGTTAAATTGAAGCATCATTGTTATAGTGAGTAAAATGGATATAGGGAGTCTGCATAGGGATAAGGGAAGGCCGTGATGGCATGATGCATGAGGTGTGGAAAATCATGTTATAACATCACTTGAGATCAATGGTTGATAATCATTTAATTAACTTAAATCACTAATGCCAAAAACTTAGGCATTTATTCAAATTAACTTTAATTAATATAAAAAATTGTCATGTCCCCATCCAAATAATACTACTTGCAAACAATGTTTCACTAACCTACTAGTTCCCTATGTTGAGATGGAGACATAAATTTTGTAGTAAGGGGATACGGGACCCAAAAGGAATTTAGTTACCATATTTACAGTTAAATTTGTCACATAAATCATAAATTATAAGAAAATAAGGTGGCATGGGTTCATGAAGACACTTTGAAGCTTGTGGAGGCTTTGGGTGACAAGATTTCCCACACGCTTGGCATGATCTTAATCCATGGGGAATGTAAATTTAATGGAGGGTGATTCGGTTTCAAATAGAATATCATGATCCAAGGAATTCGAGTTATTAAAGGAGATTAAATCTCGTGGAAGAGGAAGAGACTAGAAGACAAAGCATGCCACTTGGAAGGAGATTCCATGCATTCTATGACAACAAATGATGAAAGATTCTATGACAAGTATGACAAATTCATACATAAATGCATAACTATGACAAATATTACATGACATGGATAAAAATTAACACCAAGAGGCAAAATTTAAGATTTATAGGAATCCATTCGAACTGGGGAAAGAATTGGAGCATGAAGAAGAGGACAAGTGTCATAGGAGTTACTAAACCACTAAGATGAGTTGGAGGAATCCCATGGAGTGAAATTCGACCTTAGAAGGCCTCATGAAGTTAATAAAAGGATTTCATGAGGAAGGATAATATATTTTGATCATTTTTTAATTGGCCTTTGTCATTGTGGAGAGATTTTGCTTGTCCATTGCACGATGAGTGTTCACTCTCCTTGCTTGTGAACCAATTTCGAGGGAGTTGGATTCATTTCCAGGTTGGTTGATAGAGAGGCCATTAATACATATAATTTGGATCTAAATGATTTTTTATTTTATTTTTTAGGCTCATACAATTCAATAATTCTTTATCTCCCCCTTCTCTCATACCTTCTTCTCCATTCCCCCACACTCTCATGTTGATGGCGCATTTGTTGGAGTGGTGCTTGCACTTTTCTAAGTATATTTGATTCCCAAGTTTGGGTATATTATGTATGGCTCTGTACTATTATTTCCATATTCTCTGTAAGCCTAAATATCAGAAATCCATGTGTGAAAGGCTTGCATTCACATGCTCTTGAATGACTAGTTTTCATGTATTTGGATTCCATTTTGAAAGAGTTGTATATCATATTTGTATGAGAAATTTTATATGAGTTTTATGATGATGGGGAAGCCATAAATTATGTATGACTATTTTATTTAATTACCATATTCTCTATATATTTAAATCCAATAAACTCTAGTGTAAAAGGCTCGCATTCACATGCTCTTGAATGACTAGTTTTCATGTATTTGGCTTACATTTTAAAAGAGTCGTATATCATATTTGTATAAGGAATTTCATATGAGTTAGATGATTATGGATCAGAAATAAATTATGTATGACTCTATAATTCCATGACCATATTCTCTATATCTAAAAATACAAGAAACTCTAGTGTGAAAGGCTTGCATTCCCATGCTCTTGAATGACTAGTTTTCATGTATCTGGCTTCCACTTTGAAAGAGTTATACATCATATTTGTATGAAGGAATTTATATGATGTTTAATTATATTGTGTAATCCATTAGAATTATACTTATTGTATTTATATTTCATTTCATTATCCGAACCATTCAATCTACTTCGCATGAGTCAAAATCAAGCTAGTAATACCATTTCCACTTAAGAAAATTCACTGAAAGTTACAATATTGATGTTGCGCCTAATAACCAATTTGAAAATATTAATAACCATGAATAATGACATAAATTTATGTATTATATGCATCCCCATGTTTCTTTCTAAAATTTGGGAGGGTCATACTGCGTTTGGAGAGCCAAATGTGTCATCTACCCTTGGGGGGTTTAACATCAATTTTCCTAGTGTTTTTGTCCTTCTTTCCCTAGGGGATGAAGAAATTTTTATAAGAATAAGGAAAGATTATGAGAATTAATAATATGCATTATTTTTTCCTAATACCCATCAATCTCTTCCATACATAATTTGAACTCATTTGGGTGCATTTGCATCAACTTGGGTTTCACTAGTCTAAAGCTATAAATTGGCCAAATTGTGCAAACTTGAATATCATGTAAAAATGAGTTTTATGATTATAAAATTGAGTGTATGAGGTATTTTATGATGTTTCATGTCACTTAGGTTCCTTCCACATAAATTTTGAAAGGTGTGGTGGTGTTTGGAACCCAACCAAGAAAGACTAGTTAAGATTGAATTTGCCCAACTTGTAATTTTATCCAAAATTCCAAGTGGGGACATTATAGTGGTATAGTATCATAGTATTGGAACCTACTGAATTTATACATTTATGGTTCCTGATGATTATATCCCTCTATTAGAGAATGAAACTAAATACACTGTTAGTGGAAGAAAAGAAGGTGAAGAAGTCCATCCGTCTTTAGTGGTGATTAAGGACAAACGAGAAGTAGAAGTTATGGATGATAGGGATTAAATTAAGAAACTCATGAAGTCATATTTTGATGATATTACCAAGAATATTATGCAAGCGTTCCAATTTATGGCTATCAAACTTGGGGGTAATCTGGCAGCAGGGGGTAGTAGTAGTTCCCATCATGAAGAGAAATTCGACACTCCTTATGGAATGAAGGAAGCAGTAGATGAGTGGTAGAAAATAAGTGAATATTTATGTTCCAAACCACCACAATATACTCCTATCAATGAATTAGAAATATTTAGAACTGTTAGGATTATTAATCCTCCCTTGGTCAAATTTCTATTAGATTAATTTAGCCTAACTTAGGAACCTTAATTAATTATTTGGGTCCACTAGTACAATTGGGTCCACTTTACCTAATAGGGCCACATGTACCATTAACTAGTGTGTGGGGAACATTGCTATAGGTTAACTGCCACTTACTGCATGTGCATGCATTAGTTTGGGCACCTCCTAGACCAATCCCTACATTTTAGGAGCCACTGGGAGTCTTGGCACCAACCTACTTCAGTTAATTAGAGTTAGTACTAGTCAATATTAGTTAGCCCCTAGTTACTTTCAGTTAGTTCACAATCATTTAGCTAGTGCAAGCCTTGCATAGATAATGCATAGCTGCATATGGAGTAGGCTCCTTTTCCCACCTACCACACTCAATTGCACTGAGTTAACTAGCTATCACTGATTGATTGAGTTGGTTGGACTTATGGGAGTTGATTTATTGGACTCCGATATTGATTGAGTCACCATGAGTTAGATGGTTAGTTAGATACAATCACATCCAGTGGATAGATTCGAATCCATCCCTAATTGATTCAAATTATTTTCCTATGTAAACTATTGTAACACTGGATATTATTATTATGAATGATACTGTAAATTCCTGAGCAATACTTGTCTATTTCCTGTGTGGTTTGTTTTGTTCAGTTTGTATCTTCATTCTCCATTCATTTGCTGCAAACATTATTAGAACTACCTTCTTGAAGATATAAATGGAATTCAAATTCTAATATGGTATCAGAGCCTTCTTAGGAAGGTTTCATGCTTGTTTCTCCCCGTCGAACATTAGAAGCAGCTAGGTTTCCACAGAAGTCCCCTATGATGATTTGCTAGCTCTAGATTTATTCATAGCAGTGGAGAGGGCATGACAGACCCTAAAAACATGTTCATGTCGAGAGGAAAATCATGATTCTAACAGTTCATATGTTTTAGTGTGTTTTGCAGTAACAATTGACAGGTGCTACGTAGCTTGTGTGAAGTTTTTGCAGTCTTTCAACCGGAGGAATTATGAGTTCTCAAACTCCTGAACCACTGACCCTCACAACTTCCAATTATCTTGATTGGAGGATTGATATGTAGCTGGCCTTGCACAAGCATGGCTACCACAGGATCATACATGGATGGGAGCCCGAGCCTCATCAGCCAGTTGAAAGGAACAAGTTTCTAAGCCGTTGTGATGAAGCATTTGGGTACTTATGTAATTATATATCCAGAAATATCCTATTCCACCTAGAAGGCTTAAGGACTCCCAGAGAATCCTAGGAGAATCTTGATAGCTTGTTTAACAAACAAGATGAGCTTCAGGGACACATTCTAGAGAATGAGTCGGTATCTTTACATCCCAACACTTTCGAGACTATTGAGCAATTATTTACTAAATTCAAGTCTCTGGTACTTCAATGCAGACAGTGCGAAATAGAGTAGAAGGATGAGCAGAATGTCCTTCCCATACTCAGCAAACTAGGGTCTGAGTATTTTGTATTTGTTTCAATATCTCATTCCAAGTGGGAAATCTTTCTTGATTGGAAAGTTCCTTCATTATATTCTTTTTCTGGGTCCTTAATCAAGGAGCAAGACAAGTTGATGTGAATGGGAGTCATCAAGACCTCCAAATATCAATCTCTCCTAGTTACTGACTCTTCCAAAGCACAAGCAAAGGGGAAATCAAAGAAGAAAGAGCCAAAGCTGTTGATTCGAAGCCTAAACAGAATCAACAAACTTTCGAATGGGGCCTCTGACTCTAACTTAAAAGAAGTTTGAAAAGAAGTTATGTCCGTATTGTGAAAAGGGGTACCATCTTGAAGATCATTGTATGAGGAAGGAGATTGATGAAATGACAACTCTTCTCAAGCAGCATAACATTGCTTCCCCAAGAGCAAAGAATCCTGATGAAGAACCACAGACAGAAGATACTGAAAGGTTTCATGATTTGAAAGAAACTATCTCTCCATTCTCAACATACATAATAGATTCTGGAGCTTCCAACCACATGGTTTCTTCCAAATAATCCTTCTCTACCCTCTCACTATCAAAGGGGCCTAACATTCACATGGGAGATGATTCCCAAATTCCAGCAAAATGAAGGGGCTCAGTCAGAGCGAAGCATGGTGAGTTCAAGAATGTCTTATATGTGCCCTCCCTTGCTGCTAACCTATTATCTATTTATCAGATGACTCATACAGGCTCTCCCAAGAGAGTTACATTCGATTCAGAGACAATTGATATTACAAAAAAATCCAGTGGACGACTTGTAGTGAAAGCTATTGAAAATCACTCTACCAAAGCTTATGAGTTTCACATTTCTTACATATTTATTGTCTCATGCTAACAACACCTGCAAGATTTGGCATGAGAGATTTGGCCATCTCAATTTAAAATATCTAAAGCTACTCCACAATGATAAAATGGTTGAAGGTTTTCCCTCCATCCAAACTTCCAATGGAGTATGTGTTGGTTGCTTGGTAGGTAAGCATCCAGAAAAGAAGTATGATGTTGGGAAGGCACATAGCGCTACCTCTACACTTGATTTGATACATAGAGATGTGGCGGTACCTATGCCCACAAATTCCATTAATGGTTGCAAGTACTTCCTCACCTTTATTGATGTATGTTCTAGGTACTGCTGGATCTACTTCATGAAACAAAAATCAGAATTTTTTGAGACCTTTAAATTTTTTAAGGCTATGGATGAGAACAGTTTCAATAAGAATATCAAGTCAATAAGATCTGATAAAGGAGGAGAGTGCATCAAAATAGATTTCTATAGTTTCTGTGAATCAGAGAGCATTTGAATGGAACACTTAGTTCCATACACACCATAGTAGAATGGTGTGGATGTGAGGAAGAACAGATCACTAAAAGAGATGGAAACATGCCTTCTCCATGCCAAACATCTACCTCCTTCTCTTTGGGATGAAGTAGTAAACTGTGCTTCATATTTGCAGAATAGGGTGCTCCACAAGTCAGTGGTCAAGGTCACTCCATTCGAAGCACTACATGGGTATAGGCCCAATGTCTCTCATCTAAGAGTTTTTGGTTCCAAATCTTGGGACAGAATACCACTTGACAAGAGGAAGGCCTTCCAATCCCAAAGTAGTGAATGCATTCTATTGGGATATGCAGAAGATGCAAAGGATTACAAACTAATGGAGGTTGCAACCAAAAGATGCTTCATTGAAAGAAGTGTCAAGTTCGAAGAAGATCAGCTGCATGATACTCCTCTAGCAGCACAAGAAGGTATAACTATTTCTCCACATATTTTTTATGATGATGATGTGCTACAGGTTTCAGATTTAGATGAAGAAGATCACATTCAACATGATCATGTTATTGAGACGGAATCTCAAGAGATTCTAGATCAAGATCTAGTACCTATTCCTAATCAGAAGCATAAACCCAGATGGTCTCAAAAGATTCTTGATGCAGCTGGAAGTGGTGTTGGAGATCCAGAAGACAGAAGAAGAACAAGGTCCTAGTATCAGAATGAGCATGCTGAACTATCTCTCATAGATCTACAGTATGGTGCAATAAAGTTCCAGGTCGGTGCTACTTGATGGTGGCGAATGAACAGCTACATGGCCCATAGAAGCAGAAACTTGATCATTTCCTACCTTCACCATCCATAAGAGACAAACAAAGTCATCAGTTTAGAAGTAAATTGAGAGGTCCACTGATGGACCATGATGCTGCATAGAGCTGCAAATTTGCAGCAATGTTTTTCCTCAAGTTATTTTTCTAAGGAGGAAGCTTCTTTCTTCTAAAGATAGCTTGCAGTTTGCTATTTCCTGCTTATTTTGAGGTGGGGGGGGGGTTCCCATGAGGTTTTCCTCTGTTTCCTCAGTTGTTTTAAGAAAAAAAAATTACTATCTTTTAGATTGTATTTGGGTGACCTATGGTCTTGTTACCAGAGCCCACAGTTGTCCAAGTTAGGATTATCAATCCTCCCATGGTCAAATGTCTATTAGATTAATTTAGCCTAACTTAGGAACCTTAATTAATTATTTGGGTCCACTAGTTCAATTGGGTCCACTTGACCTAATGGGGCCACATGTACTAGTCACTAGAATGTGGGGAACATTTCTGTTCATCCCCATTTTGTTACCATTTTAAAGCTAAAAACCTTATGTATTAACACACATTTTGCTATCTTTTGGCGTCTTTGCATCATACATATTACCATCCAGCTTCAGGTATGATCTTATTTTGGATTTATTTAAGATTGATTCATTCTTGATTATTTTACTATTTTAATGAGTAAATTTGATGTTAATTGATGAAATTGCTAACAAGTGCATTCTTTAATTGTAGAGCATGCTTTTTGGGTGAATTTGACATGCAGACACACATTCCGCTAGATATGTGCATAGCATATCTAGCTCACCATTTATCTTGCCAAAACAACAGTGCATTGGAATTAATTGATTCTCCAACATTTAAGCATGGAACGACCTGCAACCGGTTGTTGTCCACATGCTGAAGTGTTAGCAAGATCCTTGTTCTGGAAGGTTTCCAGCATTGACATCACGCCATTAGTTCACGCCAAATAAGGGAAGCCTGTACACCACCTCATGCCTGATGGAAACCAAGTCGCGATAAGGGAGGAAAAACAACCATGTGTTGGCATCATAGCAATGGATTGTAATAATGGTTGACTCATCTCAAAGAGCAGTTGACCACTAAAGGGTCGACTCGCTCATCTTCTCAAAACTATATATATAAGAATGCTTTTATGCAAGAAAAAAAGGCAGAAGTAGTTTTTTAGCTCAGCAAGTTCTCATGTAATTCAGATCCGTTTCTTATTTTTAATGGAAGTTCTGTTACAATGTCTATGATCATGTTCCATTAGTGTTTAGCAGGATATGACTCTGTTTACTGGGAGGGCCCCTGCCAATCATAGTTTTATATTTTCGTATAGTCTCTTTCATTTCCCTTTTCTGTAATTAGTAAAACTTTGTTCATAGATTGTTTGTGTAATTTCAATTCTTGCAATCGTTTATATTATTTCCTGTAGTTTATATTTCATTTCAGTATTATGATGCTTATAGCTTAGATTTCATTTCAGTATTATGATGTTTACATAGTCTTTCATTTCAAGTTAGCAACCAGTTCCATATAGACTAGATTGTCATTTCTTTTGATGTTGCATATAGACTAGATTGTCATTTCTTTCGATGTTGCATATAGATTAGATTGTCATTTCTTTTGATGCTGCATATAGACTAGATTGAAATTCCTTTTTTATTATAGATTAGATTGTAATTCCTTTTGATGCATTTCTAGTTCATTATTTGATTCAATGTTAATAGAATAAATTGCTTTCAATACTGAATAATTTAATCATAGTTAGTTTCAATTTTTCTTATGTTCTGAATTTATTTAACTTCCAATTTCCTTTCAAATAGCAATAGGTAATGATGTTTTCAAGTTATGAATTGTCTTTGAGTTATCTTGTAGGGTAAATGTATTTGTTAAATAGGTTTAATTCCTGTATTTACATTCTAGTTATTACATGCATGAGTCAGTTGGCCCGAGCCCATCTAGATTAGTCATTTTTTCAAAGTTTTAAGTATTTTTGTATACAGACTGTTATACAGACAGACTGTTTGGTTTGTTATACAGACTGCCATTTCAACTTGTTGTTTAGTCTTCCATCCATTCCTTAGCATATTTTACATAGTTTAAGTTTGTTTTCTTCAGTTCTTTGAGTATGTTTCGATTAGAATAGTTAGATAGTGATTATATTTCCTTTTAAGAGTATGTGATTAAATTATCTAGGGTACTTATTAAGTCTTTATTTATTTTTACCATATGATTATGTTTTGTAACATTAGTTTGAATTGATTTCATTTCTTTATATATGATTCAGGGTTTATTAATAATTTGGTAGATATGTTGATAGGTTACAAATAGAGGTTGTTCTTTTTAGTTAGATGGTTACTAAATAAGAATTAAGATCATCTTCACTAGGTTTTCTATTTGTTTATAAGTTAGGTTCTCTCCTTTGCATTTATGTTTTGTCTTTTGTTAAGTGTCCATGACATAAAGAACCATGTTTACCATTACTTGCAGCTGGACATTCCTTAGTTTATATGTTTTTGTAGAGTTAAAGTTAGACTTAATTCCCTTTAGTTTCTATACCTCATTTGAAATCCATTTCGACTCTCCTCCTACACCTATCCCAGTCACTGTAAATGCTTATCCCCAAAATAATCCAGGAGAATGGAATTAGTCTCAGTTGCCATGTATATTTTTAGTTCTCTATCTTAGTTGATGTAATTTTGTAAATCGTCCTTTGTATAGTTAGCTTTCAAACTTGTTTAAAGTAGTAGAATAGATCTTAAGGGATAGTTTATTATTATAAGGTTATCTTGTTTTTATTTGGATTCCTCCAATAAGTATGTATAAAGTAGAGTAGTATAACTGGATACTACACTAGTGTATCCTATCTTAATATTCTTAACCACTGAATTCTTAGGAGTCACTCTTTTCTTATTTTGAAGATCTTTTGGTTTGTGTTTGTTAAAATATTGCCACGACATATTAGGAATCCTTCTTCCTTTGCATATATTTTGTAGCAACTCCAAGCTTACAAACCCCAGTCGATAATTAAATATTAGGTAAACTATCCAAGACAACACAACAGGATTTGAACCCAAAATCTGACATCAGAATCCGACATCATCCAACATTTCGTACAGATGTGTCAGACAACAATCATTGAAAAGAACGGCGATCAGGAAAGTTTTACAGCGCTGTCGAATATCCGACACATCAAGCGTCGAATTTCCAACGGTATGGTATCAAATATCCGATGGTCTGTCGACCCAAAAGTGTCACATATCCAACCCAAGTGTGTCGGTTTTTCGACCCCTTAGCGTCGAATATCCGACGATATGTGTAGGTTTAAAAAAATAATAATGTAAGGTTTACATAATTTGAAATTTTTGGTCCCATATTTTCAACGGTAACTATGTTCAAGGTGTTGAATATCCGACGCCTGACCATTATAAATATAAATTTCTTTAAACATTTCGACATGTTTGTTGTAGAAGCGATGGGTGATTTGTGAAATTATTTGTTCCTCGATGGACGATTTGCGAAATTATTTGTTCCTCGACGAACGTTTTCAGGAATTGTTTTATTCTTCAACAGGCAGTTGTGGGAATTTTTTTTTCATTGATAGACAGTTTTCTGGGAATTTTTTATTCTTCGACTTCTCTCCGTTTGACAAAATGTTGATGCATGGAACTTGATTTTTTAAGACAACCGGTTATATTCATTCATGAAGTTTGTGACAAAATGTCAACTAGAAATATTCTGGATCCAAACGAAGACAACCGACAATTGCTTGATAGACTATGGGATGCAGTGAAACTAAAGGGGTGATGGCAAATGTTATTGTTCATGTACTCAATGCAGGGGATTTAAGAGGAGAAGAATATTGATCTCAACAGCCACAAAACATTGCAGGGAACATGGACACACTGAGGGGGGGAATGAATATCGTCCATTTGTAGGTTTAGCATTATAAAGTTTATTATATTCTTTTTTTTGTAATTGTATGTAATATTTTTATTTTTCATATATTAATGTATATCTATTGATGTTTCTATGTATTTATATTAAAGGAAAGACACCCTACAACATATCGTCCAGAGGAAGTGCTTTCAGAACAAGTTCAGGATCAAGATCATGGAGCGTGTATGTTTAATGGAGAACAAGTGAATGATCATATTGAACAAGATGATCATATCGATAATGTAATTGAAGATGATGGTACAAATACATTGATCCATGATTCATTTAATGTTAGAATGGATGATGATGATGGTGTTGATAATGAAAATGATGATGACTTTGATGATGTTCACAATATACCTCTTCTCGATAAGGAATATGAACCCATTTATGAAGGCTCCAAAACAAATCTTCTCTCTGTTGTATTGTTGATAATGAACTTGAAGGTTATGAATGGTCTTTCAAACATTGCAATCACATGGATGCTAAGGTATGTAAAATAATCCATCACATATATAGGATTGTGATAAAGTTTATCTGTATTCCTCTAATAATTGTATTGTTAACTCATTATTGATCATCGTACTGATGAAGCGTGTTTCGTTAATATTATTTATTTATTACATTAACTTTTTATTTTATTTTTTGTAGCTTGATAGCTAAATTTTTGTTACCACCATAAAATATATTACCTTGCACATATCGAGATTTATCTTCCATCATGAAAGAGATTGGAATGCATTATGAAGAAATTCATGCATGCCCCGATGACCATGTTATATATTATAATCAGCACGAATTTGCAATAGAATGCCCGAAATGTCATGTAAGTAGATATCGTACAAATAAAGTAACAAAAAATGTGCCTCGGAAGGTTCTTCATTATATTCCCATCATTCCATGTTTGCAACGACTGTTCAGGTGCAAAAACATAGCACAATTTATGGATTACCATGCCAAGAACATAAATCAAGATGATGTTATCTGAATGCCTGCAGATGGTTCTTCTTTTAGAGATATGGAGGAAAAGTGGCCTTGCTTTAAAGAAGAACCACGTAATATTAGGATTTCTTTGGCAGCATATGGTGTTAATACATTTGCACAGATGAAATCCATTTACACAGTGTGGCCTATTTTTGTTATCAACAATAACATTCCTCCATGGTTGTCAATAAAGAGGGAGCACATAATGCCGTCGATGATTATTCCAGGTTTTTTTGTCGAAAACTGTTTTATTTATAATGTAGTTATGGCATCTCATTTGTCATATTATGTTTCTTAATTTCATATATATATCTATTATTTTACTCTTGTGCATGGTTTATATATCTTAATGGTTCTCATAATTATATATTTTATACGTACTTCAAATCAATCAGGTAAGTTCCAAGTCAAAGATATGAATGTATACATCGAACCTCTTATAGATGAGCTACTGAAGTTATGGAATGGCATAACTATGTATGACGTATCTAGACCAATACGACAAAGGAAATTTCAATTCCATGCAATGGTTGTATGGACAATACATGGTGCCCGTGGGTTAACTTCATTTTGTGGTTTGTAATTTTAAGTTCCACTTTAATTTCATTTAATGATATGGAGTAGTTAGAATAGTTTATATATGAATATATTTGACATAGATATTCCATATCTAAATATTATAGGTCTTCAGACAAAGGGTAAATTTGCATTGTCCAGTTTGTGGTCCTAAGATAAAATCTCACCGTTCAAAAAGCTTAAGAAAGGAGGTGTTTGATGAGTATAGGCATTTCCTCACTAAGAATCACAGGTATAGAACAACTGAAAAAAATATTTTCAATGGGAATCAAGAGACTGCATTAAAACCATGGATAATGACACCTCACCTTTGGAAGATGCAATACAATAGAAATCGTCATCATGGTACGTATGGATCATCATATATGAATTGTTATGTATTTTAATTTTTATTGTGAGTTGTTTACTGTAGTGGACATATTTGATTTATGATGTAATCTATTTATAAACTAGTGTTAATGATGTCCATCGTGATCATGAATGCATTAATGGGCTTCCACGAGGAATGAAAAGTTATCCTATTCAATTCAGCAGGTTTCCCTACTATGAGCACCTACAAATTGTTCATTTGTTTGATATAATGCATATTGGAAAGAATGTTACTGAAACCTTATGGTGACTACTAGAGCTAAGGAGGGAAAAATATAAAGTTGTGAAAGCTTGCAAAGACATTCAAGAAAGCAACCATGCAATGAAAGACATCATCCAATTTCATACCAACGGAGAACAAGTTAATATAAACTCAATTCCATGGATGTTTACGGAGCAACAAAGCAAAGTTGTCAAAGAAGTAATGCGGAAAATTAAATTTCCCACTGGATTTTGTGCGAACTTGAAGAATATCATAACCAAAAAAGGTGATTTTGCGGGGGTCAAAACACATGATTGGCATGTCTTCATCAAGGTAATTATTATTGTTATGTCCATATAATTTATTTTTTTTCATTTTACTGCGTATTTTTTTTTCTTGTTTGTATACTCTTTGTTTAATAAATGGTGTGGTTTGTATATTGATACAGTATTTTCTACCTCTCTCTCTCCCGGAAAACTTCGACAACAATGTCAAACAAGTTATATATAATCTCGGTAAATAACCGAGGTAACTAGTGATTACTTGCATGTGCTTAGTGTTTCTTTAATTCTCCATATAATTTATATTTGTTTTTTTTGTGCACTATTTCAGCATATATTGTAATTTAATGTTTATTTTTGTTAAATATCGTTATTGGTTTGCATCACTTGTATATGGTTGACATCTAAAGAAATCCATAAAGAAGATATAAATTATTGGAGGAGAGAAATTCCTCGTCTCATGTGTGAAATGCAGAAGCATCTACCATCAGCATTTTCCAATGCACAGTAACACTACCTCATACACCAAGTTGAGGAGATTGAGTTGTGTGGACCTGTTCACTCAAGGTCCATGTGGATGGTTGAGAGGCACTTGAAATTTATGAAGGGTTTGGTGAGACAACGAGCACATGCTGAGGGTTCTATGATGGAAGGATATATGGTATACCAAAACATGTTGTATGTTAATGAATATCTTCCTATTTTAGCGTCAAAGCTCAATTTATGTCACATTTGTGATCCGGACTCCAATAAAAAATTTGAAGGGGAGCAACTGAAGGGGAAAGGTAGATTGAGGAAGCTGAAAGGTAATTATTAGATAGTGTATTTTTATTATATCATTCATATTCTAATTGTATTTTCTAGTCATAATTGCTTCAATTAAGAGCATATACTTTGTTCAGGAGATTTACACCTTTCTTTCATTTAATGGTTATTGTCATTAAACAGTTGGTCAAGAATGGGATGCAATTCATTTATACATCACAAACAATCTTGACTAGATGAAGGTATGGATTGAACGATGCGAACAATCGGGTCATGGAATATCATGGGAAGGTGTGGATTCATTGGTAAAATCAGCACAACGCAATGGAGATATAAATCTAACAGAAAGGCAAATTGATCTGGCATATGGTATAAAAGATAAAATGACAAGCATATAATTAATCAATCCCTCTAAATATTTTATTTTTCAAATTACATTTTGACGTACATGTTCTTCTTTTCCATGTATTGCTGCATAATAAGGACTGAATGGTTGTGTAATCTTTTCATGTATTGCTTGTTTTAGGTAAAACACCATAAGGATATGGTCTGCAATGGAGGTAGATATCAGATCAAAAAATTGGATGAAACAAAGAAAACATCAAATTCTGGGATATCTGCTATCTTTGAGGTTACCAATGTTTCATCTAGAACTGACAGACATCCCAAAGTCTCAGAAAATCGATACTATGGGTATTTGGAAGATATTATACAGTGTGACTTTAAATTATTTAAGGTAGTTCTATTCATTGTCAAATGATATAGGTTACGATTGAATCAATGTGATCCCGATAGAACTATTATTGAACATGATAATGGATTTACCATGGTAAAAACAAGGTTGTTTGAGCCAGGAACAGAGCCCTATAATCTTCCAAGCCAATGTGAACAAGTATATTACTCAGAGGTTCTAGGTAAAGCGGGCTTGTCATTTGTTGTGAGACATGATCCAAGGGGAAGGCTAATAAAGTATAACCTAGATGATGCTAATGAAGAGGGTTCTCTGGAAGAAGGATACGATGACACAGAGCATGATCAACATGAGTTAGATGATCATCATCATAATTGATGAAGATGACATCATTATCTTCATGATCATTGTCATCATCATTATCAATATTGTCATCGTCGTCATCAAAATCATAATTATCATCAGCATCGTCATTGTCATCATCATCAAAATCATAATTATCATCATCATCTAAATCATCATTGTCATTATCATCTGCATCATCGTCATCGTCAGCATCATCTTCATCATCGTCGTCATTATCATCTGCATCATTGTTTTCATCATCATCATCATCTTCATCACCATCATCATCATTAAAATTAAACCTAGATCAAATTAATTACTTCATATCATCATCATCATCGTCTGTAGCATCGTCATCATCTTCATCGCCATCGTCATCATTAAAATTAAACCTAGATCAAATTAATTACTTCATATCATCGTCATCGTCGTATGTAGCATCGTCATCATCTTCATCATCATCATCGTCATATCGTATTCATCATCGTCATCGTCATCATCTTCGTCATCGTCATCATCATCATCATATCATCTTCATCATCCTCATCCTCATCAACATAATCATCACTAACATCATCATCTTCATCATAATCGATGAATATGACATCGTTCTCCTCATGATCATTATCATCATCATTATTATTGTCATCATCGTCATCAAAATCATAATTATCATCATTGTCATCATCATCGTCATCGTCATCATCAAAATCATAATTATCATCGTCGTCGTCGCTATCATCATCATCTTCATCGCCATCATCATCATTAAAATTAAACCTAGATCAAATTAATTACTTCATATCATCGTCATCATCATCTGTAGCATCGTCATCATCTTCATCATCGTCATTGTCATATCGTCTTCATCATCGTCATCGTCATCGTTATATCATCTTCATCATCGTCATCCTGATCAACATAATCATCACCAACATCATCATCTTCATCATAATCGATGAAGATGACATCGTTATCCTCATGATCATTGTCATCATCATTATCATTGTCATCATCGTCATCAAAATCATAATTCTCATCATCGTCGTCATCTTCGTCGTCATCAAAATCATAATTATCATCATCGTCGCCATCATCATCATCTTCATCACCATCATCATCATTAAAATTAAACCTAGATCAAATTAATTACTTCATTTCATCGTCATTGTCGTCTGTAACATCGTCATCGTCTTCATCATCATCGTCGTCATCGTCAACGATGAAATATAATGAAAGGTAAATATTTAATTAGACCTATTCTTTTATCTTATATCTTTTTAAAAAGAGTTACGGACATCGTCATCGTCATCATCATCATCATCGTCATCATCCTCACCATCCTCATGATCACCATCCTCAACATCATCATCATCTTCATCATATATAATCATCATCATTATCATCATCATCATAATCATCATAATCATCATCATCATAATCACCCTCATCGTCATCTTCATCATCATCGTCGACGTCGTCATCGCCGTCTTCATCATCATGACCATCATCATAGTCATCATCATTGTCATCAAAATCATCATTATCATCATCATCCTCGTCGCCGTCGTCATCATCATCATCATCTTCATCTTCATCATCGTCGTCATCATCATCATAGTGTGAAGATTAGTGTTTTAAAACACTAATATCTTGATAGTGTGAGTTAATTATATTGCCAAATACTATAAATAAATATTAATTTAAAGTGATTTATGCCTAAACCTTTATCATTTGATAATGCACATAAGCTACATTGTAGTTAGTAACACACATGGTTTTCTTTTGACGTGATATTTGCTAATAAAAATAAAGTGAATATAGCTATAAATATTTAATTTTATTTATATTTGAAATATTTTCCCATAAAATATTTTATATGAAATTTTAGAATTTATCATTTTATTTTTGTTTTGAATGTTTTAAGTTTATTTTTAAAAAGTATTTAATTTAAATAAGATATTTATATAGAAGAATGTAGTTAGCAAAATTGATGTCCAAAATTTTTAATTAGTTTATTGCTATAATAAAAAGATTAGATGTTAAGAATGTAGAACATAACATTAATGTTTTTTTTTAATCTTTTGCATACCTTATGGCTCACGAAAAGATATTAGATTCCAAATTTTTCATATATCTTTGATCTTACCGCAACTTTATAATCTGGTGACAAACATCAAAATCATTTTAGATATTTAGACTCTGTTAAATTGCCACAACAATGGCTTCTTAAGTCATTTAAATGTTGTCATTCCACCCACCAAAGCTTGACTCTCCTAATTGTTGTCATTCCACCCACCAAAGCTTGACTCTCCTCAATGGCATATTGTGCCTTATAGCTATTAAATAAGATATATGTCAAGGTTATTAGTAAAAGTGTATGTGATAATAAATCATTGTTCTCTTCTTTATTTTATTAGGAATTTATGACATTTTTTTATGATGGTGATGAGAATGATGACGACAATGTTACCATATTGGTCTATCATATTTTGTTATATTGAATCCAAGCTCAAAAAGGGCACAAATAAGATTATAATGATTATAAAAGAATTGGGCCCTTTTTAATTTGGAAATTGATTTAAAATGAAAATTTCCAAGACATGCATGCTTTCAAAATCATCATCCTCATGATCATTGACATCATCATCATCATTGTCATTTTCATCATCAAAATCATAATTATCATCGTCGTCATCCTCACCATCCTCATATCATCATCATCAACATCATCATCAACATCATCATCAACATCATCATCTTCATCATCATCGTCTTCATCATCATTGTCTTCATCATCAACGTCTTCATCATCAGACATCATCATCTTCATCATCATCGTCGTCCTCATCATGCATCATCATTATCATCATCATCACACATCATCATCTTCATCACACATCATCGTCGTCGTCATCATCATCATGTGGTTCATCATCGTCATCATCCTCACCATCCTCCTCATCATCATCATCATCATCATGTTCATCATCATCAACATCATATTCATCATCATCATCATCTTCATCATTATATTCATCATCATCATCATCATCTTCATGAACATCATCATCATGTGGTTCATCATCATCATCATCCTCACCATCCTCATCATCATCATCATCATCATCTTCATCATCATCAACATCATCTTCATCATCATCATCATCATATTCATCATCATCTTCATCATCATCATCTTCATCATCATCAATATCATCATCATCATCAACATCATCATCCATCAACATCATGATCATCCACCATCATCATCATCGTCATCGATGGCGACAGCGACGATGTCATCAGCGACGGCAGGGACATCGTCATCGTCGTCATCATCACTAACATCATCATCACCATCGACAACATCATCAGCGTCATCATCATCATCATCATCAACATCGTTATAATTTTCATCATTTCATATGATATCAAGACGATCATCACCATCATCATCATCGTCATCATCTTCATCGTCATCATTATCGTCATCTTCATCATCATCATTTTCGTCTTCATCATCATCATCATCTTCATCCTCATAATGAACATCCTCATCTTCGTCAGCATCATCATCATCATCATAATGATCGGTGTCATGGATAACATCATGATCATCATCGACATCATCATCATCAGTGACATCCTCATCCTCATCATCATAGATTCACTGCACACATAAAGACTCACATAGATACACCCTCCTCTTTGTATATATAAATAAATAAAACATAGTATAAATAAATAAATAAAATAAAGCATAGTATACATATATAAATAAAACATAGTATATATATATAAATAAATAAAATAAAGAATAAATTAATTAATTAATTAAAACATAAAACAATATATATAAATAATTATAAAACAATTATTTATAATACATATATATAAATAAAATAATAAAAACATAAAACCACAAAAAAAAACTGATAGTGGCGCGCTATTTTCCTTTCATCTTCACGAGAAAGCTTCTTTTGTGCATCTCGTTGGGTGCTTGTGTTCAGTGATCATGAGAAAGCTTCTTCCTCTGTGCTTTGCATCTCATCGAGTGCTTGTTGTTCAGTGATCAAGGGTCGATCTGCGCAACTTGGCCAGAGAACAATATCAGTGGGAGCAATGATTTGGACAGTGGAAGCAACGATTTAGACTGGCCACGAAGACTAAGGAAAGTGGATTGTGGTTTTGTAGCGGACAAGGAGGCCAATTGTCAGTCGAGACAATGCATCCCAAAATTGTGAGTACCGTGCCCTAATTCATGTCTACTTTTAATTTTTTAAGATAGTCCTGCAAATCTCCATGGTTTCTTAGCCAATAGAGGAAAGGCAGAGGCTATTAGAGCAGGCTTAGACCTAGTTTGTGCAGGGTTGGTACGTTTCAATATCGCCTTCTTAATTTAGGCTTTGGATAAAGCAAACCCCCGTTTTTACGGGGTTGGATGGTACTCACTCTCTCGTCCAGTGGTGATGTGTCCCTTCCCACTCGGTTACGGTGAACGGGATCTTGTGTGGGTGAGCACTTAGACACCTCATTTATATACCTTGCCTACTTGATTACTTTAATTTTACCAACAACCCAAAGGGTCTCTGTCTATACTACTTGCTTCTTCACCAACTTGAATCCTTCCTTTTTTAACCTTTGTTTGTAATGCATATGAATTCAACTGTGAATTTTTTTGAGAGGAAAGCAATAAACGAAAAAGGATTTTGGATTATTCTGACTCAATGGCACGTTCAACAGATCCCTCGGTAGTAGGAATATAATAGATAGTTGTGTTATCTTTATCATCTTTCAAACATGGGTTTTCTTTGCTGTGCATGCATTTACATTGATTAGCTAATGACAGACCCAATTTGACAGTTTCAGCTAACCCGCATTTGACCCATATTGGTTGATATGGATTCTTAAGTTTGGCCAGTCTGAGCGTTACAATAAGTGGACGAACCCACCACATTTTGGTTCGCATTCAAACTGGTTTGGTTGTTTTTATGTGAGTTATCTTAGCAACCAATTCCCAAATAAGCTATTAATCCGACCCCAGCCAAATGAGATTCTGAAGGGAGGTTTAGAGAAGGATTCGAGTTCCATCATAGCCACAATAGATAGAGTTTTTCTGCTCACATGTATGCTCAGTCCGGTGGAGAAGGATGAAAATTGGTCGCTGCCCCGAGCCATATTTTGTTATAAGAAAGAAACTCGAACCTAACCCCTAGATCATTACAAAATCCCTAGGTTAGAAAGAAACTTGAACCTAACCCAGTATTTTCCAAATTGTAGCGACAACAGGGGTTTGCCAGAATTCTGCCAAATGTTCTGGATTTCTTCTTTAAGGTGTTTTATTACAGAAACCTTATATTAGAAAGCAACTCGAACCTAACCCAGTAATTCCTAAGCTCTAAACACCATGAGAGCTTGGACTATACAATATATTTTCATTAAGTGATTGAATGAAGTAATCCACTTACAATAACTATTTTTTCAAAATATTAAATTTTTTGTACATACCTATAAATATCATCATCAAATAAAACTATCCATGAGGACAGAGTTCAAGAACTCTATCCACATGAACTATATCTCACAAAAGATAACAAGTGTTCAACCAAGAAACCGTGAAGATTCGTGGTATTATGCTTCACAAGTTTGCGATGTTGCAACCTAATGAAACATAATACCATGAATCGTCACCATTATTAGCCAACACTTATTATCTATTTTAGAGTTAGTGAATTGAAAGTGGCTAAGTCAATGCAAAAAAGAAAGGTAATAAGTTTGACTAAATAAACTATTTTGATAATTGTACCTACATCTTTCGCTACATGCATTGCTTGCATGCCTCACATATCTCGATGTACTATAAAAATTATTATTATTGGTATGTGTACCTTCTCTCACTAACAGTCTTCTTCCTATTTATTCTCCAAAACAACTACATTATAGGTCCTTTTGGCACGACATTGTTTTGCATGCAACTTTTATTTTGTCAATCTAGCATAACTAAAGCATCGAACCTACAAACATACTATCAAAACAATAGAATATCATTTTGGGATACTATATTTTTCCATTCGGTGATCCAGTACCTTTTGTAATACCTTAAACCCTTAAAAAGATAGGGGATAAGAGAAGGTACATGTGGTACCTAACAAGGAGAACCTAGATAATGCCTATAAACGAGTCATTAATGGTGATGATAAAAAATAGTTTCACCTTTGAATTGCTTCAATAGCCTATAAATAGTAAAGAATCCCTACTCTAGAAATATCATTTCACGAAATAAAACACACCATAATCCACGCGTAATTTGATAAATCAATGGAAATAACTATCAATGGGCAATAATAATAATAAAAATATACCCATAGATATTAGTTTAGGGATGTATTGAGGTTTATACCACATATTTGATAGTGTATGCATCCAATAATTGCTCATTACTTGATCACTAATATCAATTGATATACCATCACTCTTATTGGTAACTCCAATTTTTTCACATTTCTAGTAACCTACAAATTCCAAACTCTTTGTTTTCACAGATTTTTTGTGAGGTTATGGGTGCAAAAATATTGGAAATTGGCATCCTAAGGTTGATATTGGTACCTTCAATTTTTTAGATACCATGATAGTTTTATGGTTGCTAATCCCAAGGATCCTCCTTAATTGATATGTCATGATAGTTTTATGGTTGCTAACCCCAAGGTTTGTCAATTGGTAGACACTCATGTGAAATCTCACATAGGCCTCAACATCAAATCTAAAAGAAGAAGAAAAATCTAAAATTAAATTTAAATTTAAAGAAGAAAAATCTAAAATTAATTACCATTTTACGCAATATTACATACATAAATTCTTTGTTATTAAATATTAAAATATTTAAAATATTTTATTATTATTAATTTAGGGTTGCCTTAGTGTTGAAAATTAGTATGGGAAAACAAGTTAGGATTTCCTTAGGGTTGAAAATTAATATGGGAAAACAAGCATCATCATGACAAGCTAAAAGGAATAAATCAGCAAATATTACAGACTGATATAAATGTATTTAAAACATTCTTTTCATTCCTGAACGTGCCAAGTAGCAGATTTGGAAATGTCCACTCTTCACCACCATGGATTATATATATATATATATAGATAGATAGATAGATAGATAGATAGATATAGATATAGATATAGATATAGATATGCACTACAGAGTAGCACTGAAGAGGTTAAAACATCTACTCTACATGATCTCCAAGAACTCAACATCATTATTTTTCCATTACTGTAAAGGCGTTGTACTAGAAGATTTGCCTGGACTTGTTGATTTCATGGTGAAGTTGAACGTAAATGATAAATAGAGAGGAGCACTAAGCAAGCTACAACACTTTGTAGGAAATCGAATGAGTAGAGATATAATGTCTGCAGCATTCTGCATACATCCTTCACGTGAATGATGTTAGTTCTTGGCGATCCTGTAGAGTGGATGTTTGGTTGCTCTATCGGTTGCTTCTTGGAATTTATAATAAACTTGGCCCAATATCATGATTCGACCGTGAGGTGCTTAGTTGACTATAAATTGGGTTAGGTAATACTTGGCCATTAATGGACAATCATGAATATTATGGTTTATGCTTTGGGTATTGAAGCAATTAATAGGTATTTTGATGTCCTCCATTTTTTATTTGAACATTTTATGTCAATTTTCACCGTGTCTGATTTTTTTCCCCCTCTTACAATTAACACGATAAGATGACCTTTGTGGTTTAGACAGTTGGTTAGCTTTAGAATTATTCCCTGGTGTGAGTGATATTTGATGTTTCCTTGTCATTTTTCCATCCCCTTGGTTTCATCAAATCATTGAGAAAGGCATGATATAGTTAATTTAAGAGCCTTTTGATTTGTGTGGAATATTCTTTTTTGGTTCTTTCTACTATGGGATTGCCTTAAGGTTGCCTTATGATTGAAAATTAGTATGGGAAAACAAGTTAGCGTTGCCTTAGGGTTGAAAATTAATATGGGAAAACAAGCATCATCAAGACAAGCTAAAAGGAATAAATCAGCAAATAT
>LPNX010509340.1:0-53824 GCA_001517045.1 Pseudotsuga menziesii
TCAAACCAGGACTTCACAATTTGTTGATGTTTTGTAAAATGTTGCTTTGACCTATCTCTTTCTTCCTCAAGTTTTAATAAAGTGTTAATCCTTTTCTCCATTGCTGGACAATCTTCATCTTGAACAAACTGGGCTAATTGTAATGAAGGTAAAAATAAATTTGGTGGTAAAATAGCCTCTGTTCCATAAACCAAGAAAAAAGGTGAGTTACCTATTGCAGCTTTAGGAGTTACCATGTCTGCCCAAAGGGCATTAAACAATTATGTATGCCAATCACGATGGTGAGTTGAAATAGTTCTTTAGAGAATTTTCAACAAATTTTTGTTTGTTGATTCAACTAAACCATTTCCACGAGGATGATAGTTAGCTGAATACCTAACCCTTATTCCCTTCTCTAAGGAAAATTGAGTTAACTCAACTGATAAAAAATATGAAGCATTATCAAAAACAAGGGAATCTGGAACACTAAATCTCGTTATGATAAAAAATTCTAAAAATAATATAACATGATTGGTGTTCACAACCCTCAAAGGTGCAGCCTCTGCTTAACGAGTAAAATAATCAGTTGCAGTTATTATATACTTGTGTTGCATAGAAGAGGGAAAGTTTTCTGGTCCTACTATATCAATACCCCATTGCTGAAAAGGTATTTTTACTGAAACAGGTTGTAAACGAAAAGCAGGCTTCTTAACTCTTCCTGCAACAAGTTGAAATTCCTGGCATTTCCTGACAAAGGCATAAGAATCTTGAAATAAAGTAGGCCAATAATAACCAGCCCTAAGAATCTTATGTGGCGTAGTTTCTCCACCAAAATGACCACCTGCTGGTCCAAAATGTAATTCTTTCAAAATTACTTATGTTTCATCTTTATCTAGGCATCGAAGTAAAACACCATCTGAATTTCTCCTAAAAAGGATGTTATCAATTAATAAATAAGGAGTAGATTTCAGTCTAAGTGCTCTCCTTTTCCTTGGCTCCAGGTAATCAGGAGTAGTTCATGTTTCCAAAAGTGTTCTTATATTTGTATACCAAGAATCCTGTGGTGGAGGATAAAAGTAAATTTCCCTCGTAAGTAAAACTTCATCAATGACAGCTTCAGAATTGTTATTAGGTACATGAGTTGTTTCAGCAGCAAGTTTGCATAATCCTTGACCTTTGACTACCGTTGAAGGTTTAATCTCCAAGTCATACTCTTGAATAGATGTCATCTATGGTGCCCTTTTTTCACCTAAATATTTTTTGCACTAGCAAATTTCTGACTGAAGGATGAGGAACTATCACTTTTGTTCTAGATTTCAATAAATATGGACGAAAGTGTTTGACAGCTTTGAAAACAGCAAAAGCTTTCTTATCAACTTCATGGTAATTAAGTTTAGCACCTTTAAAATTTGAGCTCATAAAATAAATTGGCACTTCATTATTTTACTGATTTAGTTGAGTTAAAACCGCTGCATATGATATGTCAGAAGCGAAAGTATACAATATGAAATCTTTGTTAAAATCTGGGCTCAAAAGACTAGGAGCTTCTGAAATGGCTTCTAAAATTCTCTGAAATGATTCTTTTTCAGTTTGTCCCCAATTAAAAATAGCATCCTTCTTAATCATTTTTTGTAAAGGACGGATGATTTCAGAAAAACTGGGGATGAATCTTCTGACAAAATTTATTTTGCCAATAAATGATTGCATTGCTTTCTTGCTAGAAGGGTAAGTTATTTTTGAAATAGCTTTGGTTCGTTCAGGATCAATCATGATCCCGTGTTTTGAAACCATGCAACCTAATAAAATACCTTCTGAAACAGCAAATATTGTTTTCTTTGGATTTAAGGATACTTCGAATTTTCTACATCGTTCAAATACCTTTATAAGATGATTAATATGATCATGTTGACATTTATAATATACAGTAACTTCATCTAAATAGAAAACTACTAAATGATTAGTTAAGCCTCTAAAATCAATATCCATTGCTCTTTGAAAAGTTGCCCCAGCATTGATTAACCCAAAGGGCATATTTCTGTAAGCGTATGTTCCCCATGGAGTTCTAAAAGTTGTTTTCAATTGATCATCTGGGGAAACCAATATTTGGTTATATCCTGAGAAACCATCAAGAAGTGACAGTATCTCAGACCCAGAAACTTTTTGAAGAATTTGTCCCATGGGAGGAACTGGGTAATTATCCTTTTGGAAGACTTATTAAGATTTCTAAAATTGACACATAATCTAATATCACCATTTTTATTCCTAAATATAACTAAGTTGGCTACCCACTGAGTATGCCGAATAGGAAAAATAATCCTAGCAGAGAACAGTTTATTTAGTTCCTTCTTAATTGCTGGTTCTAATGACGGATGTTATTTCCTTAGTTTCTGTTCAAAAGCTTTTGACTCTTGTTTTATTGGAATAATGTGTTGCATGACTTGTGGATTGAAGGTTTTCAAATCGTCATATGTCCATGCAAAGACATCCTTAAATTCTTTAAATAATTTTATGAATGTTGTTTTTTCTGTGGGAGTGCAATCTATTCCTAGATTTAGAGTTTGAGGATTCAGTTCCGTTCCTAAATTTATGGTTTCATATTTCATTTGAGAGCTATTGGTTTTACAATTAGGAACAGATCTAAATTTATCTTGAAGATCAAATAACTTTTCTAATCTCAAAATTGAATTAGGAATTGGTTTTACCTTCCCAAAATCTTTTTCAACTGAACAAAAAACATTTATTACCGAAAAATCCCGCAGATTTTTGTCATGTGTAACTTCATCAATGGATGAATATTTAAATGTATCATCATTTGTTAGGAAATTCAGCACCTACACATCATTATCAAACACACGCCAGTTAAATATATTATCTGGTATAGAAGGCCTAAAAATCAATTCAATTGAAAAGAAATCTGGTGTGAAATTTTCTGATGGAATTAATTTTGATGCTACATTCGCTAATAAATCTGCCTCTTGGTTCTGAAATATTGGAATTGATATTATGTTAAATACATCAAAATGTGAAATGAGATTCCATACCTCTCATTGATAATTCTGTAAATGTTCAGAAAGGAAATGAATAGAATTACGGACCTATCTGACGATGATTTTAGAATCGCCATATGCAATTAACACTTTGATATCCAAATCAATCTCTTTCTTCAAACCCTGTATTAAAGCTTCATATTCCACAGTATTGTTTGTACAATTAAATTCTAGCCTACAAGCTATACATGTTTTATTTCCTTTAGGTTCAATTAGCAGGCAACCAACTCCCGCTCCTTCTTTAGACTTCGCCCCATCGAAATATAAAGTCCAAGTAGAACTATTACAGCTACTTTACTTTCGATAATATTTACAATATTATGATTATTTACATCATTTACAATTTCCTTGAATGAAGAATCATGAGAAATAGTCATCACATTAAGAATTTCTGATTACTGTTTATTTTCAGAGAAAACAGAATTTTCAGATTTAAAATTACCAAACCCTAGTTCATACATGTAATTCCCCATAATGAAGTTTGAAAATAAAACCGGTTCACTAGGATCATGTAATTTTGTCACAGTATGTTTCATATATCTTTCTCTTTTTATATTAATTTGATTTCACTTTCCATTCTTAGGTAACCATAATGTTAACCAATCTGTAGCGAAGAATCCATTCAATTGTTGAGACCAATCTCTACTCAAAAAATCCCATACGCATCAGGAATGTCTACAAACACAATGTCTATAATTTGAAAAACTGAAGGGTTACAAGCAATCCTAACTAAAACATCTTTCATCCCTCCTACAACCCTCACACTTGTCCTATCCAATTGAGTTATTTGTGAATTTGATGGAACATACTTTCCATTCAGCCTTTTGCATATAGACAAACTTGCATTACATTAGAAGAGGCTCCGAAATCAACCATGCAATTATGAACATTCCTATTAAAAATCTTAAAGGTAAGTAGGAATGGAGGAGTTGTTGATTTTGAATTTTTTCCTATTAGCGAGGCTTTATCAGCTGTTGACTTTCTTTTATCAGTTGATGTTAAATCATTATTAGAATTGTTAGCAGCTACACTTTGTTTAGCATTAGGAATTATTGAACTCATGGCGGGATTTATAATAGGACTATTAGGCATTGGGTAAATTTGAATAAGAATGATACATACTGATGTTTGCACGTATCTTATTTAAATCTTCAATTATGTCATATTGTAAATCCAACTTTGGAGCATTTTGAATAGGCTGAGAAATCCTTGCAGATTGAGTCTGTTTGCTAGACTGAGTCTGTTTATTAGGTTGTGAATTATTGTTATCATTACTTGGAGTAGAACTTGATGAAGCTCCTTTAGTATTTGTGAATGTTCTACTATGAGTATTATAGGCATGTTGTCCTGAAGGAGGAATTTTACCTTCATAATCTTTTACAAGACTGTCCCAAAAATGACCGTTAACTTGTTGAGATTCTTCCAATTCTTCTTCATTTTCAGATTCCTCTTCTTCTTCATTTTCAGTCGTTTCTTGATTTGAGGGAGTTTCGGATAAAGATAAGACAGCTCGAATAGTATTGAAAATTTCTTCATTTAATGCTATATCAGGCAATGTGCTTGTTTTATTATTAGTATTAGGATTCTGTCTAAACTTATTTCTAAAATATCCTCTAGAGGAGGAAGCTTCAGAATTAGTTTTTTTTAATCCTACAACTTCATTAGTTAATGCCCGAATAGCATTTTGCAGTTGTTCTACATCAAATGCCTTATCCTTTTCTGAATTAGGTCTTTCAATCTTCCTACGAGGAAAAGTATCAGCTTTCCCACTTCTTTCTGGTTCATAGGACATAGAATCCTTCTCAACTTTAATGGCTTCCTCAAAAGTTTCCACCAAAATTGTTTTACCAGCTCTCTTAACAAACATCCTAGGATATTTTGGTAAAGCTGAAGTATAGTTCTCTATGATTATATCCTCGGGTGGTTGAGAAGCAATAGGAATTTTATTTTTTAATGTAAGAAACCTCTAATTAAAATCTTTAATTCTTTCTTTAGGTTCCATTTTAATCCAAGATAACTCAAGGGCTAAAAGAGTAGGTGTTTTATCCTCGCCAAATTTATCTAAGAAAGCCTTCTTGAATTCATCCCAATTTGTGATTGATCCTTGGACTAACGAAAAGTACCAAGTAGATGTTTTTCCCTCAAAAGTGAAAGGGAACAACCAACAAACCACATCTTCATGTTGAACATTCATGGTTTGAATAGCTAAGATGAATTTATCTACATGCACCTTTGTAGGCTCTTTGTTATCTGGATTAAACTACGGAAGAAGTTTATCTAAATGTTTGGGCAAAGGATGTTGTACACGAGGCACAGCTACAGCAGCAGTTCTCAACCAAGGAAGTTGTGGGTTAGGTGGAGGATTACCTCCTCCTCCTATAGGTATGTTAGGGGTATGTTTCCTTTAGAATCTGAAGAACTCCCTGAATTAGATGACCTTGGACTATCAGATGGTGATTTTGGAGGAGAAGGTGGTTGATCAAAATCGCCTATAGAAGTCAATCTTCTAGCAATATTTGTTCGAGTAGTTTCTCTCTAATGACTTCTAACTTGATAACTTGGAGTGCTATCAGCTTCTTCTGAATCTTGAGTAACTATATTCAATTGTGGATTACATCTTTGTTTTATAGGTAGACCATAATCTATTGGGGTTACACCAAGTTGATTAGCATATGCTCTTGTAAGAATATGACATGATTCTTCTAAAGTTTGAGTACTCTGTTCAGAAGTAAATGGGGATGTGATATGGTCACGCTCAAGGATGCTCCTAACAGTTTCTATGAACGGTGATCTGCTAACTTCATATTGTAATGGAGTTTGTTGACTAGTTGAAGTTGTATCATTAGTTCTACTTGCCATTAATCATTAATAGGCCCTCCTTCTAGCGCCATTTGTTGGCGTGATTTTCTAACCTAGGCCAACTAAGGAGATTAAGCCCACACAAGTCGCTTAGAACAACTCCCGGTGTGTTTGAAATGGCAAAATATCACAGGTTATGGTCCTGCTACCAACTGAATTTTCTCTTAAGGAGAATCTAAAATTCAGTAAAAATTTATCCTAATATTATTACTACCTAAATAAACCCTAGAATTAGTTTTCTAAGACCTAAGTTATCCTAAAATGCTTTCTTAATGAAAGTCTTCAATTTTTTTAGGATTTTTCTTCAAATATTCTAATTCAAAGACTATTATAAGTTTTACAGAATTAATCTAATCCTATTTAACAACTGCTAAATATAAAATAAAGTTTAAAATAAACTACACTAAAACTAAAATTAACTAGTTATCCTATCTCAGCTAAGAGAAACTTGAATACTAGATTAATTATTAATTAATGTTTCAAATAAACACCAAGATAAATAATTATGGTTTAAATGAAAATCTTTAAATCATTAACCTTAAACCACTTTGCTATATATTCACAACAACAGAAAATTAAAATAGACAACTACTTTAAATTTCTCTGTAATGTTCTATTAATTAATGATTAATAATCAATACCAAATATTTGAATAAAATATGATATTTACTATGAAAACATTGTAAAAATACAAATGAAATCAAAATAAACATAAAATATTTATATTACTAAAATTCCAATTTTCAATAAAAATATTGATAAATCAAATATAGTAATATGCTCATTCAAACAGTAATATCGTGTTAACAGAGTATTATCTCGGATAATGAATACAATCATAACACGGTATAATTTCCCAAAAACATAATGAGAAAGTGATATATTGAAATATATATATAAAGTTTTCAAAAATAGCAACGAACAGTGATACCAGTTTGAGAACTTAAGTCACAATCCTTCTCCGAAGGAAAAACTCCAGCAAAATAGATTAAAACTAGAACTGAGATTATATTTCAAATAAGTATGTTTCTCTGATACTCCATCCTATTTTTTCAAATAATGCAGCGACTTCCTCATCAGCTTCCACCAGCTCAGGCCCTAAAATCTTGAATCAGCTGAGAGGAGTCATTTTCTCATCACTGCAACTCTGGTCTCGGTTTGAAATGAATGCAGTTGTGAAGAATGAAGGAATAGGGATCCAAGTGAAAGGCATTATGTGAACTGTCAAATCCCTAATTGATTCATACATGACAAGAAAGAGAACCCCAAATTCGGCCATGGTAACCAAGTTTTGAAATAATGAGAACAAATGCCAGCATTTTGTGTTATGAGTAATGGATAAACTAGTCATGACTAACCAAACTCTCAGAAATTATTATGTTAACACTTCCAATTCTAACTAAACTTCAACATTCAAAATAATTCAATTCAGGGTTTGATAACCATATGATACAAAAAACGAAGCATTGATAATACGCAGACTGGAATTATAGCTTCGTACAAGCGCCATAAATGGTAATGGTTATCAGTCATTATGAAATTGAATTTCAATGACATGATTCCATCATTTAAACCAACAAATGTAGATTGTATTGATTGGTGTCATAAAATTAAATCCAAAACCAAATGTTAATATGATATCAATCTTTATGTAGGCAATTCGAAAATATCGTTATCATTAAAATCCCTATGAACAGATGTTATCAAATCAACCATTCGTATCCTGTACCAAAAACACGACTGTCAATCGATAATAAACAAGGATTACACATGGAGAGCAATCATGCTCATAAAATAGATGATGTGAAGTCGTCATTACAATCCATAATGTCTCCTAGGGTTTCGTAATTACAACTAAGTAGCAAGATTAACTCTAGATAATAATTAAAATATTCAAAACCATATGTATACATGTAATTGATTCAAGGACAACAAAATATAGTTTTGAATGAATTCATGAAATCCCAATTAACTATGACCAAATACAAAATATGATCGGATGAAAAGCTTATAAAAAACTAACACTAAATCAAAATCTGATTATTATGATTATATTACAATGAAAATTTCAAAATGATATATATACAAATGAACTCTAGCTATTTCGTGAGACATATGTACAGTTTCCACAAAACAATGACATGATATTAAAAGATCAAGTTATATGTAAAATATAAATTTAGGGTTAACATAAAATATTCCAATTAATAAATCAACCCTAATTATAAAAATTACAAAAACTTACTATAATAAATACCTTGTCAAAACTAAATTTGTAACATGTTCAAAATGTGTTTTCATTTTAATCCAAAGAACTAATTAGCATACTATACCTTAAATCTCATGAATCAATATATAATCAAAAGAATTAATAATAATAAAAATTGATTATATATAAAATTTACAAGATTAACAGCTGCTAATTTATCAAATTTATGAAAGTATTTCATAAATTTCTAATATGAATCTTAACTCCTCTGAAATTGAGAGTACCTTCAGAATCAAAGATTCTGAAGGCACTCTTATATAATTTTTTATAATAAATCATAGAAGAGAATTGATCATTTTATTCAGCATAGTAGAAAATTTGAGAAGGTTGTTTCCTGCCAACAAGACTCTTTTGAATCCTCTACTTCAAAAAATCAGGCTATAGTATTCCTCTTCATCGCAAGACCCTTCATCTAGTCACGACTCAACTTTGTACTCACTCTCTTCAACCAAACTAGGAGTCCGACTACCTCCTATTGTCTTTATTCTCTTTCCTTACCTAAATATCCTTCCACTCCTTAGGAATCCAGCTTCTATTTCAGGTTCGGTACTTCCTGGGAACATCTCAACTCACCATTTCCCATTTTCCCTATATTTCATCTATGACATATCCCCTCCTATGGATCTATGACTCAATTGTTCAACTGCAAAATTCCCTTCTCATAGATGAGCATATTTATCCATGTACTTATAGATAACAGGTGCCTTCTTTGAGGTCCTTGGAAAAAAATTATTTCCGCCTCACTATATGAGGTTATCGTCTCAACTGCAAACTCAGTACTATACCCTTGCAAAATAGGGTCGACCCAAAAATCAATAGCTCTAGAGATGGGGTTACTTACACTAGTTAACTCGTGAATCAGCTGAGCACTCCACTCAACTGCTTCTCTTCTCTGAAAATTTGTCTGTCGAATCGCCAATCTGGACAACCACTCATGCAGCACAATAGGAAATTCTGCATGAATATTTCATGAATATCAGATTAAATGTATCGGTCTAACCAGTTTTATGTGCTCAATCGTGATCCTATGATCTCTTCTTGCACAAATGTCAACGTCTTAGACTCCATCCAATCCTCGATTTCCTTCTTTGTCGGATGCCACAACATTTCCCTTGACTCATGTTACAGCTGATTTTACCCCACATGATGAATCACACTTTTATGGCCTTCCATGTCCCTCTGCAGACTCCTTAGACCCCATGGACCATTTTTGTACTTTTGATGTTTCCAAGATCATCCCTAAAAACATGCAAAAAAATTCCATATGCGACTTTTAATCCCTTTCTCGCGTATATACGTGGATTTGACCCTTAAACTCGTGTACATTGAGATGTGTGCAAAAGGCCAAATTATTTTGGAGTTTTCCTTGATGTGGATCTGACTCACTTGTCTCCTAGCCTTCCATATGCCTTGAGATCACTCAGATTCTACCTTTCATTACCCCATTAAAGAGCTATATAAGGAACCCTTTGGATTAATTTGAAGGCATGAGGAATTGAAGAGAAAGAAAACTATAGTCCATTGTTTCCAGAGCTTATACTTGAGTCTGCATCCCTTTGTCCCTTGGAGCACTTTTGTGTTCTTTCCAAGCTTTCCTTTTGTTTGTGAGCTTGCTATCGAGAGATGGAGGATTGAAGTGGTGGAGGCCCAAGTGGGGGACTCAGTTTCTCCGATTCGCAGACGTGCCGACAGAGGTTGTCTCTATTGTAATCTCTATTTTATATTAATAGAAATATCTTTTCATCTCCAATAATTTGTATTTGAATTAATATTTGATCCATGGATGATTTCAAATGCTTATATGTTATTGATTATATATGCTAGAGTAGGTCTAACACAATTATATATATAGCATGCTTGTCTTGTTTATTGAATGTTGAGGAAGCAATTTATCAATTCAAGCTAGAGTTGGAAAGCTTAACGAGGAACTACATCAACCATTTGGAATAAGGTATGAATTGAGATCATTTAGTGTTAGATTTTTGGTTTCTCTTACATACAGGAAAGGATTGATTTTTGGAGTCAAGTTGTCTGTTGTGGTACCCCAAGCAATAGGAATTTCTCTCCGTAACAGAATTGGCGACTCCGCTGGGGATGTTCCTTGTTTTTCTTTGGGGTTTGGGGGCACAATGTGCTTGATAGTCTTGACTTGCTCTTTGTTTCTCCTTGTTTCTGTGTTGCATTTTATAGTATGTTCATCCATTGATACTCCACTTTATTGGTTTGACCCTTGGCCTGCTTTTTACCACTGTCTTCTCTATATACGCAGGTTTTTGGCTAAAAGTCACGTACATACATGGATTTTTGGCCAAACGTCACGTATACACACGGGTTTTGGCCAAAATCTGTGTATACATGCTGCTTTTTGGCCAGAAGTTGTGTATATACGCAGTTGTTCTTTAAACAGTCGCGTACATCCTCCCTTTTGGTGAGTTTGATGTTGTGGGAAGTTGTTGGGTGGTTTGTGAGTGTGGTTGGGTCTTCCTTGGGTCTAATGTTGTCTGTTGGATGCTTCTTTTGTGACCAGAGACCACCTTTTCATTGATTTTTCTTTGAAAGTAGTTTTAGTCATTTATCCTTTTTGTTTTTCCATTAGTGCATTACTCTTTCTTGTCTCGGTGTCTTGCTGGGCTTGTGTTTTATACTTGCTGCGGAGACTGAGAGTTTTAGATGACTTTTATTGCATTTTTCATTCTTTTATATTGAAAAATACAAAGTAGTTGCACTCTTAGTTGCGTATTAGATATGGATTTGAGGAGGTACTTGCATTAGAATGCTTGTATGAGATTTTTATTTAGGCTTTCATATAGGAAGGATTGCATTGGCATTCAGAAAGGAATATATATTTATGCATCTCATGTAGTGGCATACCCTATTTTTCATTTGACAAAGATTGCACTTAGCATTGTTTGTTATGGTATGCATATTTACTTCACTGCTGAGTCATAACTTCATTAGTTGCACGACCATTTCCCTTTGAGTAATTATAGCCAATTAAAATCAATGCATAATAAAATGAATTACACTCTTTTCTTTTATAGGGTGCACCAGCCAGACTAGGTTTTAGGGTCTTGGAATAGTTCATTGTGTGTAAATTCTCCAAGACCACTAAACGAAACATGTATGTGTCTGTCCAGGTGAGAGTGTGAAATTCCTTGGTATAATTAGTGTTTCTCAGGATCCTCCTCTTACAAGGGAGTTAAGCACGAGGCAGTGTGAGCGGTTATGATTGGGATGACCCCTGTTTGTAACTGAGTAGCACAGGAGATATTTCCAATATTGTATTCATATCTGGGGGCTCTTTTAAGAGTTTCAGGCTTTTCTACCCTACCCATACGGTCAATCCCACCTGCAACTATCCACCTGAGCATTGATTATATTGAGGTGACCTTAGTTGCCTTTCCTAGGTTAACGAGGGGGTACTTCGCAGGGGTTATTCTGCAGGTGTCTCGTCCAGGTAGAGGTCAGACAGCACGGTCTCTTTATGCGTTGAAGCTGAGGGCCACTATAATTGGTTACATACCTCTGCTTGTAGTGTATGGGAGTTTTGAGCCTCTCCTAAGCGAGACATACCTACTGCATTTGGGAGCTCACATATCCTCCCCTTGGTTTGCTTATATTTTGGTTGTATATTTTCTTAGGAGTATGCTCTTTGTGCACTAGTTGGCCTTTGGGATCATGGTTACTTGAGTATATATATGCTCTCTTGATTTTGGGTCCTTTTATTTTCGACATGCATAGTATCTTATCACCTATCCTTGGTCCTAGTGCGGACCCTGGTGTCAAACTTTGGGGCATCACAGTCCCTTACCCTGCTTATAGATTTGGAAGTGGTCACATTCCGCCCTATACTCCATTTATGGAGAATTTTTATTCCCTTCGCTCGGTCTTTACACCAGTGGTCACCCTCACGGGGGTGGTAGTGGATGCGTGAACGTTGGGTCTACACATTACTTTCCTTTTATGTCCCATCATTCACCGCATTGTTTCCTTTGGGTGCATCTGTCATGATCATTCCTCCCTATATCCTATAGTTTGGATTCTTTATTGACTATTTTGGGTTGTTTTGGACTAATATGGTTGTCATGTAGGGTCCCATTTTTGTACACTCTCTCCGAGGTTTTGACCCTCTTGCAGCTACAACTGTTTTCCCAAATTTTTGAAATTTTGGACCCTCCTTTTTTATTTTATCTTGCCTGGGAGTGTTTGGATTCCTAAACTCTGTTTTTCACTGCTATAAATTTGGATTTTGAGGTTGATTGTTTTTCTTTCATCTCAGAAGTTGAATGACCTAAAAACTACCAATGCTTTTACTGTGGAACTTAGCAATTTTTCGTTGTTTCGATTTTACTCACTATCGAAAGCCTATTCATGTTTGAGTCGAAGCTTTAGTTCCCTACACGGCCGTCGTTGTGGAAACTAAATGATGATTGTCCCGATGGAAAGTCTAGTTTTCACTGATGCACTTTATTTCAATCGGCTTTCTTTTTTGGACGGTTGGAGGTTTCATTTTATCATGGCCACAGAGCCCATAGCTTTACTATTGCCAATTCTGTGGTTTTTATTGATTCAGACCTTTAATTGATTTGCTTTCTTTTCGCCATCGGAGTCGTTTATGACTATTGATCGGAGGGCTAGTCCTTATGATCTTCACCGTTGTGGCTGCTTTGACAACTATCTACCCGTTGTTAGTGTTTCTAATCGCCAATACTGTGGAGACGTTTAGCGTTAAAGGGCTCCGATGCCGATTGAACTAATAGTCTCGTGGGACCCGTAGTCTGTTCGTTGTCCACCGTTGCGGCTATGAATAGGAATTTTCCTCCGTAATCATTAGAGTTTCCGATCACCAATGATATTTCCTATTCCGCAGAGGCAGTAGTCAATCTATCTTCCACCGTTGCAGCTGCGTAATGAACTTTATCACCGATGATTAGTAGTTTTGAGCTCCGACCGTTGGCTTTAGATTTGATGGCCACCGATGTTTTTATGTTGACCATGGAACTTTTAGTTTGACTAAGGCCCACCATTGCATTTGTGAATGGGACTGTCCTGTCGATATGTTTATTGATTAGTGGTTCTTAGCCCTGACACTTATCGTTAAAAGTCTCCGACGCCATTTGACTAATTAATACCATGGGACTTTTAGTCTGTTCGTCATCTGCCATTGCGGCTATGAATAGGGATATGCTTCCACAGTCCTTAGTTCTTTCGCTCACCGATGTTTTTATGTTGATCGCAGAAGCCGTTGTTTGTATGGTTTTTTCCGTTGCGGTGTCTTAATGAACTAATTGTCCGATGCTATGGTATGATCACCCACTGAAGTGGATTATCTGCCCAATGCTTAGTATGGTGGAGATTTCCCGTGGATGTTGGTCGAGTCAGGGTTTTTTCTGAAAGGAAGAGTGCATCTTAGATTTTGGGATTTGAGGAATGTCAATTACATGCTTTAGTTCATATGTGGTCTGGATTGGGAGGAAGAATATGTTCTATCGGGCATGTGTTTTAGTTTTGAGCAGGGGTTTAAACACAAACTTGCAGGATTTTCTTTTGCCTTGACATTCCTTATTTTCATACATTAATACTGTGTATAGTTTATTCTACATAATGCATGTATTGATACAGTTTTTTGTTACTCCGTTAAATGCTAAATGGTCTAAATCTGCTATTTTCATGATAGGATGTTTACCACGAGTAGGATGTGTTTAAAAGACAAAGTAGAAGGGATTCAGCAAGGAAGAAATTGGCTAAAGAATGAAGAAGCATAAATAGAGAAAAGAAGAAGAGAGTCAAGTCTGAGCTCAATAGGCTCTAGCAGGGGACTAACGGATTACTAAGCAAAAAAAACAGGGCCAGCAGATTTAATAACAACTGAGGCCCAGGAAAAGTTTATCACTGATCAAGCTGGACTCTCATTATAAAAAGCACTATTAATTTTTAATGAAATGTAACATATTGCATAAATCATGAGCACTCACAAAAGGACAAAATTGTGAGGTTAAACGGTTGAGGAGCCCAAAGGTCGCCGAGGGGCATCCCAAGAGTTTGCTTGTAGTATAAGTATAGGAGAGTTAGAGAGAATTGGGGACTTTTTCCCAGTTATATTTGTGAAGACATATTGTAAGAACTGTTTCCTTTTGCAATAGATAATTACAATTTGCCTATTGGAGAAAACTTGGTGGAATGTTCAAATGTTGTGCTATGGATTTGTTGAAGAGGAACTATTTCATTTTCAGCTTTGTGTCCATTAACTGTGAAATCGTTCTAACTCTTTGAACCTATGTTCTTGTATGAATGTTCTCTAGTTTATTTTATGAAAATTTCCACTATGAGTAATGAATGTGTTCATAAACAATTGGCTATCTGGTTGTTCAAATATATTTAAGTGTTCATGTGTTTTTAAAGAAGTATCAGCCATCTGTGATTTTTCATAATGCATGTACAAAATAAATTACTCATTAATAAATGATAATCTTGCTCCCTAGGGATAGGTTAGGTAGTTAGTTTTAATTTCTTGTTGTGTGTGATTTAGATGCGAGAGAGTTTAAGACGAAAGGTAAGAACCTACGCATCACATTGTGACCGCTCCTCGAATTCTCTATCAATCTGCATTTTAGATAGGCACTTGCATGTCATACTTAAAACTAAAAACACAAAAATATACATGGTGGACCGGGCCCCAACTGGTAAAACCTTTTATTTTTGTTACTTGACCTATGATAGCCGGACCGCAAACCGGACGGATTCCCTACACCAAACAGTCACGGGCTAGTTGGGAACGTTGACTGGGGAGAATCCCTTGTTGTTGTTGCCTACGAATTTTCAGGCCTCAACAGTTTCTGGCACTAGAAGGAGGGCCGCCAGTGCATGGCTGGTCGAGGAAACCCGTTTCCTCGAAATTACTCCACCAGTGATAGTTCTAAAATCAGTTTGTTTACCAATTCAACTCCTGAAGAGAAGTGGAAGGAACACTTGTATTCTGTTGATAACAAAGTTGTTCATGATCTGAGAAGACATACCAGGGCTTATGTAAAGAGTATTGGAGGATTTCCCATTATCCCTGATTTACCCCGAAGAGAGTACAAGAAGAAAGACCATCCCATCTTGGAAGATTCAGTGTTGGTTGGAGACTTGGAAGAGTTGGTAGAAGTAGCGTTACATGAAGTTGTTCAGCCTTTGAATCAAGTAGGCCCAAATACACCTTACGATTCACCTATTCATACTCTTGTTCATTCACCACCTCATTCTCCACCGAAACTCATGGCAGGCGTAAACACAAATCAGCCACCCAACCCACCAAATACACCACCTGCTTGAAAAGCCAGATCACCTTTAAACCTAACACCTCCTTTGCATCACTTACCTTAGGCTTTTGAGAAAATGCTACCCAAATTTGACCCAAGTGAAAATATTTTAGTAGATGATCACTTGCAAAGCTTTTACTTGGCCATAGAAGGATTAAGGGTTGGAGAACACGAAGATGTAGTCTACAGACTTTTTCCACATACCTTGAAAGGGGCAGCAACTTCTTGGTATTTTGCTTTGCCTGTAAACTCAATCCAAGACTGGGATACTTTTGAAAGAATATTCAGAAATAAATATACAGCCCAGAAAACTCATGTAGCACTAATGAAAGGGTTATGCACTTTGAAGAAAAAAAGAAAAGAGAAAGTGCATAGTTTCACCCAGAGGTTTGCTACTTATCTTAAGAATTTTTCTGCAACTGATAAGCCTTCTGATAAAGTTCTGATTGAGTACTATACTTCAGCTCTAAGGCATGATTTGGCCATGTTTGCCAAAATGAAAGCCAAGCCTACATTGTCAGAAACTTATGAAGAAGCTGAGAGGGTAGAAGCTGAAAAAGAGAGCATCGAAGATTATTCTGAGCCTAAGGAGGAGCAGTCACGTGACCTTGAAGGAATGTTGAGAATGATGCAGAAACTATCTAACGGGGTGATAGATTTGGAAAAATAGAAGGAGGCTCAGAAAGCATATAAGCTTTACTATGAAAGGAGAGGAGACAACAATCAATATAAACCTCCTCCACATAGTCCTGCATCAATGAACCTAACGGAGGTAGGTATGGATAACTTCTGCACCTTTCACCAGCAGCCCCATTCTGAAAAAAATTGTCCTCAATGGATAAATTCAATGACACTATTAATGAATCAGCTGTTGGACTCTAAACTAACAGAGGCTAATGATGAGGAAGAAAATGATGATGCCATGTTTTTATGGGACTGTGTCTCAATTTTTGATACAGAAGACGAAGGTACCCTGAAACAGGAGGAGATATCGAAAAAAAACGTGACAAATAAAAGCCAAGATTTCTTAAACAAAGACAATTCAATACTTCCAAAGATTAAGAAATTTCAAGACAATATGAAGAAAATACAGAAGAACAACACAGATGATGAAATACCTAAACTTACCATTAGCAATCAAGATCCGAAACAAGTCAACATTGAAGACAAAGTGGGTAATGTCAAAGAAGACATCAAAGCACCTGAAGGACTAGAGGAATAATTTCGCACCAACAACCAACCTATAAAAGAGATTGTTGAAGCAAGTGTGGGAGGAAATACTAGGTTTAAAACCCCACCATTCCTTCTGACTTTGGAGATTTTAAACCATAATGTGCACAATTGTCTAGTAGACTCTGGGTCATTAGTAAATGTTATGCCACTTGCAGTCTGCAAAAAGATTAATGGACAACCTAAACCAACTGACTGCCAGGTTATTCAGTTAGACAGGACCAATGTGAAAGTAGTCGGGGAAATGGAGGATGTCCTGATTCGATTGTCTGCAAATAAAAAGATATGTCAGTACATTGATATTGTAGTAGCAGACATACCTAATGGCTATGGACTGATTTTGAATCGAGACTGGTCAGCAAGACTAAATGGGTATTTTGCTTCAGATTGGTCACACTTGTGGTTGCCTTAGAAGGGAAGTCCAAACCAGATTAAGATATTAAGAGAGCCCCACATGAAGCACAATGTTACACAATTGGAATAAAAAAATGAATTAGTGAATTCTGTGTTGGGAAATTATCTAATTGAACTAGAGCTAGGAAACTACCAAGCGAAAGAAGCTAGTAGTACATCAGACACCCAGCCTGGTCTCCTTCGGTTTTCACAGGCTGATGAGATTGATTGTAAAATAGTAGTTTCAGTTTCAGATATAGTTTTTTCAATACCAGTAGATGTAGTTTTTGATAATGGGTAGGTCTTTCTCATTTTGTATTCAAGCCTAACCCCTTAACTTACAAGTTGTCTGATTTACAGGGGTGGGCAGAGGACTAACCAGTTAGTGGTTTAGTTCTAAAAATTTATTTTTCTTGGTTTTTATGTTTATTGATTATCTTGTACATAATTAAATTGATTTGGTTGTTTATTTTGATTTATTTTATTTTTGTTTTGCTTTAGTCTAGATTTTGATTGATTTCAATAAAAGGAGGCAAACTTTTGGTTGCATGGAGAGCATCAGAATTTTGGATTAACTAAAATCCTTGCTTATGAGACTATGTACTATTGTGTTATCTGAAAGAATTTCTTCTAGTTTAACAGTTTTCCTAAATGGCGATGAACACATTGAAGTCCTACTTAATCCTTGTAAAATAACTCAGGATCAAAATTCTGGAATACTCTTTCAAGGCTCCATCCATCTCACATGTAAAATGTCCTAAGGGGTGACAGCAAAAGACCCACAGAAAGGAAGCAGGGTAAATAGTATATTATATATAAATGATCCCATGCCAAGAATTGAAAGCCAAAAGGAAGATAAGAGTCAAAAAAAAAACTCCTATGAAAGCAATAGGTACCAAAACAAAGTACTGAATCATTTAAGTACAAAATTGCCAAAGTTCTTCTCCGTCCGTGAGCTGAAAGTCAAATGCATCTCACACAAAAGGACACTATGGATAGAGGAGCCTGAATAAAAATTTTAGAAAGAAAGGCATGCAGGAGGACTCATAAAGAACAAAAATTCCAAAAGCAAAAAAAAGTGCAAAATGGCATGGGAATGAGGAACAAATGAATATTTATGTTTACCATATGTTACGATCCTGTGGTGTCCAAGCTGGAAGCTACCTGAAGACAGAGGTAATAAATGAAACTCATCTTCCTGGCCTCAAAAGAGTTATCTTGACTTGGAAATATTGGTTTCCATTCTCCTAAATTGGACTATCATCAATGATTAAAAGTACATATATTTGCCATTTGGGAAATCCAAACATCTAGAAGAATTCAACATGTTGGTTTTATTGTCAAACAGTTTGTTACTTAAGGAAGAAATTGTCCAGAGATCTAGTCTCACCAGGTAGTCACCAATTGTTGCAGCTGCAACTGTTTTCCCAAATTTTTGAAATTTTGGACCCCCCTTTTTTATTTTATCTTGCCTGGGAGTGTTTGGATTCCTAAACTCTGTTTTTCACTGCTATAAATTTGGATTTTGAGGTTGATTGTTTTTCTTTCATCTCAAAAGTTGAATGACCTAAAAAACTGCCAATGCTTTGACTGTGGAACTTAGCAATTTTTCATTGTTTCGATTTTACTCGCTATCGAAAGCCTATTCATGTTTGACTTGGAGCTTTAGTTCCCTACATGACCACCATTGCGGAAACTAAATGATGATTGTCCCGATGGAAAGTCTGGTTTTCACCGATGCACTTTATTTCAATCGGCTTTTTTTTTTGGACGGTTGGTGGTTTCATTTTATCATGGTCGCGGAGCCCATAGCTTTACTATAGCCGATTCTGGGTTTTTATTGATTCAGACATTTAATTGATTTGCTTTCTTTTCGCCATCAGATCCATTTATGACTATTGATCGGAGGGCTAGTCCTTATGATCTCTGTCGTTGCGGCTACTTTGACAACTATCCGCCCATTGTTAGTGTTTCTAATCGCCAATACTATAGAGATGTTTGGCGTTAAAGGGCTCTGACGTCGATTGACTTCATAGTCTCGCAGGACCCATAGTCTGTTCGTTGTCTGCCGTTGCTTCTATGAATAGGAATTTTCCTCCGTAATCATTAGAGTTTCCGATCGCTAGTGATATTTCCTGTTTCGCAGAGGCGGTAGTCAATCTATCTTCTGCCATTGCGGCTGCATAATGAATTTTATCACCGATGATTAGTAGTTTTGAGCTCCGACCGTTGGCTTTAGATTTGACAGCCATCGATGTTTTTATGTTGACCATGGAACTTTTAGTCTGACTAAGGCCTGCCGTTGTGTTTGTGAATGGGACTATCCTGCTAATATGTTTATTGATTAGTGGTTCTTAGCTGCAACACTTATCGTTAAAAGTCTCCGACGCCTTTTGACTAATTAATACCGTGAGACTTTCAGTCTGTTCGATTTCCGTCGTTGCATCTATGAATAGGACTATGCTTCCGGGGTCCTTATTTCTTACGCTCGTCGATGTTTTTTTGTTGATCGTGGAAGCCGTTGTTTGTATGGTTTTCTCCGTTGTGGCATCTTAATGAACTAATTGTCCAATGCTATGGTATGATCACCCACAGAAGTGGATTATCTATCCAATGCTTAGTATGGCAGAGATTTCCCGTGGATGCTAGTCGAGTCGGGGTTTTTTCTAAAAGGAAGAGTGCAGCTTGGGTTTTGGGCTTTGAGGAATGTCGATTACATGCTTTCAACGGAGGGTTTTGTTTTAGTTCAAATGCAGTCTGGATTAGGAGGAAGAATCTGTTCTATCGAGCATGTGTTTTATTTTTGAGTAGGGGTATAAGCACAAACTTGCAAGATTTTCTTTTGCCTTGACATTCTTTATTTTCATACATTAATATTGTGTATAGTTTATTCTACATAATGCATGTATTGATAAAGTTTTGTGTTACTCCGTCAAATTCTAAATCGTCTAAATCTGCTATTTTCATGACAGAATGTTTACCGCGAGTAGGATGTGTTTAAAAGACAAAGTAGAAGGGAGGCAGCAAGGAAGAAATTGGTTGAATAATGAAGAAGCATAAATAGAGAAAAGAAGAAGAGAGTTAAGTCTGAGCTCAATAGGCTCTAGCAGGGGACTAATGGATTACTGAGCAAGAAGAAAACAAGGCCAACGGATTTAATAACAACTGAGGCCCAGGAAAAGTTTATCACTAATCAAACTGGTCTCTCGTTATAAAAAGTACTATTAATTTTTAATGAAATGTAACGTATTGCCTAAATCATGAGAACTCAGAAAAGGATAAAATTGTGAGGTTAAACGGTTGAGGAGCCCAAAGTTCACCGAGGGGCATCCCAAGAGTTTGCTTGTAGTATAAGTATAGGAGAGTTAGAGAGAATCGGGGACTTTTTCCCAGTTAGATTTGTGAAGACATATTGTAAGAATAACTATTTCCTTTTGCAATAGATAATTACAATTTTCCTGTTGGAGAAAGCTTGGTGGAATGTTCAAATGTTGTGCTATGGATTTGTTGAAGAGGAACTATTTTGTTTTCAGCTTTGTGTCCATTAACTGTGAGATAGTTCTAACTCTTTGAACCTATGTTCTTGTATGAATGTTCTCTGGTTTATTTTATGAAAATTTCCACTATGAGTAATGAATGTTGTTCATAAACAATTGGCTATCTGGTTGTTCAAATATCTTTAAATGTTCATGTGTTTCGAAAGAAGTATCAGCTATCTGTGATTTTTCATAATGCATGTACAAAATACATTACTCATTAATAAATGATAATCTTGCTCCCTAGGGATAGGTTAGGTAGTTAGTTTTAATTTCTTGATGTGTGTGATTTAGATGCGAGAGAGTTTAAGACGAAAGGTAAGAACCTGCGCATCACATTATGACCGCTTCTTGTATTCTCTGTCAATCTGCATTTTAGATAGGCACTTGCATGTCATACTTAAAACTAAAAACACAAAAATATACGCGGTGGACCGGGATGCAATCGGTAAAACCTTTTATTTTTGTTATTTGACCTACGGTAGCCTGACTGCAAATCGGATAGATTCCCTACACCAAAAAATAACTGCAAATCTTTTTCCTGCAGAAACCTGATTCTGTGGCACCCCATAGCTGTTTCGGGTGATACTGCAACCTGTTCGCAGGTTGTTGCCGAAAGGGCCAACACTGTGGGCCTCTTTGTTGGTGCGAAGATAAAAGTATAGAACCTGGGTCTGCCCTAAGCGCCAACAAATTGGTTCCGTTGCCAGTTGAACCAGTATCTGCTTCAAGAGGGATCTACGTCGTACCTGGAGGGATATGTTTTAGAGGCCCTCAGTAAAAGAAACCAGTGACTGGATTGAAGATACTTATCTAAAATTTGCTAAACAAGAAAATAAAGATCCTCATCGTAGCTCAGACGACTTTTGGCAAAGGTACGTTTTTATTGATATTTATGAAATTTTCTTTGGTAGTATCCACATAGAATTGCACCAGTGGTTATCTAGGTTGACAGAAAGAAAGACAAACTTCAAAGAAGATCAGTCTCCTGCCTGGACCGCAGAAAGAATTAATATATTGAAAAGGGTGAACAACGCAATATCAAGAGCTGTTGATTTCTAGACAACGCGAACCCTTGAAGCATTTGTGACGGAGTTCGCCATCGACACACATACTTCTTTCAGTGAAGCAGAAAGACAGTTTTTCAAAGGACCTAGGGGTAAGTACCTAAATTCATTAATTTTTAAAATTAAAATGCTCTTGGTTGAGAAAGGCATATTGATTATCGAATCAGATTGCTAGATTCATTGCTACTAACCAATGTTTGGAAGCGAAAGTGACTTCGTTGAGCAAAGTGGTTTGCTTCGCAACGGTAAAAGATACAGGAGAACTCTTGGATCCTATACCCATGGCCAAAATACCGATTACACCCCATTAAGTCCAGAATAATCTGAATCTAAAGAAACCCCTTTTGTTAGAAACCCTCCTATAACTCCGCAGCGAAGATCTGTTATCCCTGAGAACCCGTCGCTGTCTAAAAGTAACCCTAGCCTGAATAGTCCTGTCACAGGTCAGTCTACCTCAGAAAGATCCCTTCCTCCTGTTAGCANGTTTGGACTGCTAAGAATGTTATGGATCAAAATATAAGAAGACCGTAGTTGGTCACCTCTTTCAGAGACCAAGCTTTGACTTGGTTTATGAATTTTTCCAGTACTCGGAACTATATCTTGGTTGATGTTAAAAAAGCAATGATCAAAGAATTTAAGAAGCCTAAATCAGAGTCACAGTGTATAACTGAACTGAAAGAAATTCAGCAGAAGTGAGATGAATCAGTTTGGGACTTTGATTAAAGATTCAAGGTTCTGTTGGATCAAGTTAGTTTTACTATTGGACCAGAACAGCATAAAGAATGGTTCATTGCATCACTATTGCCTCATATCAGGACTCCACTTATGCAACAGAAGGTTGTTGATCGGCAAGAGGCATTGGAAATTGCCATGAAACTTGAAACAGCTCCTGTCGGAGATAATTCTGGAATAGCCCAAATACAGGCGCAGTTGGCAGAAATGGATTTGGAGCTTCTTGACATGAAAAAAGGGAAATCTCTTCGAGAAGAGGTTTGTTGTACACGATGTAAGAAAGAAGGTCATGACAAAGATCAATGTCCTACATTAAGATATTACCTGAATACTGGTGCACCAAACCCATTTAACCCTAATGTCCTATATTGTGAGATCTGTAGAACAACTGGCTAGCTTCGACCTGAATATTTCTATCTGCTGCAGAGATATGTTCAAGTACCTAAGAATCCCTACTGCAAGTTCTGTAAGTCAGTTGGACACAACGAAGATGAATGTCGCAGCTTTGACCTCATGAGAGAGTGAACCTATGATGCTTATAGGGTACAACCCGATGCACAAGGCAATGATGGATATGGTTACCGTGGTAGCACATCAGGTCGAGGCAATTTCAGCGGTCGTGGTTGTGGTCATATGCCTGGAAAAGGTCGAAGCCAGGTTATTTTCTATAACTGTAATCAAGCAGGACATCTAGCTAAAGACTGTCAGAACCCAACTACGACATGTCGATATTGCAAAGCAGTTGATCATGTGATTGAGCAATGCCCACAGTTGATAGCCAAGATACAAGAAAGAAATGGTGCTCCTACTCAGAATCTTTAAATGATTGCTATAGAGAAAAGACCTATCCTAGCCATTAACATTGTTACAAGGAGCAGATCTACAACACAGGTGCAGAATAAAGGGAAACATCCTGACGAAGCTTGGGTCCGCAAGACCCCAGAGAAAATTCCAGCCTTCGATGTTGGAAGAGAAAAATGAACATTTATGGAAGCTAAAAAATACTTTGTTGATCCGAGAGCATCAGTAGCAACTACGCAACAGCATCAACAGCAGTTCCAAGAAGCTTTGCCAGATCAAGTAAGTACACTGTCATCATTTTTACAGAGTTGTATGAAGCTATTAAGAAATCAGAATGCTTTGAATGAGTTACAGAAAGTTATTGCATATTGTGAACCCCAGCGAAGCTCTGATAGCGGAAAAACTGTTAATAGAGTTAGAAGGACTGGAAGAGAAATGAGATTGCATGCTCAGATAGGAGATTATGACATGACTGATATCATTTTAGACCTGGGATCAGAAGTGAATGTCCTAACTAAGCAGACATGGAAACAAATGGGAAAACCTACGCTTGAATGGTCCCCTATACAGTTGAGATTAGCCAATCAGCAGAATATTGTGCCCTTAGGAATATTCTCTAGTGTACCAGTGGACATTAATGGAGTCAGTACCTTAGCAGATTTTGAAGTCATTGAAATAATTGATGATAGCAACCCCTATCCAGCCTTGCTAGGAATTGAATGGGAAATAGAAAATGATGCAGTAATCAACCTTAAGAATAGACAGATGACTTTTGAAGGAAAAGGCTTGAGATTCATAGTACCCTTGGACCCTTCTCAAGGAGAAAGGTACACAGAGCCAGTCAGAGATGAAGATCAGGATGCTTTGCATCATATTTACAACATCACAGCTAAAGAGGAAGACTATGTTAACCCTACTGCTGAAGGTATAATGGCATTAGAGGAATTTTGGGGTCTAAAATGGGCCTCCTAAGGAAAATAATAAAATAATAGTTAAAATAATAAAATAATATTTATTAATTTTGGAGGAAGAAAGAAAAAACTACTTTTTGTGTTCATATTTTCGACATATCTCCCAGTGTTTTTACTCAAATTTTGATCGAGAGAGCTCGTTGGATGTGGAATTTGAATTTGTATCCAACGAGCACCCACACTGCATGCTTTTGGTAGACCCCGATACCCCAAAAACAAGAAATACCTAAAAAAATGTGATGATGACATCATCATCACATTTTTTCAGGTATTTCTTATTTTTGGGGTAGCAGGGTCCATCAAAATATGCAGTGTGGGTACTCGTTGGATGCAGAATGAAATTCCACATCCAACGAGCTCTCCTGATTGAAATTTGAGTAAAAACACAGGGATATATGTCGAAAATACGAACAAAAAAAGTAGTTTTTTTTATGACAAATATGTCAATTCAACCATTATAGTTGACTCATTTTATTTAAATTCTATTGGTTCTTGAATTTCAACTCACAAGAACTTATTTTGGCACATTTTCTTATAAGGCCCATTTTAGACCCCGAATTTCCTCTAATGATTGGCAGTGTCACAGTTCTTGCATGACTGATTCAGATGAAGGTCTAGAGAATTGGCAAAATAGACTTTATGAGCTACATGGACATAAATGTGCAAGAATTACCAAGTCTATCAGATGGGTTGGCTCACAGACAAGAACCTTACCTAATTTTGATGGCTTGACAGACCCAGAATATTTTATTGTATAATTCCCAGAGCAAGTACCAAATTCACAGAAAATGGAGACTCTAGATTCAGTATTCAGAGCCGCAACTGCTAGATGGTGGAATGGTCATAGAAAGTATATTCATAGTTGGAGAGCTTGTCAAAAGTTTATTCTCCTGAGATTCATGGACCAACCTCAGGAGGTGGGTAGCAAATTTAATGGTAATACTAGCCCTCAGGAACATTTGGAGCAGTGTTATGAAGCATGGAAGCATGTACCTTGTGAAGAATGGGTACATAGGTTTGTACACACTCTGGAAACTGTCGCAAAGAACTGGTATGCGGAGGTTGAGCTTCGCCATGGTACTATAAGTTGGGATAGTCTTGTTCATAGTTTTGTGCTCACATTTTCTATTAATGAGGTTTTCCCTACTTTGGACACAGCTATTAGGTTGATCCATACTAAGGTGTTTGATGATAAAGAAATAGCCAAGTACCAACCCGATTGGAAGGAACAAGAAGCTAATGCAGTATAATGCTATAACCTCGCCATTGATGAATATGATGACCCTAGCAACATTAATATTCCTGAGTCAGAAGGACATTGCGAAGTTCATGGACCAGTAGTCAAGAAACTTGAAGTAACTCAGCCCTTGAGAACAAGGAAAGTAAACATTGGATCAGAGGAAACGCCTAAGTACGCTACCATTGGAGATTATTGGGATGAAGAAATGGTAAGAAAAGTGACTGAACTTCTCCATGAGTATCAGGACTTATTTCCAACAAAGTTCTCAGAAATGAAAGGTATCCTTGGTGATATAGGAGTGATAAAAATCCCTTTGAAAGCTGATGAGAAGCCTGTGAAGCAGCGCCCTTATAGGCTACACCCTAAGTATAAAGAAAAAGTTAGGATGGAACTAGATAAGATGCTCGTCGTAGGAATCATTGAGGCTGTCAAAGAAATTATGTCGTGGTGTTAGGATGTGTCGAAGGTCTGTATTGTGTCGAAGACCCCTATTGTGGTGCAGCCAAAGTTACTTGTTGTATCGAAGAGTAAAGGTGTGTCGAAGCTTAAAATGTGACCATTGGAGTCTTAAAGGAGTATGATGCATATTCATAGGAAACGGCCAGTGAAGCATCTGTAGCAACATTGCAGGAGATAGTGGAGAAGGAGCAAGCAGCCGACGATATCATGCGCATCCTCAACAAGCAATTTACTATCTTCGCCAACAAGATCCTCCCTCCGAAAAAGCAGCAGAGTGTCCCAGGACGGGACACTGGTGAGTCTTAGGGGCCTGTTGGGGCTCCGACCTTAAAGGTCCTTAGTTTTGGTAACTCCACGGTTTTGGTACGAATCTTATAAGCAGAGTTGCGACACAAAATAGTCTTAGGGGTTTCGGGGTGTTGATGTATATGTAACTTCGGAATGTATTCTTATGTATTGTAACCCGATGTTTATTCCGGGATGTTTCTATTATATATTTGAGTCATGTTGTCATGCCCCGATGTTCCGATCGGGAGGATTAATAATGTAAACAAGTCTTGTCAAGTCCTTATGTAAGTCCCCACAGTTTCGGGGCACTTGAGTTATTATACACTAATTAAGGTGTAGGCTCGAGTAAGTAATTGTTGATTGGGCTGACATGATTAAGTGCACTTCAAGTGAACAGAAGAATATAAATAGAGAGTGAGAGTCTCTCTATTTATCACTTGTACAACACATCACTTACCCTCTCAAGTGTGCCGCACTAGTGAAGAAGGAAATATACTGGGACTAGAATACTACTGCTGTCGGGAGTGCATCTTACTGTTTTGGGGTCTTACATCTTGTGGTAATTCTATCTTTGAGGAAGTTGCGGGGTTTTCTCTATTTATGGTTTCCCTGATCAAAACTCTTTGTGTCTCTTGTCTCTTGTGAAGTGCTTATGTTTTATTGTTGTGCTTGTTATTCTCTCAGTGAAAATATCCTAACATAATGCTAGCTTAAATGTTGAAAAACTAACATGGGGTTGGGTCGAAGCCCCTCTTTTTGTAAACAACCCATAATTTAATCCCATGGTTTATGGTTTTTGGGTGCCCATGGTTTAAGCCCATGGTATTGTAATAGTGCACTTGTATAAATAGGCACTTATGTAGAGGGTTTTTTACAATTTTTATGATGTTAAGTTGATACAAAGAAGCTAAGGCCTATTTTGGGTTTAAGGTTAAGTCCCAGCTAAGTGCGTGGATGACCTCTGCAGCTGAGTGTGCAGAGGGTTTTTGTAAGAAGGTTAAATCCCAGCTGAGTGCGTGGATGACCTCTGCAGCTAAGTGCACAGAGGGTTTTTGTAAGAAGGTTCTGCAGCTGAGTGCGTAGCTTTGGGTGATTAAGAAGATCTGCAGCTGAGTGCGCAGATCAGAACTGTGTGTTTGTAAAAAGTTGAATATAAACGCAGTTCTATGGATGTAGCCCCTACATTGGGGGTGAACCACGTATATCTTGTGTTGTGGTGGTTCTGTTTATTTTTGTTCCTGCTATGTTTTTATGCATTGATAAGTAGATGAATGATAGAATAAGATAATCTGTTAGGTATTAAATCCGCTGTGAATTCCCAGTTAAGGGTTAAGCAAGAAACTGCCTTTTTATTGAAACTGCGAAGCTATTTAAGTGAATGTTGAAGCTCTGTGTTGCATGATTATTATTTGTTAAGGCTAAAGGTTTAGTAATATCCCTCTTTTTCCTACAGAAACCTGATTCCGTGGCACCCCATAGCTGTTTCGGGTGAGACTGCAACCTGTTCACAGGTTGTTGCCGAAAGGGCCAACACTGTGGGTCTCTTTGTTGGTGCGAAGATAAAAGTATATAACCCAGGTCTACCATAATCCCAACAAGAAGACCTTCCATATTGGTGGCATCTATTATATGCTACCTCCTTGATCATGCTAATGTTCATGAGATTTCAACTCTCGTGACTTGATTCCAGTATATGTCAAACATTTCTAGCCATTATGGAGATCTTGATCCACTATATATCTTCAGCCTTCATGGAGATCATGATCCTTTGTATATCTTCATCATGGAGACTATGATCTATTTATATTGTACATGGCGATGACCACACATGTCATATTGTATCATGCTTATTTATGACCATTGTACTCTTATGTATCCGGGACTGTTGTATCTCCTTGCAGTTATATGCAGAGCTTTATCATTGTATTGTACTGATTGGATGGTTGGTTCTTCCACTGGGTTCTTCATCACTTCACTTCTAGGATGGACTTATAATGTATTTCGGCCATCGTATGACCCCTCTGACCTCACACATTAGGGGGCATCTGTTACAGCTGATTTTACCACACATGGTGAATCACACTTTTATGGCCCTCCTTGTCCCTCTGCAAACTCCTTAGACCCCATGGACCATTTTTGTACCTTTGATGTTTCCAATATCATCCCTAAAATCATGCAAAATTTCCATACGCGACTTTTAATCCCTTTCTCGTGTATATACGTGGATTTGACCCTTAAACCCGCGTACATCGAGATGTGTGCAAAAGGCCAAATTCTTTTGGAGTTTTCCTTGGTGTGGATCTGACTCACTTGTCTCCTGGCCTTCCATATGCCTTGAGATTGCTCGAATTCGACCTTTCATTACCCCACTGAAGAGCTATATAAGGAACCCTTTGGATTCATTAAAGTCATAAGGAATTGAAGAGCAAGAAAACAATAGTCCATTGTTGCCGAAGCTTATACTTGAGTCTGCATCCCTTTGTCCCTTGGAGCACTTTTGTGTTCTTCCCAAGCTTGCCTTTTGTTTGTGAGCTTGTTATCGAGAGATGGAGGATTGAAGTGGTGAAGGCCCAAGTGGGGACTCAGTTTCTTTGACTCACAGACGTGCCGACAGAGGTTGTCTCTATTGTAATCTCTATTTTATATTAATAGAAATATATTTTCCTGTCCAATAATGTGTGTTTGAATGAATATTTGATCCATGGATGATTTCAAATGCTTATATGTTATTGATTATATATGATAGAGTAGGTCTAACACAATTATATATATATAGCATGCTTGTCTTGTTTATTGAATGTTGAGGAAGCAATTTATCAATTCAAGCTGGAGTTGGAAAGCTCAACGGGGATCTACATCAACCGTTCGGAATAAGGTACGAATTGAGATCCTTTAGTGTTAGATGTTCGGTTTCTCTTGAATATAGGAAAGGATTGATTTCTGGAGTCAAGTTGTCTGTTGTGGTACCCCAAGCCATAGGAATTTCTCTTCGTAACAACTCAAATGAACAAGGGTCCCGACAACAAAACCATTTTTTGGCCTTCTTCCCCCACTCACATGACCCAGGTTCAACAAACCCATGAAACCAATAAAAAACCCAAAGACATCGGCTCGATGGAGCAAGCTCAGTCGACAACACCTACGAGGCAGGTGCAGTCTCACCCTAGATATCTTAATGTGTAACTGTCAAAACCATGTTTCTATAATCGGTGATGGATTACAGTCCGTTGTCGTGTGACCAAGGTGCTCAACATAGTCAGAAGGATGGATTCTTTTACTACTCGACAGTGGCGCAATAGTGCAACACATCCAATGTGCGACACAACCTTGTCCTTGACAACTTAACAACTATGCAAATGTACGATGCAGGTGATTCCCTAATAGTAAATGAAAATGGGGCAACTGTATTTCAACTTAACAGTATTTTAACATGAAATAATACAAAGTGCTCGACAATGCTTTAGTCATTCATTCATTCAATTGATTTAGTAATATTGTGACATTCACTTAAGCAATAAACTTAAATAATGCAAGATAAGCAAACATTCAAAATTCACATTCACATTCATCGACATGGGAAATAACGTGGAAACCCATCCAGGTAAAAACCACAAAGGCGCTTTTCATCAGGCATGACAAATATACAGCACCTTTTAGTCTGCGGCTTGCAGTTTTTTTGAGATATGTATTTTTATCTCAGACTCTTTCTTTCTCTCATGCTCTCTTTTTTATGCTTTTTTTCTAACTACTCCTATTGATCTACACACAACCTAAATCGACTCTTCTACTCAACTATCTATGCACTCACATACAGAATGACTCTTACAAAATGGTCTACACACACAGCTACAGATCCTTGGCTCAACAGCCTTCTACTACTATCAAACTCCTCATTGATTCCTTCAAAATACTTCTAACTATTCTCCGAACTGACTGAACCCATTGAACTCTTATATAGAGTGGGTTCTTCCTATTTATAGATGTTACAAGACCATGCAGGGTTGACTAAGTACAGCTCAGTTATTACAGTCATAAGTAGCCACAAAAATGTCTTTCAGGCATTTATTACAGGCCATATCAAGCCGCAAAATCATCCTTCATTACATTAATCACATTCCATAACTAGCTGCAAAATCGCCCTTTAGTCTTCCGCCAACCCGAACACCTACGGTCTTTCTGACCTATCGCTTTCCAGCCTTTACTCTTCTACCTGCCAATATTTCACTGAATATAGGTCCTCTTTTCCTTTGTCGCACCATTCATCATCGCAATTTTCTCTGTTCTGTGCTTCATTTTCTTCCTTTACCTCTTCACCCTTGTCGCATGCATGTTCTACTTGACTTGTGCTTGTGATTCTATTTCTTCCTTGTGCTCTTTCCTGGCCCAACAGTCCTCCATATATTCATAGGGTTACATCAAGACACTAGGTATTTTATTGGCATGCCATGTGCAAGGTGCCATCATGGGCTTCAATCTTGTCACTAAATGGACCATCCTCAAGCCAATATGTGTGTGGGTTCCTTAACCACATCAAGTGCAAGCAATGGGTATCAAGGTCTTCACAAGGTTCCATGACTTCATTGAGTCACCAAAGACCACATCATCATGCCATATAACCATTTCAAGTGCAAGTAGTGGGATCCATGACCTTTATAAGGGTATTAGGGTCTTCATCAGGGGTTCCATGGGCTACTTCATCATATCATGGGTTCTAAATCTTGTCAAGGACCATACAAGGTCATCATCATCATCATATAAGAGCTCCATGACCCCAATAAGGGTTGTAAGGTCATCAAACCACTAAGTGTGGGTCAAAGTACTTCATCAGGGCTTCTTCAACAAGAAATAGGCTTAATAGACTTCTTCAACCACCTCAACCACACCAAGAGACCTCCAAGGGTCAATATCCATCATAACATCACCTATGGGGCCGCAAGGCCTTCTTCTTGGGTACCATGACACCATAAAAGCATAAATGACCGCAGAATGGGTCATTAATGCTTATCCAACCCATCTAGGGATTCTCCATCATCCATAGGGTCTTCAACACCATCTTCAGGGTCTTCATCATCTTCAACAAGGCGGTGGATTCAAGATCCAGCATTTCGGGTACAAGGACCTTGTCAACTAGGTACAAGGTGCTTCAATGCACAAACCCACTTTGTAAGGGGTCCAAGGCACTGCAAGTGGGACTTTGTAGCATCAATGAAAACCTATCAGGCCACTGTAATTGCATGTTGGCATCAATATAATTTCATCAACACAATGAATCCTCGAGAAGCGAGGAAATGGAGACGTCAAAATGAAATTGATAACCCTCACATTTTAGCACATTATATGCACTTAAGACACACAATCTTTCGAGAAGACATTTTCAAACAATTTCATCAGGAAACAGACTATTGGAGTCACTATGAATGGAAACATCATGGATCTCCTCATGTTCATGGGTTTCTATGGTTAAAAATTCTCCTAATATGAAAACATTGAATTGGGATGATCCTACAGAAGTTAGGTATGGAAAGAAATATTTCGATAAATGTGTGCATGCAATGAATCCACATAATCAACATCAAAGAAATATTCAGGTTCAAGTTAATGTTGATGATCATCCTTCTATAAAGTACACCGAACAAATATTTCAATCTGATCTAATGATTGATTATGAATAAATTTTTAATTGTGTGGAGTGGCCCATTACCTGCAGTGACAAAACATATCTTCAAAAGAAGGGAGGAAGAATGGTATGTCAATATAAGGCGCCATGGGAGCTATATGACCATTCAAAACTTTACATTGATGAAAATGGATAAAAAAAGTATGAACCTATTCAAAATGATGACAGAGTGAATACACATAATCGTGAAACATTGATGATGTGGGGGGATAATATAGATTGGAATCACGAACTTTCTAAGCACGTGGTTAGAAATTATATAGAAAAATATGCTTCTAAATCTTAAAAATATCAGAAACATCATGATATGTTAATGTGTGTCTCTTCTATCCAAAATCCAAACAAACTAGCAGCACATCCATATAAAACTTTTTTGTGTGAAACCATCATTCACGGGGACATAGTTGCTCAAGAAACATGCCATTTGCTTCTACAGCTTCCTCTTTCAGAATGCAGTCGTCGATTTATCATTCTCAATGTTGGTATGAAGGTTTTCAAACAAGTACAAGTTGATACCTATAATGTTGACAATGATAATTCTCTTATTGATGCATATACTAAGTGACCTATACATATGGAGCACCTTTCATTGATAGATGTTGAAAAATCTTGGTCCTATGACAAACGTCGACGTGGGTAAAAATGGTTTCCATGAAGGGATGCAGCTATTGTACGTGTATTTCCTCGATTTAACTATGTTCCTGGTCAAGGAGATGAGAAATTTGTATAATTTGTTGGTCTGAGTTGGTTTTGTACAAGACATTTCATGACTTTCAAATATATATAGGCCACACATCAGATGAAATAGTACAGAATTGAGAAAATTTTCAGTATAGGGTTTGGCATGTTGATCACAGTCGATTGCCTCCAGTTGAATGAATGGAATCCGATAAAGAAGAACATCCAAATCCATAAAAATATTCTAGGGAACATGAATGGGAGATCATATGTGGGTTGTAATTGTTGAATCAGTTGTTTTTGGAGGAGTATTTTGTAGTTGAAATTACCTTTAGATTGTTTGACAGGTATCTTTGCAGGTCTTTGGCTCTGGGGGATTCTGATATGGATATGGGAGGGGTTCCTCCCCTCCATATGAAATCACAAATTTTACGATTTTGGTTGCAGCAAGTAGCAAAAGGAAGCTCTCTCAGAACAGCAAACATTTTTCAAGAAACTTAACAATATTCGCTTGGTGGATCTTCCTGCAGAACAACCATGTTGTACAACCATGAATATTGCAGAGCGGGGTCTCATTGGCTAGTTTACTAGTATTCATCCATCTCCCAAGGCTATTGATAGGTCATTTCAAAGAAATTGGAAACCCCTAATATCAACAGGCATTCGAAGCAATCTAATAGGTAAAGGATACTATGTTTTTCTCTTTGAGAACTCTGAAGACAGAGATTTAATTTTTCGAAACAGTCCATATTTCATTGGCCCTCAAGGGATTTATCTAAACAAGTTGAACCCGGATTTTGATCTAAATCAAGATGTACCTTCTATTTTTCCTTTATGGGTCAGCCTTCTACATCTCCATCTTCATTGTTGGAATCCAGAGTCTCTTGAAGCTATAGGAAACACTCTTGGGAAGTACATTGATAGGGATGAAAGAAGAGAAGAATATGCTTGTGCTTGAATATGTGTCAAAGTGGACATAGAGGTAGGGATTCTTGAATCTATTAAGTTGACAGTAGCAGATTGGTCTCATGTGCAATAGCTTGATTATGAGCTATTTCCTTTCAAGTGCAAACATTGTCATGGATATGGGCACTTTGCTAGATCATGCAAGAAGAAATTTGAGGAAGAATATATCAAAGAGAAAGGAGAACAATGGACACAAGTCCAAAACTCTAATACATCAAAGCATGTAAACTCTTCAAAGGGAAAAAGAACTAAAATCAGGTCGGGTAGTAATCCCAACCCCAAGGAAAATGAAGTAGCAATGAAGGAAATAACAAAACAAAACAACTTCGAAGTTTTGAGTATTTCTGAAGAACAAGTGCCTTCAACTCTTGAAGAGGGAGAACTTCCTCAATCACAAGATCAAAGTAGAGAAGAAAATAAATAAATAAGTGATACAAACCACGGTTCTCTTGTTGATGCTCTCTCTGACACATATGCATAAATGGAAAAAAAGAAACCAATGGTTAATTTTGGTTCACCTGATGAAGAATCTCTTGAGAGCTCCTAAAAAAAAAAGATGCAACTCTCACAAGACAGTTAGGGAGTAAGAAGTAGAAAGGCTGAAGATGCAAGGAATCCAAGCTACAATCGAAATGTCAATTTCCAGGAACACCAAGGCTTTACCTACAAAAGGAGGCCCTCCTCCTTCTGTCAATAATAAATAATGAACACTGTCTCTTGGAATTGGAGAGGGCTCATAATTTCATCGAAAGTGGAAGTTGTTAAATATCTATTAAGAATGGCTTCTCTGGTTATTCTTCTGCTCCAAGAAACCAAAATTGAAGAGGACTTCCTCCTATCCTTAAGCAATAAGAATTGGAAAATGAATGTAGGGAAGGCTGTGATTGCTAGAGGTACTGCTGGTGGAATCACAACCTTGTGGCCAGAGAATATTTTCTCTGTGATCATCTCTCATGCAACGCAGTATTGGATATTATAAGAATTTCAGCACTCTCTAAGTAAGACTACTCTTTCCCTTTTAATCTTTATGTACCAGTCAACTACCAAGAAAAAAGAGAATGTTGGAATTCCCTATCAGCTTTCCTATCTGCTAATCCATTCTCCAATATTATCGTGGTTGGCGATTTAAACATATTTATGGATGCTAAATAGGAAAAAGGAGGCGTTACTAGGAGAGATCGCATGCTTAATTCAGTGGAAAATCTTATTCTAGCGTCGGAGATGATTGAATTTAAGCCTTAGAAAGGAAGATTCACGTGGACAAATAATTGAGTTGGTGCAGCAAACATTTCTGCGAGGCTAGATCGCTTTCTAGTTCATAGTTCATCCAGCATATTAGCCAAGCTTACTTCAGATCATAATCCAATTGTGTTGTTGATTGAAGATGAAGAGGACTTAGGAACCATTCCCTTTCAGTTCAGTCCATTGTGGAAAGATCAAGAAGGTTTTATGAGCATTGTTTCCTTGGCATGGGATATTCTTATTGTATGATCGTCGAACTATGTATGGGAAAGAAAGATTAAAAATAAAAAATTTGCGTTGAAGAACACGGTTAAACTCTTTCAAAAAAAATCCAATAAGTGAAAGGAAATAATCCTTGGGAAATTTGGAGGAAATTCAAATGGAAATGGAAGAATCAGAAATTAGCCCTGCTCTATTGGAAAAAGAGCAAAGAGCACAGTTTAGCTCCTTTAGACCATTTAGGCAAGAAGAAGAATATTGGATATTGAATTCAAGGAGTACTTGGTTGCAAGTTGGAGATCGGAACACCTCTTTTTTCCACAAGCAATGTAGAGAGATAATATCCCAAAATCACATTTTGGAAATCTCTTCTCTGTCTGGTGAATCTTTTAAAGGAATTTCTCAAATAAAACAAGTCAATGAATCTCATTTCCAGAACCTATTTAGTGAAGATGTCTATTCAGATTCAGATTTAACAACTGATTTCCTAAACATCCCTTGCATGGTGAGTGAGGAAGAAACTTTTGAGTTAATGAATCCTTTTGCAGAACAAGAAATTATTGATGTTATATGGGATATGGAACCAAATAAAGCCCCGGGCCCTGACGGTTTTTCCTTTCACTTTTACCGAGTTTGCTGGAAAGTTATCAAGAAATATCTTCTCCAGATGTTAAAATCTTTTCATTTAAAAGCCAAAATTGGTGGATGCACAAATTCCACATTCCTGGCTTAAATTTCTAAAGAATTTAACCCTTCTTCTTTTGATCAATTCAAACCTATTTCACTATGTAATGTATCTTATAAAATATTCTCTAAAATCTTAGTGAACAGGCTCAAACCTCTACTTGGGAAGTTGATTTCACCTCTTCAAGGTGGTTTCTCAAAGGGAGGCATATTTCGGACAATGTAATTCAAGTTCAGGAAGCCATGCATTCAATCTTTCGAAGGAAGGAGAAGAGCATGCTAATCAAACTTGACATGGAAAATGCATTTGATAGGGTAAACTTTTCCTTTCTATACCCAATTCTTCATTCTTTTAAATTTAGCCTTGCCTTAATAAATTTGATAAAAGCATGCATTGATAAACCTTGATAGCACCACTAATAAATGGTAGGCCAACAAATTTCTTTCAAGCAACCAGGGGTCTTCATTAGGGCTATCCTCTTTCGCTGTTTCTGTATATTATTATGGCCGATTATCTAAGTAGAAAGTTCACAGCAGGGAAAAATGTTAGGATCATCCGGGGCATAACTTCATCAACTGTAGTAGATCCTATTAACCATTCCCTCTTTGCAGATGATACTTTGCTTTTGGGAGGGGCTTCTTTAAAAATGGAAAGATATTTTTCAGACATTATGAATCATTTTTGTATCATTTCAGAAGAAATTATTAATATTCATAAGAGTGTCATGTATTGTTGGAATGTGAATCAATCAACAGTTGCAAACATTTCTCATATTTTGGGTTTTGAATATTTTTCTTCTTCGGTCAAGGTTAAATATATGGGTCTTCCTTTAACCTTGGGGCAAAGGAAACCTTCTCTGTGGTTGGATATCATTGCAAGATAAAATATAATATTGCCTCGTGGGGTGGCCACTGGCTAACGAAGGTAGGGAAGCTCATATTGATAAATTCAATTATCTCATCCCTTTCTATCTACCAGTCATCTCTTATCCTAGCTCCGAAAAAGATCATGGATCAGATATCCAAGATGCCGGAGAATTTATTTAGAGAGGTGGGAAAAAAATAGAACCGTATACATCTGGTTAAATGGGAAATTGTAAAAAGGCATGTTCTTGAAGGTGGACTGCAAATCAGAGATCCGGGATTGTCTAATTCAGCTATGGCAGCAAAATTGTTATGGCAACTATTCTCTAAAAAAATGCACCTGGTGAGCCAAATTTTCTGGAAAAAATATCTTCCTGGAGGAACTCTAAGAAATTTTCAAATAGAAAATACTCCAGAAGGCTCTATTATCTGGAATTTATGCAGAAGATGTATTGAATTTTTTTTTCAGCATCTATATAGAATTCCAGGAAATGGTAGATAGACGTTTTTGTGCAATGATAAAATTTTAGGGAATGCTCCTCTAAATTCATATGTAACTTTCAATGAGATTAAGAGCTGGTTAGTCAATAAAAACCTCCTCCGATTATCTAATTTCATTTCTTGGGATTGCAAGTTAAATTGGAAGGTGTAGTCCTTTCCCAAAATGCCAGATCATGATCTTATTTTGCATGCACAGCAGAAATCGTTGCTGGAGAAATTATCAGGCATGGCTCCAATTCATATCTCTTGCAAGGACACATGGGGATGGGGACCCATGAGAATTTATTTTGTTGCTGATGGGTACAAGGTTTTGCAGAAATCGCAGACCTCTTTGATGCCCTCCTCTAGATCTCTCGACGCAGCATGTTGGAAGTTGGTGTAATTCGACCAGCGTTCCAAAAGTAAATTTTTTTACTTTGACTATTATGCATCAAAAAGTTTTAACCAGCAAAAATTTGTTAAAACGAGGATTTTTGGGTCCTTACAGATGTTGATTTTGTCTTCAAGCTATCAATATTTCAGCTCATATCTTTGTTGGATGTGTTTTTGCTATGGAATTTTGGGCACATTTCATGCGTGGGTTGCCCTCTTGTGTTCCTCTAAATTCTAACCCTGTCATTCTTTTTAAAAGTTGGCAGTTAATGTATCCAGGATCTTCAATCAGTATATCATGGAGGAAAATATGGCAAGCCATTCCCAAATTTGTATCGTGGAAAATTTGGCTGGCAATAAATGATTTGATTTTTAACAGTGAAATTTCGAAGCCTAAAATTGTACCTTTAAAAGATAAGGCTTTTCTTTTGGAAGTAGTGGGAAATCCTCAACTTGAAGAAATTAAATTAGAAGCTAAGCATAAATGGTTAGGATCAAGGCAAGAGGATAAATTTTAGTTGGGATCGAGCATGCCAGTTATTAAACCAATTTGGTAGATTAGAATTCTAGAGAAGGAATTTTTAGAATGGTGGCAATTGAAAAATAAAATCTGAATCTTCTTCGATGGAGCGTCAAAAGGAAATTTGGGGAAAGCTGGAGTAGGGAATTTGATCTATTACCCTGGTGGAATTCTAGAAACAAGCTTCAGCTAGGGAGTATGACATCTTTCAAATAACCAAGCAGATTATATGCACTTCTAAAAGCTTGTCAACTTGCAAAGGCAGCGGGACACAACAACATTCAAATTTTTGGAGATTCTAAAAACATCATAAAAGCTTTAAATTATGATACAAAGTTCAACGATCCCAGTTTGAATGTTACCATGCAAAGGATGCACTTCATTTTAATTGATTGTGCTTCAGTTACTTATTATCACATTCTTCATGATTTAAACAAGCTAGCAGATTACAAAGCCAATCAGGGATGCCTACTTTCTACAGGAATGTTAAGTTTGAATGATGGTCCTAGTTCGATGAATCCTATTCCTTGATATGGAAAATAGATTTTTTTATTTTCAAAAGATGATTTTTTGGAACAACTGTAATTGGAGAAGGCCCATTCAATTCTTTATCAATAAAAAAAGAAAAAAGAAAATCGTTTTGGTTAAAAAAATTAATCTGTGGGTTGTATAAAAATAAATTTATAAATTACAATGAGTTTGAGATGCTTGGACATAGATATCATGATCGTTTGCATGATTGGAACATTAATTTTGTGGATGAAGAAACTTCCAATTGTGCAATTCATTTCATCTCTTAAAAGCGAAAGTTGTTGACCAATATTTCTAATCAAAAACCAAAGTCTTATTCTATTGAAAGCTTGGGGGCAAAGAAAAGAAAATCATTTGATGTTGTCATCAACCATTATAGATCAGGGGTTGGTCCACTATTCATGATGATCCAAGGAACTGTTGGTACAGGAAATTCATATTTGATTGGAGATATTTAAAGTACCATTGACAATGTATCTCTTCCTCAGAAAATTCCATTGCTTCTTTTATCTCCTACAGGGGTTGCATCTTTCAACATATCTTCAATAACAATTCAATTTGCACTTCATATACCGATCAAAGAGGTAACTCATCTACAAGGACCATAATTAATTACATTACAAGAATAGATGAAGCATGTAAAATATATTTTGGTAGATGAGGTGAGTTTTATTGGAATAAATATTTTGATCAAAATTGATTCAAGACTTCGCCAAGATTTCCTAAAAAATACTAATATTCCTTTTGTTGGAAGTTCAATTGTTAAATTATTGTGCCATTGATATATGGGCGATGAGTGCAATTGAATTGTATTATTGTGAAGTGGAATGGAATGAAAAATACACACCTATCAAGATAAAATTCATAGAAAACTAATAAGTATTATTCAGTATAATTACAATATAAACTTCATTAATATCGGAAGTATACATTGATGTTACATAAAGGAGAATATGAATCATGTGGATAGCATTTGAATCTACCAACTCAAGACTAGATGATTGGATAGCTAGAAGTGTCTAAATCACTACCGGATCTCAATAGTCTAACTTGAGATGTCTAATTCAGCCTCTCAATCTGTTAAACCAGTTAAACTAATGAGGTAGGTGAGAATAGGTGCCTACCCACATGTAGACATGCAAGACTAGTGCTAACTAAACTAGAGGACGTCTAACTGAATGTAACTGGATCATAAATTAGCTTAACTCGTTACTGACTACAAACAAATGAAGGAGGTTGGTGCTGGAACTCTTAGTGGATCCTAAATTGTAGGGATTAGTCTTAGAGGCACATAAACTAATGCATGAACATGCATTCAGTTGCACTAAACCTCTATATGTGTTCCCCACACTCTAGTGACTAGTACTGGTGGCACCAATAGCCAAAGTGGACCCAATGGTACTAGTGGACCCAATATTAATTAATTACTCCTAATTTAGGAAAATATGATATAATAGACTAAGTGTGGGCAAGAGAGGATTATAAATCCTAACAACCCCCCCCCCCCCTAATCCTAAATTGGACAAATGTGGGCCCTAAAAACAAGGCCAAATGTCACCCATTACAATCTAAAAGAATTAAAAAAAAATTTCTTGATAAACCGAGGAAATATGGGAAAATCTCAAGCGAAAAAACCCTCCTCAAAATAAGAAGGAACAGGAAATACAAGCTATTCTTAGGAGAAAAAAATTCCTGAAACACCCATATCCGATTGGTTCGTTACTAGTCGAATCCGACTATCATTTTGAATGATAAATAATAATAATATATTAGATGATGAATATTACAATGATGTCTTGCCCTTAAATATGGCTTAGACACTTGATGTTGAGGATATGCCTCCTTTTATAATGACTTAATTAACCTAACTATTAATTATTTAATTATTATCTTATTTATGTTCATTACATTGCCACTCCCTTTAAGGAATCTTTGTCCTCAAATCTTGAGTATTTTCCTAATGTCATTCTTCATTCTGATTCGGTGTCAGTATTATAATCGGATGAGGTCTCTTGTGCAAAGACTTGCACTTCCTCTCCATTGGTGATTCTGCACTGTATTGTCTAATTGTTCCTACATTTATGGCCTGGGCTCCAGTCATCACTGCATCGGCGACATACGTTTTTATTCCTTTTTCTATTATGAGAGTAACTGTTAAATGACTTTGATCTATTTTCCATTTTATAGGCATTAGATTGAGGTTTGTGGCATTAATGGTCGGGTGACCAAGTATCTTCACAGTACCTAATTGTGTCTCTTTTTCTTGTCGATAATGGTGATCGCCTCTTGTTTTTATTCCTTCCAATTTGCGTTCTGTGGATTTTGCTTTATGTCTTGCTACTTCTATGTTAGGTATGTCATGTAACTTTAACTTTTTTTGGAGGTATGGTTTAAGACCTCCTAAATAGGTTTCAAGTCTTTTCTTGTCAGACAACCCAAATACTCATGTCGATAAGGATTCCCACTGATGTGTGAATTCCTCAACGCTTCCAACCTATTGTATTCTAGTAAGTTTACTAAAAAATTCATCTTCTTTGATTTCTTGAAACCTATTAAAAAAATTATTTTTGAACAAGTTCCAGGTGTAGGAAAAATTGTCTCTCTTCCACCATAAGTACCAATCATAGGCGTACCCTTCCATATGAATTAACGCATATTTAACCTTCTCCTCGTCATATTGAATATTGTAAATGTCAAAGTATTCTTCCGCCTTGTTTATCCAAACAATGCATTGGTCTTCACTTCCATTTTATTTCGACAACTCTATTTTAGGTGGGTACACTTTGTAAGGACGATATTGATTTCCTTTTGCTTTACGGTTTGATGGTGGCTCGGAACTACTGGATGATGCAAGTGGCATATTTGAACTGCTTTGTTGTTGGCAGTGATTTTTAACTGTTTTATTCTCTACTATCTCATTGATAGCTTCTATTTTGTTGTTTAATCGTGCCTCCATATCTAGGAGTATTTTTGTTTCTATCTCTTGTTTAAGCGTCGCATTGTTAATCTGTATTTCTTTTTGCAATTCTTCTTGATTCTTGGCAAGTGCTTCCTGTGTGAAAATATGAACTTATTCCTCTAGCATGTCTGGACTGTTGACTTGGTCTGTCTTAGGCATTAGTCTTTGTAACACCTAGATTAATGTATTATGGTTATGCGTCATGGTGCTCATGTTCTGTGTTAAGGTGTTTATTTTTTGAGTCATGGTACTCATTTTGTCATCCAAGTCTTTTTGTTTTTCATTCAGGATGTCAAATTTTCCACCTAGCCTTCTTTCTAGTACCATAACAAACTCGTCTTTGAGTACTGTATTGTTATTTTTCATCTCTTCCTTCAAGCTTTGTTTAGAGACAAGGGACTTGATGTCCTTCTCCATTTTTTCGATTTTCTCTTTCAGTTCGGCCATGGTCTTGGACCTTGTATGCGGAGGTGTGTACTTTGACGCTATTTTGTCTTGTGAAGGTGAAAAAATCTTTTACTAAGGATGGTGAGATTTTAAGGATAATAATTAATTATTATATAATAAAATATTTATTTTATTATTTAATATAATAAATCAAAAAATTGAATTATTATAAATATATTATAATAATTCAAGTCAAAGCAAACCCTGGGTTGAAGTTGGAAAGAAAAACCATGTGTTGGGTTTACTTTATCTTTTCTTTTCTTTTTTTTACTTTAACTTTTCTTTTTAACTGTTTTCTTTCTTTTCGTTTCTTTACCCTTTTTGTCTTTTTTTCTTTTTTATGTTTTCTTTTTTTCTTTTCTTTTTTGGTAAGTTTCCTATATTTTAGGGAAACCCTAAATCTAAATTTACAAAAAGTGTAAATATGGCCAAGGGCGGTATAGCTCTGATACCACTTGGAGCAATCGTATCCGGTTGGACTCTTAATAATCGAATCCGACTATCATTTTGAATGATAAATAATAATAATATATTAGATGATGAATATTACAATGATGTCTTGGCCTTAAATATGGCTTGGACACTTGATGTTGAGGAGATGCCTCCTTTCATAATGACTTAGTTAACCTAAATATTAATTATTTAATTATTATCTTATTTATGTTCGTTACATTTCCTATTTGGGAAATAACTTGCAAAATACTTTGTTGCAATTTGCAGCACTATGCGGCAACATGGTTCTTTTGTGCAGTAGCATCCTGAAGCTGTGCATGTGAACCTCTCAATTTCCTTCTAATCTTATGAATGTAGTATTTGTTTCTTCTTGTTGGAGGAGGAAAGGAATGATCAAGTTCCTTCTTCTATGGGCCAAGTGATTGATCATTCGCTATCATCAAGTAGCACTTTCCTGGAACCTTGTTGCACCACTATGTAAGGATTAAATATTTGAGAGAGAGAGAGAGAGAGAGAGAGAAACATGCCCATTATGATACTCATACCTTTTTCTCCTTCTTTCTTCTGGATTCCCAGCACCATCCCCAACTGCAACAGTGAGATTTTGGGCCCATCTAGCCTTAGGCCTTTGGTTTGGAATGGATGTTGGATCTGGATCTAGAATCTCATGAGGTTCGGCCTCAATACCAAGATCATGTTAATCTTATTCCTCTTCATCTGAATCTGAAACATGTGACAAATCATCATCATCAAAAGGTAGTGGAAGAATGGTTATACCTTCTTTTTCTTCATATGGTGGTATATCAAACAATTGATCTTCTTCAAACTGAACACTATGCTCAATGAATAATTTTCTAGTTGCAACCTCCATTAACATATATGCTTTTCCATCCTCTACATATCCTAGCAGTATGCATTCGCTACTCTGGTCTTGGAAGGCCTTTCTCTTATCAATGTGTATTATGGCCCAAGATTTGGAACCAAAAACTCTCAACTGAGAGACATTGGGATTATGCCCATGCCGTTCTCTGAATGGAGTGGCCCCAACCATTGATTTATGATGCACTCTATTATGTACGTATGATGCACAGTTTACAACTTCTTCCAAAAGAGAAGGAGTAATATTCTTGGCTTGGAGAAGACAAGTTTCCATCTCCTTCAATGATCCATTTTTCCTCTCAGCCACACCACTATGATGTGGTGTATATGGAACTGAGTGTTCCATTTGAATCCCCTCTGATTCAAAATATTGATGGAAGTATCTTTTAATATATTCGTCTCAATTATATGATCTTATGGAATTGATCTTTTTCCTAAAACCTTTCTCATTCATAGCTTTAAAAACTTTAAAAATTCCAAATACTTCTTATTCATGTTTCATGAAATATATCGAGCAGAACCTAGAACAACCATCAATAAAAGTAAGGAAATACCTAGAACCATTAAATGATGTTGTAGGCATTGGTCCTGATGCACCACTGTGTATCAAATCACGTGTATAGGCAGCTCTATGTTCCTTCCCAACTTCATACCTCTTCTCTAGATGCTTACCTACCAATCAACTAGGACATACTCCATCGGAAGTTTGGATGAGAGGAAAGCCTTCAACCATTTTATCATTGTGGCGTTGTTGGAGATATTTGAAATTGAGATACCCAAATCTCTCATGCAATATCTTGTTAGTGTTGTTAGCATGATTCAACAGAGTTGTAGGAGGTGAAACAAGAAAAAAAATGTGAGAACTCATAAGCCTTAGTGGCATGATTAGCAATACTTTTGTTATGAGTTTTCCTGTGGCTTTTTCTATGATTTCAACTGAGTCAGATTCGAATGTAACTCTCTTTGGAGAGTTTGTATCGGTCATTTGATAAAGAGAAAACAAATGTGTTGCAATAGAGGACACATATAGAACATTTTTGAACTCACCATGATGGATTTTAACTGAACCTCTCTCGATAGCTAGGATTTGGGAGTCATATCCCATGTGAATGCTAGGTCCTCTTGATAGAGTGAGAGTGGAGAAGGATTCCTTGGAGGAAACCATGTGGTTTTATGCTCCATAATCAATCAAGTAAGCTTTAAACAGAGTAAGGTCTGCCTTCAAGGCATGGCATCTCTCATGATATTATGTCGATGGTCCAGCATCAAACTTATTTGCTCCTGATGGAAGGTAAATGATGTTATGTTCAAGGAAGGTGGACAAATGGTCGATCTGCTTCTTCATGCACTGGATTTCAGAATGAAATCCCCTCATACAATAAGGACACCTAGTCTTTTCAAATGTTTTCTTCTTTTTGGAACTTGAGGATCCTTCGAAATAATTCGGACTCTCTTTTGGATTCGAATCATATACTTTAGGCTCCTTACCCTTGTGCTTCCCTTTAGATTGCACATTAGTTGAGTATGACATCAGAAGATCTTGGTTCTTGTGATTTTGGTGGACTCCCATTTGGACCAACTTATCCTACTCATGTATTAAAGACTCGGAAAATCCATCAAGTGAAGGCATCTTCCAATTAGGGATGGAATCTCTTCCTGAATGTGAGGTAGAGACAAAGATATAGTACTCAAAACCAAGTTTGTTGAGCACAGAGAGCACAACCTACTCATCCTTCCTTTCTATTCCACATTGCTTACATTGTAGTGCTAGAGACTTGAATTTTGTGAAAAAATCCTGGATAGTTTCAAAACTACTGGGCTACAGTGTTATTAGCTTGTTCTCAAAGATGTGTCCCCAAATCTCATCATGTTTTCCAAACAATAATTGAAGATTCTCCTAAGCTTCTTTGGGAGTCTTCAATCTCTCAAGATGAAAGAGGATATACCTGGAGATGTGAGTGCAAAGGAATCCAAATGCTTCATCCAACCAGTTCAAGAACTTATTTTTCTCACTAGGATAATGAGGTTATGTCTCTCTTCCCATAGTCATCTTATACAGTCCAAGCTTGCGCAAGGAAACCTAGATATCTTCCCTCCAATCAACATAGTTGAAGGGTATAAGGATCTAGGGTAAGAAAGCTAGAGAATCCATCAATTTTCCTTCTGAATAGACAATTATTCAAGCAAGTTGTGTAGTATCTGTAAGAAACACTGCAAAATCAAAAACAATTTGCAATCATGTCAGAATCAAGCCTTCCATCTCGACATGTACAATTTCTTAAGGTCTTCCACGCCTACACAGACTTCTTTGAATGAATCCAAAGTTAGCAATGCACACTTTGCGAGACTTATGTGGAAATCCAGCTACTTTTGGTGTACAATGGAGATTGGACAGACTTGTTGTATGCCTGAATAGGCTCTAATAGCATGTTAAATTATTTTTCCATTGATCTACAGAAAATGGGTGCAATTGAATTGTATTATTATGTAGTGGAATGGAATGAAAAATACACTTTGATCAAGACAAATTTCATAGAAAACTGATAAGTATTGCTCAGTATAATTACAGTATAAACTTCATTAATCCTAGTATTATACATTGATGTTACATAAAGGAGAATTCAAATCATGTGCATAGGATTCGAATTTACCAACTCAAGACTAATTGAATGGCTAACTAAAAGTGTCTAAATCACTATTGAAGCTCACTATTCTAACTCTGTATGTCTAATTCAGTCTCTCAATCAGTTAAACAAGTTAAACTGATGAGGTAGGTGAGAATAGGTTCCTACCCACATGTAGCATTGCAAGACCAAAGCTAATTGAACTGGAGGACATCTAATTGAATGTAACTGGAGCATAACTTATCTTAACTAGTTACCAACTACCAACAATTGAAGGAGGTTGGTGGTGGCACTCCTAGTGGCTCCTAAATTGTAGGGATTGGTCTCAGAGGAACATAAACTAACTCATGAACATGAATTCAATTGTTGTTAACTTATATATGTGTCCCCCACACTCTAGTGACTGGTACTGGTGGCACTAATATCCCAAGTGGACCCAATGGTACTAGTGGACCCAATATTAATTAATGACTCCTAAGTTAGGCAAATGTGACCTAATAGACTAAGTATAGACAAGGGAGGATTATAAATCCTAACATCAATTATATTGGTCGATGATTTGGGACAATTGCCACCTATCATGGATTAACCTGTATATGCATCTGAAGGTATTGCAAAGGAATGGTGGAACTCATTCACGACAGTTGTGACCCTCGATATTGTGTTTTAATAAGATAAACAAAGCAATGATAAAAAATGTTTTCATCATTTTTAATGAATGTCAGAGATGCAATTCCATCAGTGGAATATTGAAAAATACTTATGACTCGTACAAATACTTACTTGGATGCTCTAACGAAAGAGTCATTTGATAAGGAAATACAATAGTTTGCGACAAACAATGATATACACAATCATAAAAAGCGTTTAATAAGAAACTTGAATTGTCCCATTGTAACCATTATTACTACATCAATCAGAATCAATTATTCTATGGAAATATATGAAGAAGACTTCGAGCATGAATTACTTATACCATATGGAGCAAGGGTAATGCTCACATCGAACTTATGGAAAAATGCAAGACTCAACAACAGTGCTCTTGGAGTTATACAACAAATTGTATATAACCCTAGAAGTTCACCTCCAAAACCACCCACATATGTTTTAGTGATATTTTATAATTATCTAGGGGTTCCATGGGATGAATCAATGCCTCAAGTTGTACCTGTTACACCTATCGAAAGAGACAATAAAAAACAAATTCCATTGAAACTCGCTTGGGGCTTAACAATCCATAAGTCATAAGGATTGACATTGGAGAAGGCTACAATTAATATTGAAAAGCAAGAAAGGAAAGATATGATATTTACGATAATATCTCGAGTTAAAGAATTGGTGAGTCTATGATTTCAACCTCCATTTTCATATGATATATATGAAAAGATGTCAAAATTATCTAGTGTAACTATAAGAAAAGTTGAAGAAAATAGATTGAGATTGATCACACTTGTGTGACTATCTGGTGATTGTATATGTGATAATCATTCCTTATCCTTTTACTTATTCCTAACAATATTATTGTCTCTTTGTTGATTGTATAATTGATGATTATATTGAATATATGCAACTCTTTCCTTACAATTTAACTTAGTCCTTACAATATAGCTATCTCTTTGTTTACAACTTAACTGATGAATATAGGGAATATATGTAACTTAACTTAAATTCCTTACAATATGATTGTCTATTTATTTACAACTTAATTCATTCCTTGAAATAATGATATATAATTACATAATATTGATCAAATTCAAGTTTCTTCCTTACAATAATGATATATAATTACATAATGCTGATCAAATACAAGTTTCATGTATTCGCCCATGACTGGAACCAACCTAGATCCAAATCCTAGGCTCTATCAAGCGCCAACAGGGATCAAATCTATTGAAGTGCAAACCCATTTTTTAGTACAATACATGAGGAGAGGTTTGCACCTATAGATATTTGATCCCTCTCGGCGCTTGATAGAGCCTAGGATTTGGGTCTTCTTAACTACATCTTTGTTCTTACCATTGATCCAACAACATGTAGCACATTCTCAAAGATAATTTTGTAAACTACTGCATCGACAGGTATTTGCTACTCCATAGAACTTGTTCATCCTATCTTAAGACAACTAAAACTCGATCTAGCACATACAAATTAATATCCTCCATTATAGTTTTTAACACCTTAAAACTTCTCTCTCATTAGTGAGAGATACAAAATAAAGATAGGTTTGTTATAATACCAATTGAATGTTCTCATTTTCAAGGGTAAGTGGAAAGAGTATATGTTATCATTTTCTTTGAGAAAATTGTGGTTATATTAGATATGGTAGTGCTTGGATTTAGTTTTGATAGGTATGATTTGGGTGGAATAGGAATCTAATCATACATGCATAATCGGGCAATTATACATCATCAACTTTGATTGAAACTTGAGATTTAAAAATATATTTAAAGCAAGATCCATTGTTATGATTTTTCAAAGATAATGTTATTAACAAGGAAACATAGAGGGATTATTAACTATCATTATCCATCATGGAAAGTGTCAATTAGAATTGTTGTGTAGTAAAACTTGAATTCTCATGTTTTTGTGTTTTTTACAAAGAAAAATTTGTAAACTAAAAATGTTAACAACTACATAAATAACACAATATAATACTTATGGTAACCATAATAAATTGTGTTGCAACAACAAAAAGAATTTGAACATGTTATTAGCAATAGATTTGATATCAAATTATACAACGTTAACACCAGGAAAAATACACATTATTAACAAGTAACAACACTTGAACCCTAGTGATAATAAGGCAGAACTTCTCTCTATGTCTATGGTTTTGCTATACACCTAGGTGTGAAATTGATTCAAATTTTTGGAGACTTACACCTTGTAATAGATTGTCTTTCCAAAAATAAATATCCTAAAAACATCTACCTTAAGCCACTCTTTGAAGATAGATGTCAGGTGATTAAACTCTTCACAAATATATCCTTCCATCATATTTATAGGGACAAGAGTACACAAGGAGATCAGCTTTCTAAAGTGAGACTCCAATATGATGAAGGATCTTTGGTTGTTTGGGAGGTTAACAATGACTCTATTAAAGAATTAGATCCTATACCAATACTTTTTAAAGACATTCTTACTCATGCATTACATGGGTACTCCTTGACTTTTCTTTGAATAAATATGTATGGCTCATAGGGAACCTTTTGGAGCTTTTTGTTTTTTCCTTGAAATTTCCATTAAGGATGAACTACATTTATACTTTGTGAAGGAAATATGATGAAACACTCTATAAAATTATGTGAAAGGTTTTTTCTAGCCTGTTAACCCAAAAAATCCCTCACTCAACTCTACATGGCCTACACCACCCAAGGACACCCATGCATGACCCTCATTTCACCTCGTTGGACCCCCACACCCTCAAAAAGGCTTGAGAATGAGCAAAAGGGCTTAAAATCCCCTAAAAAAAGCCAAAATAGCTCTCATAGGGGCTAATGCCTCCAAAAAGGGGCTAAAACCCCTCAAAGGAGCTAAAGATAGGCAAGAAGGGGCTAAAATCCCAAAAAAAGGGCTAAAGCCCCAACCAAGGGCTTAAAACCCTAAAAAACCCCAAAAAATCTATAAATAGAGGGGTGGGGGTCACTCTCAAATCACTTCTCCCTTGCATACAGTTATGCTGCCCGAGTGGATTCCTTGAGACCATTTGTCTCTCAAGCTACCCACACTCCCTCTCATCCATCCTACCATTGAGCCATAGCTCCCCCATTGCCAAGAGAGAGAGGTGATTCTCCAAGCTAGGGCATGGTGGCCCATTCCACCAAATGAAGGTATAATGTTTGTTTTTGTCTTGTTTATTTAGTTTTATCTAACCCATCTTTGCTTGAAGGATTCCATTGTTTGTTTGCAGGTTTTCTAACATGTTCTTGCGGGGTATTGGAGCTAAACCCTAACCATGTTTGCAGAGGGGTTTCATTTTTCTTTCATTTCAGTTTGTTTTTCTGTTCTCTTTGTTTATTTTTCTTTGCATTCACCACCAGGAACCTATCCTTCCGTCCTATAGATGGAAGGTAGCCATTCCTGCCATGTAGCAAGGGAGAAATCCCTGCTACAGAACTAGTGACCATACCAGGTCGATCCCATAGGATCCCTGGGTCTATTTTTTTGAAATTTCAATTTTTAGTTCAGTTTTTCCCTAGTTTAGTTTTTTGTTAAAATATAGCTTAGATCTCTATTTATTTGCATTTCTAGTTACTTTTGAGCCTCCTCAAGGCCAATCCGAGCCCATTTGGCCATAGTACCAGTTACTATTGGCCATTCTGTGATTTGCAAATCACTCAACTGTGCAAAAACAGTCGAACCAAATTTCTGAAAATTCACCTATGTTTGAGCTCATTTTCTGCCCAAACATTTGGTCCATTTGTGAATTGGCTCATGATTAGGAGTAAAAGGGACTGTTTCCGAAGTGGGTTTTCAACCGTTTGAGGTAATTTCTCACGGTTTGATCACAATCCACTTCAAAAAAGGGACTTTTACAGCTGCACGACCCATTTTTGGGCTTCACTGTTTGCTTTTATTGGGACTGTCAGTGTGGCTCAGCCGCCTCTATCCATCCAAACTCTATTTATTTCTGTTTCTATTTTTTTTTATGTCCAGTTCATTTACAGAACAAAGCTTAATTAAATCAAAGTGTAAATCAATACCTAATGGGTTAATGAACATAGTCTGATTAAAACATACTTAAAATCAACATCTTGCCTAACCCTTCCTCCTCTAACCAGTCATCACCCTTCGGGGTATTCTGGGATAAGACGAAGGGAAAATATTGCATAGTAATAGGCACTTCACCTCATATATTTTTTGAAGCCACTAAAAACGGGTGACTTGGAAGGTAGAGGGGGTAGAGAAGGAGGGCATCTCACGGCGCTCAGCGTCCTCCCTGTTGAGCAACCTTGCATCCGGAGGGTGACCTGTGGATCTACGGATGGGCTTAGTCCCATTGTGTTGAGAGAACAGCACCTTCTCCTAGTTGAAGAGAAATATAGGTGTAAGGTAGTCACCTAGTCAGGCTATCTTGATTCAGGATTACAAATGGTACATGTCTAAAAAAAATCTAATTACTATTTACTTCTTTCATTCACAATGTTATGAACTCTACGGAATATTCATAAACCATTTAAGCAGCCACCGGATATAACAAAAAAACAAAAGGCATACACACCATACCATATAAATCAACCCAACTCAGTTCATGACGCTGAGTGAGCCAAGAAAATTTACAATTTACACTAAGTTAAAAATCTACAGTCTTTGAGGACATAAGTCCATGACTGCCTTAACCATGGGAAGTACTTGGGCTTGGCCCAGAAACTCATTGTGAGGATTACCACGGGAACCCCAAAGTAGCTAGTCACTGAGAGGAATTGCCAAGCGAAACGGGAAACGACCCCCACCGATTGAGTAGCACTCGCGTGAGGAAAAAGCCGAGCTTTGTCTTCTGGCAGTCTTTGTTGGGGCTCGGACCTTGAAGGTCCTTAATTTTGGCAACTCCGTGGTTTTGGTGCGAAGCTTGTAAGTGGAGTTGTGGTCCAAAATAGTCTTAAGGGCTTTGGGGTTGGGTCGAAGCCCCTCTTTTTGTAAATGTCCCATGGTTTTTGGGTATCCATGGTTTTTAAGCCCATGGTATTGTAATAGTGAACTTGTATAAATAGGCACTTATGTAAAGGAGTCAAAAAAGCTTTGTGTTATGATGATGATGTGATGTGAAGAAGATAACGTCTATTTTTGGGTTGAAGGTTAAGTCCCAGCTGAGTGCGTGGACGACCTCTGCAGCTGAGTGCGCAGTTTTGGGTTGTTGAGAAGATTTGCAGCTGAGTGCGTAGATCAGAACTATATTGTTTTGTAAAGTGTCAAATATAAACGCAATTCTGTGGATGTAGCCCCTACACTAGGGGTGAACCACGTATATCTTGTGTTGTGGTGGTTCTTTTTATTTTGTTCCTGTTATGTTTTTATGCATTTGATAAGTGGATGAATGATAAAGTAAAATAAATTGCTAAGTATTAACTTCACTGTGAATTCCCAGCTAAGGGTTAAGCAAGAAACTGTCTTTTTATCTAAACTACGAAGCTATTTAAGTAAATGTCAAAGCTCTGTATTACATAATTATTCTTTGTTAAGGCTAAAGGTACAGTAATATCCCTCTTTCTCCTGCAGAAACCTGATTCTGCGGCACCCCATAGCTGTTTCGGGTGAGACTGCAACATGTTCGCAGGTTGTTGCCGAAAGGGCCAACACTATGGGTCTGTTTGTTGGTGCGAAGATAAAAGCATAAGAACCCGGTTCTGCCCCATCCGCCCAACAAATTGGTTCCGTTGCCAGTTGAACCAGTATCTGCTTCAAGAGGGATCTATGTCGTACCTGGAGGGATATGTTTTGGAGGCCCTCAGTAAAAGAAATCAGTGACTAGGTTGAAGATACTTATCTGAAATTTGTTGAACAAGAGAATAAGGACCCTCGTCATAGCTCAGACAACTTCTTGCAACGGTACATTTTTACAAATATTTATGAAATTTTCTTTGCTAGTATCCACATAGAATTACACCAGTGGTTATCCAGGTTGACAGAAAGAAAGACAAACTTCAAAGAAGATCAATCTCCTGACTGGACCCCAGAAAGAATTAAGCTGTTGAAAAGTGTGAACTACGTGGTATCAAGAGCTGTTGACTTCTAGACAACATGAACCCTTGAAGCATTTATGACGGAGTTCGCCATCGACACACATACTTCTTTCAGCGAAGCAGAAAGACAGTTTTTCAAAGGACCAAGGGGTAAGTACCTGAATTCATTAAGTCTAAAAATTAAAATGCTCTTGGCTGAGAAAGGCATATTGCTTATCCAATCAGATTGCTATATTTATTGCTACTAACCTATGTTTGGAAGCGAAAGTGACTTCGACAAGCAAAGTGGTTTGCTTCGCAACGGTAAAAGATACAAGAGAACTCTTGGATCCTATATCCTAGGCCAGAATACCGATTATACCTCATTAAGTCCAGAAGAATCTGAATATGAAGAAACCCTTTTTGTTGGAAACCCTCCTATAACTCCACAGCGAAGATCTGTTATCCCTGAGAACCCTTCGCAGTTTAAAAGTAACCCTAGCCCAAGTAGTCTTGTCACAGGTCAGTCTACCTCAGTAAGTTCCCTTCCCCCTGTTACCAGTCTCCCCCCTGTTATCAGTCTTCCTCATCCTCCTCCCTCTCCTCCTCCCCCTCGATTCACTATGGCCCATGTGAATGATGATATCAAGCTCCCAGTGTTTAAAGGAACTAGATCATAGGATCCAGAGCAGTTTTGGTTCTTATGCGAAGCTGTTTGGACTGCTAAGAATATTATGGATCAAAATACAAGAAGAGCGCAGCTGGTCACCTCTTTCAGAGACCAAGCTTTAACCTAGTTTATGAAGTTTTCCAGTACTCAGAACTATGCCTTGGTTGATATTAAAAAAGCAATGATCAAAGAATTCAAGAAGCCTAAATCAGATTCATGGTGTATAACTGAACTGAAAGAAATTCAGCAGAAGCGAGGTGAATCAGTTTGGGACTTTGATCAGAGGTTCAAGGTTATGTTGGATCAAGTTAGTTTCACTATTGGACCAGAACAACATAAAGAATGGTTCATTGCAGCACTATTGCCTCATATCAGGACTCCACTTATGCAACAGAAGGTTGTTGATCAGCAAGAGGCGTTGGAAATTGCTATGAAACTTGAAACAACTCCTGTTGGAGATAATTCTGGAATAGCCCAGATACAGGCACAGTTAGCAGAAATGGATTTGGAGCTTCGTGACATGAAAAAAGGGAAATCTATTCGAGAATATGTTTGGTGTACACGATGTAAGATAGAAGGTCACGACAAAGAACAGTCATTAGAGAAAATTTCAACTCAAAATGGGCCTCCTAAAATGAACTAATAAAATAATAGTTAAAATAATAAAATCATATTTATTAATTTTGGAGGAAGAAAATAAAAAAACT